>ML682224.1:312600-361620 GCA_007922195.1 Podocnemis expansa
GCCCGGGCTGCCCCCCTGACACACCCAGTGGGTCGGGGGCGCTGAGCTCAGCCCGCAGCTGAGTCCAGGGCCCCCGACCCACCGGGGGTATCGGGGGCTAGCCCGGCCTGCCAGCTGAGCCGCCTGGCAGGGCTTCACCCCTCCACACTCCGCCGGAGGCTGCAGCCCCCTTTCTGGGGCTGAGGGACAGCCCTCATCACCCTGGCCAAGGTCCTGAGGGTTCCCTGGCCAGGGTGCTGAGGATCCAATGTTGTTTTGGAACACTTTGTTCCAAAACAACATGTTCACACGCCTTGTTTTGAAACAAGGGTTTCAAAACAAGTTTGTTTCGACCCCAAATGGGGTTTAACTTGTTTCGAAACAACTGTGCATCGTGTGAACATGTTTTTTTTTTTTGTTTTTCTTTTTTGTTTTTGTTTCAAAACAACGGGGTTGTTTCGAAACAAAAGTGCTGTGTGAATACAGCCTATGAGTATAAGGTATGTATGACCTTGATGATTGTTTAAGTAACCCACCTAGGGCCAGCTCCATGATTTCTGGCAAATACACGCTCTTTTATTGCAGAAAAACAGCATAGATGATCAGGGGCAGTCTGAGCGATTCTGGGGCCTCAGACTAAATTCAAGGAGGGGGCCCCCCTGACATTTGTCCTTCTTTGCCAAGGCCCTGCCAGCCCCCCTCAGGTTCCTGACCACTGCTGGAACCTACCAGCCTTGATGAGTATTCCTAGCTTCCCTGTGGGCTCCTGCCAGCCTCTTTCCTCTCCTGCACCCCTATCAGACCCTCACTGGACTCCCCATTCCCTGCCGGACTTGCAGGACCTCTGCTACTGACAGCCCTGCCAATGACCGCCGTGGGCCAGTGTCAGGCTCCTCAGGCCATCCATGGGGCTCATTGGACCCACCATGAGCTGCAGCTGCAGACCCCAGCCCCATTAGGGAGACCCCCAGCGACTTGACATGATCCTTCTCCATGGCCCTGCACAGCCAGCTCCCCATTGAGCAGTGTGGGCACCTCCCCTGTGGGACCCTGGGCATCTGCATGCACTGCCCACGTGCTAAGACTGCTTATGTACGGTGGAATCTAGAGCCTGATCCTGTTTTGGTTGCAATTCCTCAGATAGGTCATGACTGAGACATGTCTTAACATGTTGTTGCATGAGTAGTTGGACTGGGGTAGGTATGCTAGTTAGGGATAGCATAATATGGTGAATTATGAGGAACCTGGAAATTTTGGTTGACCAGTCTCCTTTGATCTCAATGACAGCATCTTTGAAATTCTACACCATCTCTTCAACCTGATCATTTGCTTGAGGATTGTGTAGAACATGTCTTGAATGAGGTTGCTTTTGGTGAAGTGTTTGGCCACATCAAAAGGCAAAGTTGTTTCATTGTCACACATAATAGTATCTAGTAACTGATGAGTCATGAAAATTAGATGCAGAGAAGTGATCAATGCAATACTAGTCCTAAGTACTTAGCATGATACTCCATAATTGCATTTGTGGTGATGTGATTGGAGGCACTGGCTTCTTATTGGGGAAAATTCCTTGAAGAGCACTGTAGCAAGTAAAACCTCGAACACAGGTTGTAGAAGTTACTGTAAACCTTATTGACTGCAGCAGTGGTAGCAATAACTTCCTTATCAATTTGTGCATAATTTCTCTTTGATAAGTTTCTTGAACAGTAGGTGACAGGTTTCTCTGGAAAGGAAGAGCTGAGAAATGCTCCAACACCATCACTGGTAATGATCAATGTCCTCTGTCTCTACTGGATGAGGATAGAGTTAGACATAAGTAACTTGTCAAGATTCTTGCAGGTCTCTGCCTGCTGGTGAGTGCATTCCCTTGGTGCTCCCTTTTCAAGAAGGTGAAGAAGAGGTTCAGTATATTGTTGCCTTGTTGGGAAGAAATCTGTGGTGGAAGTTGAGCAACCCAAAAAAAGCATGAAGTTCCTTTTAGTATTGCGGTTCATGAATTCCCTGTACTGTTTTTTGTTTGTTTGTTTGTTTTTGTTTTTGTTTTTTTTTTCTTTTTGTTTTTTTTTGTTTTTTTTCTGTTGGATGGATACCTATCTTCATTAGGGTGCAGAAAAGTTGAGTGTTGTGTTTGTGTGCTGCTGAAAATCTGTAATCATGTATGATCAGCAGTAACAATTAACTTTTATACTTTGTGTCTGGAAAAGTAAAAACAAAACAAACAAACAAAAAAAAAAACCAAGGAGTTGTGTGGCACTTTAAGACTAACAATATAATATATAGAGACACATTTAAGACTAACTAGAGAGAGTGTGAGAGAAGTGTGACTGGATAGCATAGTGGTCAAGTAGGCTACACTTTGATGTGGGAGATGAGGGTTCAAATCCCAGTTGGCACCTACCTACCTTTCCAATAGGGATCCTTGGATAAAGGACCACCTAACACGTCGCTTGCCTACCTCGAATATGAGAGTGACACAAACTAGGAGAGTTGTGCTGGCTTGGATGTTGCCTGGATTAACAAGGTCTGTACCAGATGTTGGGGAACCTGGACAATCTGATGATAAGTTGGCTACTGGAACAAACCATACATGGATGAGACAAGAGAACCTGGAATTGATGGAATGCTACTACAACAGTAGACCTAATGAGAGGGGATGTATGAGGAAACTATGGATGGACAAAAGACCTACATCCACACTAACTGAAAAATAGCTAGTTACCCACTGCTTCAACATAGTAAAGAGGAAGCTGCTCTCACAACTTGAGATAGACCAACTCCACACTGCATCCCGGACTCGATAAGAAGACCCAGAAGAACAATTAGATGTGCAGCCAACACCTGAAGCTGGAACTTCACTGCCACCCCCTCTATAAGAGCACAGCAGCTGATATGAGGCATAAGATCATGGATAAACTAGCTACAGTCAACCCCCAAGACTGATTACCAAGGCTTGTTGGAGAACTACCATCAGATAGTGTGCTAGAAGATGCCAATAGAGCCCTAATGATAATTCATACTACCACCATAACTCAAACCAATGAACTGGTATACGCTACATCCTCTGTAATCCTGGAGATGCTTGGCTACATCATCAAGAAGAACAGCAGTATGTACCCCCTCCCCCCCACACCCGGAAAATGCGGTTGGAGGGTAAGATCAAGGCAACTCGGAGAGAAGTTAGTCAGCTGGTGGAACTACAGAAGGGTGTAGAGATTAAGGATAAGACTCAGCTACTGAAAAAATACAGGGGCCTGACTCCATCTGAAGCCCTAGAGACTGCTAAACAAAGGCTCACAGCACTGGCCACCAGGCTAAGGAGATACACTAGAGAAGCAGAGGCCAAAAAGATAAATGCCCTGTTCTCCAAAGAACCATCCAAGGTGTACTCCCAACTGCAGTGCAACAACACAATAACAGCAGAGCCACCAACAGCAGAAACTGAACAGTACTGGAAGAACATATGGGAGAAAGAGAAGACTCATAACACCAGTGCAAAGTGGCTGCAGGACCTGAGAACAGACCACAGCAATCTCCCAGAACAGGAACCAGTCACCATCACAATAGCCGACATCCAACAGCAGGTCAAGAACATGAAGAGCTGGACAGCACCTGGCCCGGACATGATCCACACCTACTGGCTAAAGAAACTAACAGCAGTGCATGAACGCCTAGCAGCACAGATGAACCAGCTGCTAGCAGCAGGCTCCCACCCAGACTGGCTAACACAAGGAAGGACAGTGCTGATCATGAAAGACCCCCACAAGAGAACAGCACCATCCAACTACCGGCCAATAACCTGCCTCCCCACAACATGGAAAGTCCTATCAGGCATCATAGCCGCCAAGCTACAGAACCACGTGGGCCAGTACATGAGCACAGCTCCGAAGGGCATTGGGAACAACACCAGAGGCTCAAAACACCAGTTGCTCATAGACAGAGCAGTTGCCCAAGACTCAAGGTCTAGACAGACCAATCTGAGCACAGCCTGGATTGACTACAGGAAAGCCTACGACTCAATGCCGCACACATGGATCTGTGAATGTCTGGCACTATACAAAGTCAACAGGACACTAAGGACCTTCCTCAAGAACTCAATGGGACTGTGGAAGACAACACTGGAAGTCAACTCAAGACAGCTTGCACAAGTGGCCATCAAGTGCGGCATATACCAAGGTGATGCGCTGTCCCCGCTGCTGTTCTGTGTTGGCTTGAACCCCCTCAGCCAGATAATCACAAGGACTGGATACAGATACAAGTTCAAGAGTGGAACTACCATCAGCCACCTCCTCTACATGGATGACATCAAGCTGTATGCTAAGAAAGAACGAGACATCGACTCGCTAATCCACCTGACACGGATCTACAGTGAGGATATTGGGATGTCATTCGGACTGGAGAAGTGTGGCCGAATGGTAGTAAAGAGAGGAAAGGTAGTGAAGACTGATGGGGTGGAACTACCAGCAGGCCACAAAGCAGACATACAGACCAGCTACAAGTACCTTGGCATCCCACAGTCACATGGGACTCACGATGAGGAGGCAAGGAAGACAGCAACATCCAAGTACCACCAAAGGATAAGACAGGTCCTGAAGAGCCAGCTCAATGGGAAGAACAAGATCCACGCCATCAACAGGTACGCCCTGCCAGTCATCAGATACCCTGCCAGTATAGTGAGCTGGCCAAAGGAGGACATGGAGGCTTCTGATGTGAAGACCCGGAAGCTCCTCACAATGTACGGAGGTTTCCACCCCAAGTCCAACACCCAGAGACTGTACGCCAGCTGGAAAGAAGGCGGGCAGGGTTTGGTGAGTGTCAAAGGCACTGTCCTGGATGAAATCCAGAGCATCCAGGAGTACATCAGTAAGATGGCACCCAAAGATGAGCTGCTGAGAGAATGCCTGAGGCAGCAGCAGACATGGGAGGAAGATCAAGCAGAAGAAGTGCCATGGCAAGACAAGACCCTGCATGGGATGTACCATCGACAGATAGCTGAGGTGGCTGACATTGGGAAATCCTACCAGTGGCTGGAAAGGGCTGGACTAAAAGACAGCACTGAGGCACTGATCATAGCAGCGGAAGAACAGGCACTGAGAACCAGATCCATTGAAGCAGGGGTCTGCCACACTAGACAGGACCCAAGGTGCAGACTGTGCAGAGAGGCCTCAGAGACAGTCCAACACATAGTGGCAGGATGTAAGATGCAGGCAGGAACAGCATACACTGAACGGCATAACCAAGTAGCTGGCATTGTGTACAGGTTCGAAGCATCTGAGGAAGTGGGATCTTCTCCCACGAAAGCTCATGCAAAAAATAAATCTGTTAGTCTTAAAGTGCCACACAACTGCTTGGTTTTTTTTTATTGTGTACAGGAACATCTGCACAGTGTATGGGCTAGACCCTCCCAAGACCAGATGGGAGATCCCACAGAAGGTCGTGGAAAATAACAGGGCTAAGATCCTGTGGGACTTCCAGATCCAGACAGACTGGCCAATCAACCAGACATCGTGGTAGTAGACAAGGACCAGAAGACAGCGGTGGTGATAGATGTAGCAGTGCCAAGTGACAGCAACATCAGGAAGAAGGAGTATGAGAAGCTGGAGAAGTACCAGGGCCTGAAAGAGGAACTAGAGCAGATGTGGAAAGTGAAGGCCAAAGTGGTCCCAGTGGTGGTAGGAGCACTCGGGGCTGTGACTCCTAAGCTGGGAGAGTGGCTCCAACAGATCCCAGGAACAACATCAGAGCTCTCTGTCCAGAAGAGTGCAGTGCTAGGAACAGCTAAGATACTGCGCAGAACCCTCAAACTCCCAGGCCTCTGGTAGAGGACCCGAGGTTGAGGATGACACATACCACCCATAGGGGGTGAGAGAGGAATTATATATATATATATATATATAAAAAATATACCATTTGTTCCCTTTTAGCTCTGAGAAATACAGACCTGAGTGAATGAACATCTCTTTCTTTTCTCTCATCAGGTTATAATCAACCTCTTCATACACAGCATCAAAGAAGGGATCCAAGGGTCTCCTGGAATCTGAAAACAAAGGGCAGTGTTTTGCAAGAGAGATGGCTGGTAACTAGTACTTGCTGGCAATGCACTGCTCAGAGCTCTTGGAGATAAAAGTTCACAGCGTGGAAGCTGACCTTTAAGCAGACTAGCTTCTGGGGCTATCACAGAGTCAGGCAGGGGGCTGTTCAGTTTACAAACCCCCTGGTCAGAAGGGCTGGGCCAGGGGTTCTATCCAGAGATGGGAGGCTGGAGGCTTGAGGCCTGACTGGGCTCTCCTGGAGTGGACCAAAGGGGGATACAGGTGCAGTTTTCCTGGAACAGGGGCCTTCCTTAGCTAGCAGCATCTCTAGATTTCATGTCTAGGCTGCTCCACTGTTAGAGAGTCCATAAAATACTAAATGAAGGAGAAGTTAACTGGCACTCTCATCCCCCTCCTGGCCCAGTAATGCCATTACTGGCACCATGCTACTGCCAAAGCATTTCGCACGGAGACACCAAGCAGGACCCACCTCTCCGCTGTGCCCTGGCACTTAGCATCTGTGTGCCGAGAACAATTAAGGCCAGGATGAGCAGGGCCCCCAGGATAATGCAAATGACCACAGGCACCATGGTTCTCCCACTGTTGGTCAGAGGGCTCTGCTGAGGAGCTGGATGGAAAAGAACATACGAGAAGGAGAGATTATTCTGTGACAGGTGGGGGTCCTGGGGAGGTCCAAGACCAGCAGGGTAACTGGCTAGGACACAGTGGCTATCTCTACACTAGCAAATTGGTCTGGATTAAGGAGGCTAATCTGAGCCCTATCTACACTAGTCTTTGCCTAGTTTGAACTAAAGCTTAGTTTGATTGGTAAATTCAAAGTAAATGCTTAATTCAAAATTATTTCAAAGTTTAGTTTGAACTAGCATGATGCAATCATGTGAGTTTGGCACAATGTAGTCATGCTAGTTCAAACTAAAAAAGTTTGAAGTGACACTTAGTTCAAACTAAACATGGTTTTCTAGTTCAAACTAACATCGTTCGAATTAGCTGCACTTTTTTAGTTCAAACTAAAAAGTTACTTTGAACTAAAAAAGTGTGGTTAATTCAAACTAACTCTGACCTGCTTAGTTTGGGCTAAGGAAGTCTGAACTAAGCTTTTAGGCTGTGTTCACACACAGCGGGTTATTTCAATATGGTTGTTTCAAAACAACCGTATATCGAAATAAGGCTTATTTTGAAACAATTTATTTTGAATTAACAAAATGTTAATTCGAAATAAGGAAAAAAGCGGGAATCAAATAGCATGTTCACACTGTGAACTTGATATTTCATTACCTGCTGCAGGGGGCTGTAGCCCCCTGGGGGTGAGCCACTGCTGCAGCTCACCCTGCAGCCCAGAAAGGGGGCTGCAGCCTCCGGCAGAGTGCAGGGGTGAACCCCTGCCTGCTGGTCGGGGGCGCGGGGCTGATATTGCCCTGGGATTCCCCAGAGCAGCCGCTCCTGCTGGGGGCACCGCCGGCGATGCCCCAGTGCAGCACAGCTGCCCTGGCGAATCCCAGGGCAGGGCTCACCCCGGCCCCTGCCCCTGCAGGCTGAGCCCCATGCCCTGACCCCGTGGCGGGGTTTGGAGGCAGCCGGTGCCTGCAGCCCGGCTCTGCAGGCACTGGCCAGGGGACACCCCTCATCACCCTGGCCAGGGTGCTGAGGGTTCCCTGGTCAGGGTGCTGAGGGGGCACCCCTTGAACTGTTGTTTCAGAACATCTTGTTCCGAAACAACACGTTTGGACGGCGTTGTTTTGAAACAACCATTGTGAAACACCGTTGTTTCGCCCACAGACTAGGTTTTACTTGTTTCAAAACAACGCGGTTGTTTCAGAACAACGGCCTCCTGTTGTTCCGAAGCAACTGTGTCGTGTGAACAGCCAAAACCTTATTTCAAAACAACCTCCATTGTTTCGAAATAAGGAGGCTGTGTGAACACAGCCTTAGATGTAGACATAGCCAAGGCCAACTCACAGGCTGCTGTTCATATCATGGGCCGGCCTGTCAGCTGGAACCAGCCAACAGGAATGATCCCTTCAGCACTGCATGCAGCTCCCACCCCTGTGTCTTTCCCCATAGATTTCCATCAGGCTGCAACTTGCAGTTCATCTCTGTGACCCCACACCAGAATTTAACCCTTGATGGGAGGAGAGGATGTTTTTCCTTTTCTAGTCAATGATGCTGTACAGTCTGTTACACCTGGAAAGGAAAGGGAAGAGAGTTGGTGTTCGTAGCAAGCAGGTGCTGTGTTTGTTATGGGAATGTAAAATATCATATAAATAATAAAACAAACAAAAAATGCAACAGACATTTAAACAATATAAAATGTACTAGTTTAAATGGTTAATAACTATGTTATTTTATCTCCTTAGAAAGGCAATGGGGAGCACCCAGGGTTGTGACATGCTGTAAGTCCTGTATAACCTTATACTGGGAATTATGTATCTTTCATGTCACCCTTATAGTGGAATTATGTATTGTCTAATGTAGTGGTTCCCAATCTTTTCTCTCCAGGGATACCCCTTGATACCCCTAATTATTTCAAAGAATACCACTGTTAACTCATGAATATTCAAATTACCTCATGAGTATTCATGAACCAGGGCACACTGGTAGGGAAATGCTGCTATATGTGGGATGGTAGGGGTAAAAAGGTAGTAGTGGCAAGAGAAGGGAGGGGAAGGAAGACTAGTGTGGCTATGTGGGTTTGCAGGACAGAGTGTAGGGCACAGAGCAGAGAAGAGTGGCAAAAGGAGTGCAAGGGCAGCCATGTGGGGAGCAGGGCAGGGCACAGCAGCATGGAGAGCAGGACAGGGGTGGCAAAAGGGATATGTGGGGTGGTGGTGGGGAGCATGTGGAGCAGGAGCTCAGGGCAAAGGAGCATGGTGCAATGTCCCCTTCTTTCTGGCAGCCCCAGTGCCCTCAGCTCCCTCCTCCTCCACACCAGCTTCACTGCCTGCAGCATCCCGTTCCCCCAGTGACTCACCAGAGAGCTCACTTCCCTCTGACACCCACTTCCTCAGCAGCTCCAGGCAACACCCTCTTCCCTCACACGCTACCTTATGCCAGAAGCTCCGTCACTCTCAGCACCCCTCACTGATCCCCCAAGGCTCCCTGCTCCCTTCAGTGGCTCCTTCCACCCAGCAACCCCCTCCCTTCTGCCTGCTCCCTGTTGCTCACAGTGGACCCACCCTTTTGATGCCCCCTTGCCATGCTGTCTACTACCCGTGGCAGAAACTCCTCTGTGGTGGCCTGTACCATCCCTATAGTGCCCGACTGACACCACCAGGCCCCACAACAGCTTCATAGGGGCCCCCACCAGACTTCCCCAATCTTCACTGGCAACACCACTGAAGCCCCAGAACCCCAAATGGGACCAGATCCCAGCACTGTTGGCTACCCTGGATCCCATGGCATTAGCAGGGTTGGTTCCTGGTGGTTGCCCAGTTCATCAGCCCAGGCAGACACCACTGCCACCATCACTGGGCCTGGAACCCTGGCCAGGGTCAGATACTGCCACCGCTGCAGGTGACCCTGACTGTGGCTGGATCCAGTCACTGCCCCTGGCGTTCTTTTCTGGGGCCAAATCCTGACTCTGCCACCAGTGACCATGGGACCCTGGCTACCAAAAGACCCTACTGGCAATGGGCAGCCAGGACTAGGACCTGCCTCTGCTACTAGCACGTTCAAGATCCCAGCTGGGGCTGGGTCAGATCAGCAGTAGCTCTGGGCCCTGCTCGAGGCCTGTCCCACCAGTGTTGATGGCCCCAGGTCCCTGGCCTTGACCAGACCCCAGCTGCAACTCCAGGACCCTGACTTGGGTGAACCCTGCTGCCGTTAATGGCTGCTCTCTGCCTCTCTGCTGTGGCAGGAGTGGGTCCCAGACAGGACTCAGGGCCATCACCAGAGTGGTCTTGGCTCCCAGGCAGGGCCTTCTCCTGCCTCATTGGGGCCCTCACTGACCCCCCCCCATGTGTCTTACAGGGGTCTTCTGCTGGCCAGGTGACCCCCTACTGGAGCCCCCACCAGTCTTCCGATGCCCCCTGCCCCACCAAAACCCTGTTCACCTTGCTCTCCCCACTTCCTGGCAGACAGCAAATGCAAACTACATCTGCAGCAGGCTTTTCCCACCCTGCATAGCTCATGTTGCAGGGCTGCACAAGGAGGGAGATTTAAAATAAACTCATTTCCAAGGCAGATCTTGCAGCACACTTAAGGATTGTGCTGTGACGCACCGGTTGGGAACCACTGATCAAATGCAACGTATGTCATGTCAGGGTTTTTTTGAGTACTCATGACAAACAGAGCATTATTGTTATAATACTGCCCCCATGTCAAATTCATGATTGTGAAACTCTGCTATGCAATATTCATAATTGTGTGTGTCTCACAGGTCTTAAATAGATCCCAGCAAACAGAAAGTGGAGTGAGAGTTCACACCTTGCTGAGGCACACATAAAGGAAGAATGGACTAGACTGAGGACCTACTACGGCAATACTCATTTGAATCTTCTGGTGAAAACTGTGACCATTGCTGGACAAGGCTGATCACTTGAATCTGGGGACTGAAGAGGAAATTTGTTAAAGGTAGAGGCATTTTTTTCATCTCTGGAGCTCTCCTTTGGAATCTACCTATAAAGCAACAACAAGGAACTGACAAACTGCTCACTGGGTATGGAGAAGGCTGACCAAGGGAGTCAGCCAGCCAGTATGATAAAATATCATTAAGGACTCTCAGGCTACCATAATTTTGTTAACTTTAGAATATGATTTGCTTTATTTTCTCCATGATCAAATATGAAATACTATTTTGCCTTACAATAACTTAAATTCTTTGTATATTTAGTAAATTTACTAGACTGAGTGTGTACAGACGCTTCATTTGGAGTGACAGAGACAAAGTAAATCAATTTCATTAACTAACCTATGCATCACGTGATATATAATGGGCCATGACCTGTGTAATTTTTCTGTTCACTTTTGCTCTGTGATTGCATAATTTATTGCCATTTATGCCATGCAATGTTCCCTTTTGAATGCTCCACCATGTTGTGAGTGTATCATGTTCCCTGCAGCATCATGTATGTGTACAGCTGTGGAGCATCTCACATAGCTCAGATCATCATGACTCTCTCCCTTTCTGAGGCTGGAGGATTATGTGACAAAGGAAATGCAAATTTAACTGTCTAGCTTGGGAGGGAAAAAGGAAATCACATAGCAGCACAGAGGGAGGGAAACCAAGGGAGAAATAATAAAGGAATGCAGACACTTGGGCTATGTTCATAAGTAAATGATTATTTCAAAATAACTGAATTCAAAATAAGGGTTTTTTTGTTTGTTTGTTTTTTCTTTTTTAAATAAAATCATTATTTCAAATTCACTTAAATCGAAATAAGCAAAGAAAACCAAATCAAAATAGTAAGTCCGAATACAAGACTTGCTATTTTGATTCAGCAGAGGGGCACCATGGGAGATGTGGCAACATGGCCCCCAGCAGGGCCATGCTGCCACCCAATCCCCTGCCTGGCTCTCACCAGCAGTTGGGGAGGGACCATGGAGCACCTCAGCTAGCTGCCATCTTGGCAGCAGATCCAGGAGCCGGTTGGCCCCGCTGCCCAGTCTACAAGGCTGCCCCCCCAGGCAGGGGGTGCACCAGCTGACTGGGCCCACTGCCGGTCTTGACGGCTGCCGGCCTGGTGGTGGGTGCATGAGCTGGTTTGCCAGGTGTGCTGGCTCCCACATGCGCCGCCTGGTGGGAAGCCGCAGAGACCGGGCAGCAGGTCGAGCTGTCTCCTGCACCCCCCCACCCAGCTGGCAGCCCCCAAGCCTGGTCATTGGTTCCAGCCAGCTCCTCCATGCCCTGCCCAGATGGCAGGCCCCGAGCCTGGGCACTGGTTCCAGCCAGCTCTAGCACCCCCTGCCTGGCTGGCAGCCACTGAGACCAGACAGTGGGTCCAGCCTGCTCCCACACTCCCTGCCTGGCACCCCCAGCAAGTGGGGGAGCTGGTTCCTGAAACCCCTGCCCCTCCCCTCCCCTCCCTCCCTGTCCAGGGTGCTGATCAGCTCCCTGGCCAAGGTGCTGAAGGGGGCAGTGGGGTTTCCTCCCAGGGTGCCATGCATCCTGGGAGGAAGTTTGCCTGCTATATCAATGAGTGGATCATATTGATATAACAGAGCCAGACAGGGTTATTTCGAAACCACAGTTTTAAAATAATCTTCATTTTGATACCAAACTGGGTTTTATTTTATCAAAATGATTTTCCTTATTTTTAATTAAGGGTGTTCCCTATTTCAAAATAAGGAAATGTCATCTGGACATGACTTTTATTCTAAGTCGAAACAACCGTTCTTGTTTTGATTTAAAAGCTATGTGTGGACATAGCCTTGGAGAGAAGGGAAGCCACAGGTGTGTTTTGTTTTCCCTCCCCCTGAGAGACAGAGAGAGAGAGAGAGACCATCGGGATCTTGGGAGTAACTAAAAGATTCAATACATATCCACATGGAGGAGGGCAGGCAAACTGGCTGAACACCACCAAGAACCAGTCTTGAGAGTAAGAATCAGGAGGATAGTCTAAAGTCAGATCTTGGAACAGTGTCATTTGTTTAGTGTGTGTGTGTGTGTGTGTGTGTGTGTGTGTTTATATCTTTTATTTGCTTCTGGAAACTCCTGACTCCTTTGTCAAATTATTGTGCATTGATTTACCGTATATTCACTTAAAATGATATCTTAATCAATAAACTAGTGTATTTGTTTTATGTGAAGCTGTGTAGACTATAAAGGGTGTAAATCAGAGAGGCTGGTCCAATCCATTTAAATGTCAATTGGATGGACAAAGATGCCACCCCCATCTACTTTATTCCCCCATTCAAGCTCAGGCCCCACCAGCCCCACCTCCCAAGCCTCCTCCACCTGTCACAGCTCCTGGTGGCTCAGTCCCAGTCCCGCTGATACCCAAAGTGGTCCCTGCTGGCTTGTGCTACCTTTTACCCCCCAACCCACCTTGCACCCTAATTACAGCTTCCTGAAGCCACTCCCCACAGACCTTGCATTCCCTCAATGCACTGCAGGTTCCCTCCCAAGTATGCTCTGCACCGTGACGCTGTCTTTCCTGAACTCATCACCTCAAACCTCTCCAACTGGCTCCCCCAGCACAGCGTGCTTCCCCCAAACCCTCCACCGTCTCTCCCTGCCCACCTGCAAGAATCTCAGCACAATCTCCAGGCCCAGAAAAGCCATGCTGGAGTGGCTTTTGAAATTTTCCATGGGGAAGGAGATTTAAAAAAGCCTCTCCCAGCCCCGGCTCCCTAGTGTAGGGGTCAGTAGAGGAAGTGGAACTGCAAGGGGAGTCTGACAGGCAGGCTGCAGGGCCATTGAACAGTGAGGGGGCAGACAGGAAGTGGCACAGCAGCTGCCTGACCCTGCTGCCTGAAACTTCCTTTCGGTGAGGCTGGCACTAAGGGGTCTCAGCCATTCAGGGCCCCAAACACTGGGCCCTGGACAAATGTTCATACTGCTCCATATGTAAGGCTGCTTTGCACACAGCAGGGTGAGGGCAAAATGTCCTCGGGCCGGGGGGGGGGGGGGACTGGCATGACCCACTGATGTAACAGCCCAGACTGCAGATGGAAAAATGACAGGGGAAGCCAGCACTCCTCAGTCCTGCTGCCCCCAGCCCACAGGAGAGTCATAAGAGAGTCCATGCCATCCCCATTGCTGAGCTGATCCTCCCACACACCACCACTGGAACCCATCTATGGTCCCAGAGTCAACCCTTGTAGCATGGAGCCTGCTGCCCTCCAGTCTACTGAGGGGTGATAAGATACCTTTCCTTCTTGCCCAATCTCCAGGCCCATCTACTCTCCATCTTGTAAGCCCATGTTCCAACTCCTCCTTTGTCCTACCCACTAATACCAAAGGTCTCTCCCCACCCAGTGCAGTCACCCCTTGAGTCCAGGCAGTGAATGCTTAAACAGTTAATGTAATGTTAATTGGTAAGACTAACACCACTAACCATTTTGAAACTTATATCCCTATTTTGTTACCAGGGGAGTGCCCCATTTTAGAGTTCAAGGGGGTCTCCATGGATATGTCTACATTTAACTGCTTACTTTGGACTTGCTAAGCCCAAACTAAGCAGTTCAAAGTTAGATTGAACTAACTCCCACTTCTTTTTTTTTAGTTTGAACTGAAAAAGCATGGCTAGTTTGAACTAAAAGTTAATTCACACTCAAAAAACACTGTTAGTTTGAACTAAGTGCTACTTCGAACTTATTTAGTTTGAACTGGAATGACTCCATTGTGCTAGTTTGAACTAGCCAAAGTGGCAAGTCTGAAGAAACTGGTTAGTTTGAATTTACTGCTCAAACTAACTAGTTCAAACTAAGAGTTGCCTAGTTCAAACTATTTTTTTTTAAGTTCAAACTAGCCAAAGGCTAGTGTAGACATGATTCAACTTAATTTGCTAACGTAGACATAACCAGTGTGTCACCTCAACAGATTCCCTTCCAGTAGAACAGGGTCTGTATGTTAGCAACTTATAGCCCAAGTCCCCTCTGCTGAAAGTCTAGTAACTAACAGGCAGTGGGGACTGGGATGGATCCAGGGGCTACTTGGGGTGGGGTCGTTGGCTATGTCTACACTTACAGTGGTAATTTTGCCACCATCGGTTCACCTTTCTATGAGTGGTTCACAGCAAGTATGAACTCACCTTGCCCCTCCGTGAAGTCAGCCCTGGAAGTCCTGCAGGCCAGGGGGTTCAGGGAAAGGCTGACTGCAATTCCCTTGAGGTCAGTTTTTCCCTAATGTGTAGTGGTGTCTTTAAAAGTCACTAATAGTTACACAATGAATTTTGTGTTCCTTGCATAATTGGCGGTCAACTGCTGCCGAGTTTGCCCTAAGTATAGACAAGGGCTTAGACAGTCTGATTTGAGAAGGATTCTACTCCATAGCATCAATTATGCTCCAGCTGACAGGGAATGGAGGGCTTGGTCTGTGACCTAGAGAGAAGTGGAGAACAAGCAGATCCATCCTCCTTCGGGATAAACACAGCACACAGAAGAAATGTCTCTTGTCACTCACCTGAGCAATTCACAGCAGCATCTTCCTTATGACCACAGTTGCTCTCACCCCAGGTTATGGAAGGACAGTCCCAGAGAGATGACTCTGTTCCTCTGCAGTTCACCTTCTCCACCCAGATAGGACCAGTCCCCTCACTGAATTCAGCCTCTCCAGGCGCAGATATGGCCAATCCACAGCCCAGTTGTTTACACACAACATTAGCATCCGCCATGTCCCAGGAGTCATCACAAACTGTTCCCCAGGAGCCATTGTGCCAAACCTCCACTCTCCCTGAGCATCTGTCCTTTCCTTGCACAACACGTAACTTATCCTGATCTGGAAATGCAGAAACCACATTTGTTACTGGGACAGCTGGGAAAGTGTTTAGGGGCCCATAAGAAGACATGGAACAACAGAGATACCTGTGCAGCTTGCAGAGTTCGGGCATTCAGCAATTGAGGTCTGAGGTGGAGTCTTTTTCTTTCCTATGGAGAGAAAGCGCTGAATTACGTGTGTGATGAGGCAGTAGAATTTATCTGTATTTAAACCCCCATATTTCAGCATTATATAAACTGAATTGTGAAGAACAGGCCTCTCAACACCTCATCAACTTGCTGTTCTGCTGTTTGTTATTCACAAACAGGCCCAAGACACACAGACACTTGTGGGGAGTTCTAGTTTGATCCAAACTGCACAGGCTGGGCAGATCTCTGTCCAGTCATTCCAAAAGCATTAAAAGGTGCCTAGGGATGGTTTCTCAGAATAACCTTTTCTTGGATTTCACATTGCTTTAGTGCACCGGATAGCACTGGTTTATTTTATAATGCTATAAGCAGGGTCTGAGTGGCCCTTCCTTTGCTGAGGGGCTCAAAGGGGGCACTGTGTTTGCATAAAGCACCCCTAGGTGCTTAGGCTGATGGGAAATGGACAGCTGTCTGGTACTTGATTACAAATCACATCAGAACAAATGAACAAATGGCAGCAGAACTGTGCTTTGGCTGTTCTGCGGGAAGAATCATTCTCTTCCAAACCAAGCTCATTAAGCAAAGCTTTCACAGGCTAGACAGAGCTATCTATCATGAAGGAAAAAGGGGCAATTGCTCCAGGCCCTGCCCTGCTGTCCCCTGCCCCTCCATGCTGCTTCTGGCATGAAGCCAGCGTCAGCGGGGCAGGGCAGGAGCACAGAACCCTGTGCTGGGCTGGCCCTCCCCACCCCCCAGGACAGAACGGCACAGCAGGCCCAGAGGCCGGGTTCACTAGCTTGACCTGCCCCTGAGCTGCCTGTTCCAACCTCGGGGCAAGAGAGCCGGCCAAGAGGTGGGGTGGGAGAACAGAGTCCAGCCTCTAGGCTGGCCTGATCCACCCTGCTCCCAGGGGCAGAGTGACCAGACTGAGGAGGGGCAAGAGCATGGGGCGTGGCAGCTGGACCAGCCCGCCCTCCACCCCTCCCCAGCATGGGGGGGCATGGGGCCCTCCACAGACCAATTGGCCCTGCGCCTGCAACCCCCTAGGGATGGCCCTGCCACCAGAGTACTGTAAAGGCAGCAAGGAGTGGACCAGGATTTCCTGTCTGTTGCAGGGGCTCTGACTAATTGCCCCAGGTATGGTCAAATGGTCCACTCTCACTGTTTAGAGATAGAGTTGATGAGTATTTTATTTTCTTAAAAGCAAGGGTACCCTGCCTGTGTCAGGGGTGGAATTTCCCCATTAACTGAGAGCTGAAATCACTAAAGAAACTGGGGAAACCCTGAGAGATTTACCAGCAGGGGTCATAACTGAGCCCAGTGACCTGCAGATGGTGGGGCCATCAGCATGGGCTAGCTGAGCCTGGCAAAAAGTGTGCTCAACCAAAGAGTCTTCCTGGTGGGCAGTGTAGGCTAGCTCAGCTCAGCACCCAGCTAGTGGTGTGGCCAGCAGAGGGAGCTACCCACTCCCAGCAACCAAGAAGTGTACTATGGTAACAGTATGAACACAGACACCTCCTTCCTCCCAGCTGCCCAGGTGGTGGGTGAACTCACTCATATTTATGAATTCTGTTTGCACAGTTTTCCCAAAGTAGTGCTGACTTCCTTCTTTCTGTTTAATGAAAGGTCTACTTTCTACACTCAGACTCTGTGCTTGAGGGAGGGGAATTAATGCCTTTTGGGGGGCATCAAAGGTATAGAGTGTGATTTTCCAGGTGAGTGGTAGGGATCTACATCAGTTTGGTGATGTATCATCAAAAGGAACCCTCACAGATTGAACCAGGCCTTTGTTGCCGCTGACTGAGGTCAGCAGAAGGTTTGAAATTAAGTAATTAACTTGAACATTTGTTGTTAATTAACCAAATGTATGTTTGTAATAAAATACCATGGAGTTGTGTCTGTATGTTACACCGAGAATAATCTACACTTATATATGAATAACAAAAGATCTATCAGAAACACTTAATTAATGAAATATATTGCATGTGTGCGCACATGCACATGCAGATTATTCAGCATTACCACTGCAAGAAATGTGGGTCTCTTCTGCTCGGTTATTACATGACTGTAGTTTCCATGGGTCTGATGGGCACTGCCAAAGGGAACTGTGCTGCTCATGACAGGCAACACGGTCCAGCCATGTGGAACCAGATACTGGTCCAAATGTAGAGACTTCGTCAATCTGACCGCTGTCCCCGCAGTTCAGCTGATTGCATACAACTGCTGGAGTAACAGCAGACATCTCATTGGAGCAAACGCTGCCCCATGTCCCATTGTAGAAAACCTCTAGCCGCCCAGTGCAATCACTGTCGCTCACCAGCCTCAAATCCATGAACTCTGGAAGGAAGAAAATGCGCAGAAAGGAAATTTGCATTATATGAATTTGAAATTGATGTTGGTGTGAGTAGTGAAACCCCAGTGATGGATAATGAGTCCAAGCCTCACACTGAATATGCAAGAACCATACAGAATCACTGAAGGAATCAGAGACTCTTTCAGAAACCACAGGCCCTTTAGGAACACTATGTGCATACCTTGAAAGCCACAGTGACCAAGAGATACATAAAATTTTCTTAAGAAAGAAGGAGTCCTATAGCACTAAAAATCTAGAAAATTTATTTGTCGCATGAGCTTTCATAGGCAAAAATCCCACTTTGCTTTGAAGATGGGGGAGTTTAGAGAATGGGAGTAAAATAAATGCAAGGAAGTGTAAGTTATAGGATTAGGTCACACTGAAATAGCAAGTCAAAGCACTTATTAAGATTCAAACACGGGATTTTCATAAAATAATAGATAAAGGCCAGAAGGGATCATGAGGTCAGATAGGCTCTTTTAAAGCACCCAGTTACCCTGTCTGAAGCCCAATAACTTGAGTTTGACTAAACAATATCTTCCAGGAAAGGATCCAGACTTGACAGGAAGACATCAAGACAAGTAAAATGCACCTTTTCCTTCAGAAATTTGTTCCAATGTTCAATCATCTTCACTGTCAAAAATAGATGCCTCATTTCTAAAGAGTCTCAGACTGGTTTCAGCTTCCACTCACTGATGCTTGTTCTGCCTAGATTAAAGAGCCTTTTAGTAACTGGCATTTTCTCCTTGTAAAAGAATTTATACATCATAATCAAGGTATCTCCTGAGCTTTTCTATATACCAAACAGATTCAGTCTTACATCTCACATGATCAGGATTTTATTTCACCTCTCAAATCCATTTTTTGATTCTTCTCTGCTCTCTCTCCTATTTTTATGACATCAGAACTGGACACAGTATTCCAATGTCTGTTTCACCAGGGCTCTATACAATGGTAAAATTTAGTCTCCACTCCTACTCACTAGCCCCTTGTTTATATATTTGAAGTTCCCATTACTCCATTTTTTTGCCAAAACATGGCACTGTTGGCTCATGTTCAGCTATTTCTCTGCTATGCCCTAAATTCTTTCCAGGGACTCTTTTCTAAGATTCAGTCTCCTTCAGACACATTCTAGCATTAGGGAAACCTTCCAAGATTTCCAGTACCTCTGGGTGGGAGCTGACCACTTTTTAATGCTGACACTGGTAGGTAATTACAGAAGGGAAAGAGAAGCAGGGACACAGTCAGAAAAAGCCTCTCTCATTTTCAGCAGTCTCCTTAACCTTCTGCCACCTCCTTTATATTATCTTATAGCCAGGCTCACAAAAGAAGTCTCAGAACAAACCTGAGCAGAGAACTCCAGCGTCTTCCTTGTGTCTGCAGTTGTGCTCGCCCCAGCCACTGGAAGGACAGGCCCAGAGCTCTGATTCGCTCCCAGAGCAGTTCAGATCATCCAGCCAGATCTGCCCGGATCCTTCCCCATAATAAGCAGAGATAGTTGCATTGATGGCGTGTCCACATCCCAGTTGTTTGCAAACAATGGTGGCATCTGCTAGGTCCCAGGAGTCATCACAGACTGTCCCCCAGGTGCCATTGTAATAAATCTCCACTCTCCCGGCACAGTGACCTGCCCGATTCACCAGTCTGATCTGCCTATTTCCTGTGGGGATAGAGCCCAGCTGTTAATACGGGTTTTCCTCCCAAACCAAAAAAAAAAAAATGTGAGATTTTAAAAATGAATAACCTGAGCAAATGACACCAACATCCTCAGCAATTCCTGCCTGGGTTCTCTCAGATGTGGTGTTGTTGCAGAGAGTCAGATTAACCTCATTTCCTGCACACTGGATACTTCTCAGCCCCACGAGACCTGTTCCTCTCTCAGACTGAGGGGGGTTATAAGCCTTCTCAGCAACTCCACACTGGAGCTGCCTGCACACCACACTGGCATCGTTCATGTCCCACTGATCATCCAGGACTCTACCCCATGCACCATGGAGGGAAATCTCCACTCTGCCATCACACCGACTCTCTCCGTTCAACAGCCTGAGTGACTCCAAGAGACCTGGGCTCAACAGAGTTGGGACAGATGCTGAAAAGTCAGTGCACAGTGGGAATAATACAAATGGCAATAGGTCTCTGAAGAAAAGGGTGCACACTCCAGTTGCTTCCGGGCTATAGGGACCTGTGGCTGTCAAAAAGAGGTACTAATGGTGGGTGTGATTATGTATGGCAGTGGTGTGAGCGAAACACACAGCACTACAGCTGATCTCTGCTTCTTAGAGCCCATTTTCAACTGTGGGAAGTAAAGTGCTATTTAGAGCAGCAGGAGGGAGACCAGAGGAGCCCAGCTACAGAAAGATACCCTGTGAGGACAGCTGAATGAAAGGAGAAGCACATACTCCTATTCTTTTGGGTAAATCTTAACATCTGCAGGATATAAACCATCTCTGTTAAGTAAACAAAGCTGCTGAAGTTCATACCTGGGAAAATAATGATTTTCTTCAGGAGAAATTTATAGATTTTTTTGTATAATTGTCAAACTAGGATTCAGTATATGTTTGTGCCCTGACATTCCCTTACTCTGGAAGTGAGGGTCACACACTGAGGGGCAGGAGTCATTGACTCAGCATTTCTCCTACACTTACCTGAGCAAATCACACTGGCGTCATTATCATGTGAACACTGAGAGGCCCCAAGGGCAATAACAGGGCAATACCCCAAATGGGGTTCAGTCCCTTTACAGTGAAATGTGTCTGTCCAGACTGAGCCATTTCCCTTCCCAAAATATCCTCCTCCAGGAACCGATACAGCCGCTCCACAGTCCAGCTGATGGCAGAGAACGTTGGCATCTGGTGAATCCCAATGTTTGTCACAGATGGTTCCCCAGACACCCCGAAGCTGGATCTCCACCCTCCCTGAGCACTCTGAGCTGCCATTCACCAGCCGGAAACCTGTATATGCTGGGGAGAAGAGCGAAGATGCTCAGAGAGGGAGCCTTGGAGACATTTTATAGTAAATAGTTAAAGGGAAGTCAGGGGAATTTGCCCAATTCTAGTTATCATGGTTCAGCTGGTTTTTATTGGAAGCTTAGAGAAACTCTATTATCCTAATTCACCACATAGTGAAATCATTATTTTTTTCCTGCATCCAAAACTCAAACACACATTATCGTAGTTTTAAAGACTTTGCATTGAATTCCTTACGTGAGCATATGACTCCAGCATCATTTGCATGTGAGCATGCCTGACTGATGTTCAGTGTCCTTGGACAGTACACACGATGTGACTCATTCCCCACACACTGGAATGTTTTGTTCCAGATTGGTCCATGTCCTTCTCCAAAGTGAGCTCCTCCTGGGGTAGATAGAGCTGTTCCACACTGCAGTTCATTACAGATAACTTTGGCAGCCTTAGGATCAAAGTGGGCATCACAGACTGTGGTCCATGTTTCTCCATCATATATCTCCACACGTCCAGAGCAGGCTCTGTCCCCTCCAACCAATCGGGGCTTAATATGTTCTAGAAAGTGAAGGAAGGCAGATATTTACAAAGAACCTTGGCTAAAAGTGGCAAAATGCAAGGCATAAAATGCAATATATAACAAATGGAAAACAACAGACCTATATAGCCATCAATATTCATTAGAAGTTATGATGTATAGAATCAGAAGGAATTTTTTAAAGCATATTAAGAACAAACAAAAAAGATCTTAATGTTAATGTAGTTCCACTACAAATGGCATTGGTACAATTACTAATAATGCAGAAAAGGGCAGACATATTCAATCAACATTTCTGCTTTTAAATAGAAGCAGGATATTTAGTCATATCATGGGAAGAAGATGAGCTATTCTTCAGTCCTTTCGTAAATAACAAGGAGTTAAAAAGCATTTACTCGGTGTGAACAGTTTTTAAATCAGTTAGCCAGGATAGCTTATACATCACAGTAAAATAATAAAAAGATCAGAAAGAACATTAAGAGATCATGTAGGCCAGCATTTTCAAACATTATTTTCTTGGGATTCAGTAGAAAAAAACATCATTCATACTGGTGATGCAACAATTACATCTTTAAGCAATGCATGCCAGTCTTTTGGTGGCTGCAGCAGGGCCATTGTGACACAGTACCTATAGGTCTACAACCCAGTATTGGGTCCCAACCTGTGTCTTTAAAACTACTGATATAGGCCATCACCCCACATGAACACAAACTTATGTATATTTAGGTCATTATTGACCAATGCTTCTGTAATTCATTCCTAAAATCAACCAATGATAGAAAATTCCAGAACTGCTATTGGTAAACTCTTCCAGGACATAACTATCTTTATAAATAGAAAGCTTTTCCTGGTATCTGGCCTGAATCTCCCTCGATGCAATCTAAATAAATTAATTCTTGTTCTAGCCATAGTTGACATGGAGAACAATTAATCACGGACCTCTTCATAACAACTTTTTTGTATGTATGGAGAGTGTTATCAAGCCCTCTCAGTCTTATCTTCTTTAGACTAAGCACGCCCAACTTTTTAGACAATAATGTTTTCTAAGATGCTTTTCATTTCATTTCTATCCTCTTGACACTCTTGAATTGTATTCATTCTTAAATCATGATGCCCAAAACAGGATATGGTACACTAGCTGAGGCTGCAACAGTGCTGAGTAGAGTGAGACAATTACCAACTGTATCTTATATATGACATTCCTGTTAGCACAGTCCAGAATGACCTTTCTTTTTTTTCCAACTTCATCTTTTTTTTTTTTTTTTTCAATTTGTGATATCCACTGTAACCTCCAGATCATTTTCTGGGGATCTACCCAATATCACAGACTAGCCAATTATTCCCCATTTTATTTCTGTGTCTCTGATTTTTCCTTTCTAAGTTCAGTGTTTTGAACTTACATTTATTGAAGTGTAACATTGATTTCAGACCAATTCCCCAATTAATTAAAGGGCTTTTGAGTTCAAATCTTGTCTCCCAAAGAGCTTTCAGCTTCTTTCAGCTTGGTGTCTTCCATAAATGTCATGAATGAATTCTCTACACCATCGCCCAAGTTATTAATTAAACTATTTAGTAGCACCAGGCCCAGGTCATTGGTATTATGTATGTATGTATGTATGTATGTATAGGATCATAATGATCAGAAACCAAAGAGTTAAAACAACTAAAGGCCTATAGTTCTATGTGAAGCTCAGCATTTCCCTCAAAACTGTGTGTAAAACTACCCAGGTGTGTAATGGGTTAATCCCGTCTGTGACCAGTGGTGGTGAATCCTCCAAGGACTCCAGAGACGCTGTACCACTTGCAGTCACTTGGGGAAGGCCTGGAGGGAGCAATCAATCACTTCCCAGTATGGTTACCTAAAAGCAACAGTAGGGGCAGAGTTGATCAGCTGCTGACTGAAGTTCAAGAAGGGAGGAGTTGCTTCCTGGCAGGTAGATGGAAGCTAGCACTGTAGACAAAGCAGTTACTGCAGAGACGGGGGGAAAGCTTGTTTGCTAGGACTGACATCCTATAGCCCTGAGGTAAGAAGGAAGAATGTGCTGGGGCCACAGAAAGTGGCCCAAGGACATATATTGAGCAACAGGTTTGGGAGGACGCACAGGGCTGCTATTGAATGGCACCTGCACTAGGACTCATGGTAGTGGGAAGCCCTAGGTTCCCTGCATTCACTACTGAGAGAAGTGACTAAATGAATAGATGTAACACAATGAACTCCAGAATGGGAAAACATTAATGGTGACTTGGCTGAAGGGCTGAGTCATGAAAAGAAAGTGGCCGTTCCTGAAGCAGCTGCTGGTGGTTGAGGAAGCAGAGTGACTGTGTGCAAACTGTGGCCAGAGACATGGTCCTTAAGCTAACCTCCAACAGTGCTCACTAGGAAGCCCCAGTCCAGTGGTGAATGATATGACCCATGACAGGCCCCTCCCCTCTCCCAAGCTACGGAGGGGTTGTGTCCAACGACACAAGATCAAAGTCCTTGTCACCTGTATTGTCAGACAAGCATCAGTCACTAGGTTATCTGAAAAACAAACAAGGCGTCCTGTGACACTTTTAAAGACTAACAAATCTTTTATCACGTGAGCTTTTGTGATTTTCTCTCTTTTCTTTTTGGGAGAAAATCCCAAAAGTTCATGCAAAAAACAAATTTGTTATTCTTTAAAAGCATCATAGCACTCCTTCTTTGTTTTGCTGAACTAGACTAACACAGCTACCCCTTTGGAATTAGGTGATCTGAAGCCATCCTCTGTATTCCTGGGAAAAGGGAAAGCACCAGCAGGAGTTATCCTGGCTGGACAAAACCATGACCTGGCTGGACAAAACCATGACTGGGATGGTTTAGTGGGAGTGGTCCTGCCTCTGGCAGGGAGCTGGACTAGATGACCCATGAGGTCCCTTCCAACTCTATGATTCTATGAAACCTTTGAACATCTGAAAGAAATGGCAAAAGTGCAATCCCTGAAACAGAGGTACACATGATATTCATGGAAGTACAGATATCTCCCACATTTTTTGCAGGGGTCATAAGAGACACACAGCTAAATATGAGTTCCCTCTGTGATGTTATGGCTAATGTCAGACTTGGACATATACACATGGAGTATACAATATGAAATTTGATACTTGGAACCCCAGCAAATTCTGTGTGAATATGACATTCTTTTCAGTTTCACCAATGCTAACGGTATGTCAGGAATGTCAATTTTTCATGCTCGGTCCTGAGGCTTCCAGTGTCTGTGGCTCTGTGGTAGCCCTGCCATGCAGAAGATCCTGGGCTCTAGATTCCTGAGCCTGCTGTCACCATGGAAACCTACCCACAATTTCTGGGCTCCCTCAGCTGGAGCTGGGAGCTGAGACCTGTGTAAAGTTGAGGCTCCCAGGGATTTCAGGTGACTATGGTAGGGCTGTCCCAGAGCTGCATAACCTAGGAGACTAGGGTCTCTGGTCTCAGAGAAGCCCTCAGAATGGGGCTGCCCAAGAGACATTATCCCTAGAAGACTGGGGTACACAGATCCAGGGCAATCTGCAGACCAGGGATGACTGCAGCCTGCCAGGCAAGTTGGCTGGGAGCCATGCAGGTTTCTGCAACAAACTTGCCTGTGGTTTGAGGTAAGGTCACTGAATCTGACTCTCTTTAACAACCAAGTCTGGGATCAACAAACCGTCATTTTCCAGTGAAAGTCTGTTTCATCGGATAAATTGTGACAAATTCGATCAGGCAGGTGGTTTTACTTCTGTGTACAGAACTGGTACAATTGATACTGCATCCAGTGATAGTGCCCACATTTAAGAGGGATGTTAAGAAACTGGAAAGTGTGCAGAGAAGAGCTAAAATATAATCTGAGGTCCTGAAAATGAGCTTTGAGGTGAGTGATTTTAGGAGCTCAGTCTGCTTAGTTTACCAAAAAGATGGTCAACTGACTGGTTTATGTATATAAGTATTTTTGAAGGGATCAAACACTGTAATATAAAGGCCTCCTTATCTAGTTGAGAAAAGCAGAATAAAAACTGATGGGTGGAAGCTAAAGCCAGATAAATCTATACTGGACATTAAGCATTCCTTTTTCACAATAAGGGTGATAAACTGTAGAAACAAACTACCACAAGAAGAAGATTCTCCACTTCCTGAAATAGTCAGATCAAGATTGGATGTTTTTTTTTTTTTTTTTTTTTTTTTTGTGAAAGGTATACTTGAGCTAAATACAAGTAATAAGATTCAGAACAGGAGTAACTAGATCCAATTCTATAGCCTGGTCAGACTAGATGATCTAACCCTTTCTTGTAGCCTCAATGAATAAACAGGGGTTAAAGTATAATTTGGCAGGCTCCTGAATCCTCCTAATCTGGCAGGCCCCCTTCCTGCATGGATGAACCCTCCTGCATGGGTGGGCAGCCTCTCGCACATCCAGCCCCCCCTTCAAGCACCCCAGCTACTGCCCACAATATTCATTCTCCTGTCCCCCAAATCCACCCCACTTTCCAATACCCACCCCCAATACCCACCCTCAGCCCCCAATACTCACTCCCATCTCCCCCAAATGCACCCCCAATGCCCACCCCCTCCCTCCAATACACTCCCCCGGCATGAGCCAGGCCACCCCAATACTTACCAGTGGTGATGGCGTGGCGGGGGATTTTGGGGTGGTAAGTCTCGGGTCAGGTGGTGGTATGGCTGGGGAGGAGGCGGCAGGCGTCTTGGCAGAGAGGCAGCACAGCCTGGGATCTGCTGGGGGGAGTGTGGGGGCAGGCCCAGGCCCCAAATTGGGGCAGGGCCTAGAAGGGGAGGGGTTTGATGTGGGACTTGAGCCGGGCATGGGGCCCTACCCAGCAATGCCCCTGCCCCCTGCCTGCCGGAACGTAGCAAAATGCAGTTCTGGGGCCTGCTATTTTTAGGGGCCAAGAATTCTGGGCCACCTAAAAATAGAAAATGGAACTGGAACTCTGCATTCCAGGGCCGGCTATTTTTGCATGGTGGGCCCCAGAACTCAGTGTTCTGGCAGCATTTTCTATCTTTAAGTGACCCAGAACGCTGAGCCCTAAAAATAGTGGCCCCCAGAATGGCATTCCACTGCCTTCCAGCTTACTTTAATCCCCGCGTATAAAGCTATGAATCTAAACAAAAGTTACATTTGGAAAGTCAGGCACTCAAACATTCAAAATGCCAGACTTTTGCTTACCTCTATAACCTAAGTTAGCTCCCTTTGTAGACAGTCATTATGATATGGGTTTTAATTACATGATCAGATATTAGTTTTCTAGAAGACCGCTACCTCATTCACTGCACAGAACACATAGTGTTCACTGAATGGTAGGATGGTCAATAGTTCTTTTCGTACTCCTGGATTAATACGTGGCCCTGGCCCTGATGTACTATGCACCTTCCAAGCCCTAGTTCATATACTAAAATAAATTACTAATTTCACCATAGGCTTTTTTTCTGATGCTCATTTCTATATTACCTGAGTACTTCACACACACTTATTAATTTCTATCCACAGTACCCCTAGGTTGTAGGGAAATTTTATCCTCTCCATTTTACACATGGGAAACTGAAGACCAGTGACACCATGGGCAAAATATTTTAAATACCCATTAATTTGGATGCCTAGTTTGAGGCATGCAAGTCCTGGTTTCTCAGACTACTTAGGCTTGTGTGGCACAGGTCCCACTGACTTCATTTTACAGCAGCAAGAGCTCAGCACCTCTGCAGATCAGAGCCCACAGTCTCAAGTGGGACAGTCATAAAATGAGGAACAGCTATGAAACATTTGGTTTAAATGACTTGCCAAGCACCACATAGTAATTGCAGCCGTGAGCACGGGCGTGTTCTTGGCGCGGTTCACCCCTCGCCCCGACACCTGCCCCTTTTGCGGTGCAAGGGAGACCCTGGCACACGTCTATTTAGACTGCGCCAGGTTGCAGCCCCTTTTCCGGCTCCTCCAGAACCTCCTCTTGAGGTTCTGGCTGCACTTTTCCCCACACTTGTACCTTTATGCACTCCCCATCCGTGGGCCCACCAAGTCACAGGACCTCCTCGCCAACCTCCTCTTGGCTTACGCGAAAGTGGCCACCTATAAAACTCGGGAGAGGAGGTTGGCAGAGGGAGGGGCCTGCGACTGTGGGGCCTATTTCCGCTCCCTCGTCCGTGCACGTCTCCGAGCAGAGTTCCTCTGGGCGGCGTCCGCTGGCTCCCTCAACACCTTTCGGGAGCAGTGGGCACTGTCCGGGGTTCTCTGCTCGGTATCCCCTTCTGAAACCCTAGTTTTGAACCTGTGACCTTCACACCCGTCCCTGTTTTCTCTTTCGTTGTCCCCAGAATCTTTTGAAGCCCCGTCTAGTGCCGCTTCCCCCTTAGGCAGGGGGAAGGGCTTTAGAAGTGGGTGGGCTTGCGCCCACGCACCCCCCGGGATCCTTCAATAGGACCACATAGTAATTGCAGAGGTAGGGATAGAATACAACATGCTTTAAAGTTCTGCAACAAATAAGGCAGGAATAATGTAGATGACTGCCTCCAACAATCCATAGATGTGCATCAGAGCACTATCCATCCTGCGCAGTGAATGCACCAGTGTTCCTTGGAGAAAACAATCTATTGTACTTTATTGAAAGTCTGTATGTTAATGCATAGGGACAAGTGGGCCAAAACAGTGTTACAAAGACAACTTTAATTCGGCCATTTCCTTATTTTTTAAGGCTTGACTCTGAAAACAATGCTCATTAACAGTAAATTTTGTGCATAACTTCCTAATTTTTTTAGAATGGGGGAGGGGGTGGTTCCATGAACAGGAATCATATTGACATTCACATGGCTCACCAGTAGGGCTGGAACATTTAGATCCACCTCACAAACCTCTGCCACTTAAGCTCATGGTATAACAGACAGCAGGAGCAGGCTGTCATCCTCTTTGTGGACCTGCATTAGAGGGGCATCAGAAATCTTTGACAGGGAGGGTTTACGAATATTTACTGACAGCAAGGAATGCAATAACTCAGGGAAAATAGGCTCCATTCCAGACTCTGGAGAAATATGAGGTCTCCCAGACTATGTCCACACTGCAAGCCATTAAAAAAAAAAAAGTTACTTTTTTCCAAAAAACTTATTTAACAAAATGAAATAAGTATTTCAAAATAAACTTAAAATAAACTTATTTTGGAAAAAGCAATTTTGAGAGAGGAATCCTCCCAGACACTCTGTTTCAAAATAAAACAGTGCTTTGTTTTCTTTTCTTTTCTTTTCTTTTTGAAAAAGAGAGTCCATATCAGACTCTCTTTTTCAGAAAAAAAGAAAGCCAAGATAAAAGATAGGCAGGCTTTTTCGGGGGGGGGGGGGCATTGCTGCATGTGGCAAAGGCTATTTAAAAAAAAACCTTTTCAAAAAAGCCCTTTCTCTGACAGGCAATCCATGTTTAACCCGGCTGAAAAAGCACTCCAGTATTTTGAAATACTGGGGCACCTTTTATTTTTGAAAAAAGCTTTTTTGAGAAAAGCACTTTAAAAAAAAAAAGCGAGCTTTTGCTTTCTTCAAAAAAGCACTCTGGTTTTTGAAGACACCAGGGTTCTTTTTTTTCAAAAATAGCAAAAATGGCTCCACAGACACAGAAAAAGTTTTTCGGGATAAGGCTCCTTATCCTGAAAAAACTTTGTAGTATAGACAGGTCCCCGTGACTGACACTTCTTCACCTTTTCCCTTAAGCCTAACCCCTTTGCTCCCTCCTCTCTATCCCGTCCCCATCCCAGTCACATCTCTTTCCCATTGTTTGCTCTGTGTCCCAGTCCCATTTTCCTTGTCTACCCAGCTCCAACCCTTCTCATCCTGAATCCTTGTCTCCCTGTCAAGCAAGCTGTAGACTACACCTCAATGGCAGCTCCACTGGGGCAGTGGGCAAGGGCCCCCCAGACAAGGAACACAAAAAGACCATTATTAAAGGGTTACATTGTCCTAGTGTGTATGGGGGGGGGGGGGTTGAGAACCTTGCAGAGTTTGAGTTTTGTTTCTCCTATTTTGGCTGGGAAGGTTGAGGCTTAGTTTTGCTGATCTGGACTGTTGCTTGTGAATTCAGCTCTTATTTTAATCCTCTTTCAAATTAGTAAGTTTTTGTTAGAGCAGTCCTGACTGCTGTCTGCTTTATTCAGCTGCTTCTGCTAATGAAGGAAAGGTAGCTGTCCTAAGAGGGTTCAAACAGGGGACAAGTGGAGAGAGCAGAAAAATTGCTGAAGAAAAGCAGAGTGCAGCCCAGAAAGCTGGTATGGGAGAAGAGGTTTCCAGGAAAAGAGAATGAAAAGTCTTGGTTCTTCTTTGTGAAGGCCCAAACATTCCACCCTATTTCTGCACTATCATACTGTGTAAGCAAAATCACCCATTTTTCAGGAACGTTGGGCCAGTATTTTGTAAATTCAGCCAAAAAGAAGAAATTTCCAAGAAGTTCTGATGTCATAGAAGTAGAGGGTGGTTCCTCAGAAAGAGCCAATGAAACAAACATTTGTTGGGAGGAGGAATTATGCAGTACTAACAAATCTGACATTTGTGAGGATGCATGTGATGAGGAAAATGATTCAGGGGTACCATGTGCTGGTCTATTGCCTGAAAGGTGTGTAAATGTGTGTATATATGTAAATAAGTCACCTGGTCCAAGTGACACTGCACAGTCTGAAAAAGAAAGTCCTATACATCCCATGCTAAAATATTTCCCACCAACAAAATTTGGGAAATCATGGCGACATTTCAGTTCAGCTTGGTACAAACTGTACTCCTTGTTGGCATATAGTTCACTGGAAAACGCTGTGGTTTGCTTTCCTTTTCCCCATTTCACTGGAAAGGATGCAAGAAGCAGTGAAAATGTGTTTACTCATAAGGGGTACAACAACTAGGAAAAGGCTACTGAGAATGATTCAGGTCTGAATAACAGAAGTGCAGTCCACAAAGACTGCATGGTGGCCTGGGAGAGTTACAGACGAACGCAGACAGGCAAAGGAGGCTTGGTTTTAGCCTGGTTAAATGATGCTCATAAAGAACTTATAAAAGAAAGTAGACACTACATGGCTACTCTTGCAGAAATTATTTTGTTCATTGCTAAACAAAAAATTGCTCAGCGTGGACATTGGGAAAGTGATGAGATGAGTGACAACAAAGGACCTTTTCTTGAACTGTTGCAGCTAGTTGCAAACCACAATCCCAGAATTCAGTCTAAATAGGTAGTTCACCTCACAATGCAAAGCATACACTTCATTCGATGATGAATTGTTAAGTATCATAAGGAGAATGGTTTTACAGTCAATTTTCCAAGAAGTCAAAGTAGTTGGGTTTTTTGTTTGTTTGTTTGTTTGAAGTAATTGCTGATTTAAAAAAGAACATACATAAGCAGGAACAAATTTCAGTGGTCCCCCATTATTGCTACAGAGGCAATATATTTGAACAATTTGGTCCCCTGGCTTAGTTGACTTTATAAAGTTGACTTAAATGTCTATACTGCCCAAAGTTGACTTTTTTAAGTCAAGTTTAATGACCACATTTTGCTCAGTCGACTTAATAAAGCTGACTTAACACTTACAGTTGACTTTAAGGGTGAGAGCTTTAAGTTAACTTAAGCAAATACTTAAGTCAACTTAATGAACTCCAAATGTGGCCATTGAGTTGCTTAAGTTGACTCAAGCCTTGTTAAGTCAGCTTAAGCCTCCAGTGTAGATATAGCCAAAAGTGTGCAAGCACAGTTTCGGAAAGAGGTACCACAAGCTATCTAGGTTAATTGTTACAACTGCAGGTTGAACTTAACAATTGTTGATGTCTGTAATAAAGTGGACATTATTGCAAATTTCTTTACTCTTCTTCACCAACTATATATGTTTCTATTGCATTCTTCTGTGCATTAATGTTTCACTGAATTGCAAAAAGACACTCGGAGCAGAGTTATTGAACTGAAAAAAAAATTGTCAGACTCTTGCTCAGTATATCAGATGCATGCTCTAGCTGTTAAAGCAACACTTTCAGTAATTTTGTTGCTTCTAAATATCAACAATGAACTGAACTTTGAAAGAAGTATAGGGACATGTGACATTCTAAACCAAATAGTCTTTCGCTTTGTCTTTTGTCTGAATATTTTTAGTGAACTGCTTCTCTACTTCACGTGGTATCAGATTACATACAGAAATCACATTGCAAAGGGGCAGCAGTGTTAGTCTAGTTCAGTAAAATGAACAGTCCCACAGCACTTAAAGACTAACAAATGTATTTATTTCATGAGTTTACATGGGAAAAAATCGCACTTCATCAGAAGTGTCTGACGAAGTGGGATTTTCTCCCATGAAAGCTAATGCAATACATAAATGTTAGTCTTTAAGTGCCACAGTACTCCTTGTCTGTTTTGCAGAAATCACTGTTATGTGGCTCAAGCTTGCTTCCTTCTTAACTCTTTGTTTGATAAACTGCTAAACCTGAGGGGCAATGAAGACTCTTTCAATAAAATTATGGCTGTCATTATTACAGAAAAAAAAATCCATCACAACGTAAAATAAAGGCACAAGAATCCACTGTATGTGCCCAAAATTTCAAATTTATGTTACTGAACTCAACACAGCAGAAAGTGTGCTATGAAAAACTGATCATGATCTTAAAGTAAAGGTGTTCCATCATATTTGTGATCATACCAACAGTGAACTTAAATAACAATTTACAGACAACTCCCATGTTTTAAATGGGGACAGTGCATTCAGGCAAAAGTGTCATTACTTTCTTGGTTCAGAGAAACTCAAACCATTTGCAAGGCATTACAATAGTGATATGGATGGATTTGAAGCAGAACTGAGGCTATTACTAAAATTTCTAGAGCGGTATGATCATGAGAAGGAAGTAAAAATTGTCATAATGAACCAAGTGCTTAATCTGCTTGAAGAACGGAAAATGTTTTTCAGTGAATCTATCGATCGTGTGCTATTGCCATCATCATACCTCCATCAAATGCGGGCCGTGAACAGACATTTTTGTGTCTGTGTCAAATTAAGACCTATCTGAGGAACAGTATGTATAATGAACACCTATGTAACATTAAAAAGACACTTTCCAAAGCCCTTGACCTTGAAGCAGTGGATAACTGCTTTGCAGAATTGCATAAGAATTGGTGGATTCTTCTGTAGATATTTGCATGTATATTTTACCTCTGTTCTCCTCCCTCTCACTGACTTCCCACTTGATCAAATTACAAAAAAAAGACATCTCACATATGAGGAAGAAGAACAGCAGGATGGGCCAACTTCCTAACACCTCACAGTATACGTGCTGTCACACTTTCATTTATGAAAGATCATCATGACCAGAGGTTATCAGCTTTTCTTTATTAACAAATCTCATTTAATTTTTTTTTTCAATTTTAAATTCCAGACAGTCCTTCCTTTGAAGGATCACCCTCATATGCTCTTTACATAGCATATCCAAAGTAGTTCTCATACTTACAATCCAGAAGTCCCCAGAGAAGCTCAAGTTGATCAAACCAAAGTAATTTACCCAAGGGCACACAAGTCCACTGATCACAGAGACCATCAAGAAGATGACTCACAGCCCAGGATTACAAAAAAGCTTCTTAGGTTAATGTCACCTTCATTTCCTTCTTGTTTGTGACTGGCATTTGATTCTATCTGAACACACTGCATAGCAGAGGACTATTTTGGATGGTTATTGTGCAGTGTAATGGGGATAAGGGCTGATCCTTTGGGAATGAGTGAATCAAGAATTATAAATCACAGAAGAGCTGCTATGCAGACTCTGGTGATCTTTCTGAATCTGAAATGAAGGAGAAAACCTATTTGTGTACTGCCAGCTTGATCAGTCAGACCTTAGATAAACAACAGCATGTCTTGGTTTTCTTACCTGGACAGGGGTGATCTTGTCTCAGTTTGCTCTGCTTCCTCTCATTCATACCTACCGTATTCCTAGATGTGTCTCTACTAGTACAAACTCAAAAGTAAGCAATTGTATTTGAAATAAATTCATTACCAGTGTTCTGTTCTGCCTAACTTGTTTTTCTTGTAATTTGAATTTGGTTGGTTAATACTTGCTTGCAGTATAAAGATCAAACTATGTCTCCTAAGTTCATCTAAATCAGTAGGATTTATTTCAGAGAAAATATGTTTAGGATGGGCATTTGCTCACTGTGAAATGTACTGTGTCCCCTCCATGTTCCCCCCAGTACAAAAATTTCTGGAGCTGCCACAGCTGCACCTTTGTCTTTCCCATGCATACACACTTTGTTTGTGGCAAACGGGTGTAAATTTAACATACACCAGCTGGCTGAGCACTGAGTGTCCCTGTGCATCCTGGTGCTACACACTAACATTTCCTTACTGCTTTGAAACAGGAATAAATTGAACCACATTAGGGAACTGCTAGTGTTTGGCAGCATGGCATGGTCACTTAGTGCATGGCAGGCCAGTTCAAGGTAGATTTACACCACAACTTGCCGCAAAATAAATGTTGTAACTATGCTGTCAGGCTGCCCCTTGCAACTCTCGCTGCTTATTCCAATCTCTTTGTTTAGTTAGCAGCAGTGGAGAAAAATTGACATTCATGTCCTGATGATGATGATGATGACTATGAGAACACTGATAGTGTCTGTGTTAGGGACAGAGACTGTGACTTGCTGAACAAAGAAACTGGCAGCTGGGAAGACTGGCATTGACTGGGTGAGGAGTCTGGAGCTGCAAAGCCACAGCAAGGAACTGTGGGTGAGTGAGGAGACTCAGGGTGTGGCTCAGTTTCATCAGAAATTTTGGTTTTAACAAACTGGCATTTTCCTCTGAAACTCTGTTCATCACATACTTTCTGACCAGCTTGAGCTGGGATGTGATTTTACTTGTGTGTACAGAACTGGAGAGACCAATACTGCAACTAGTTCAGTGTCCACCTTGTAAGCAGTTGTTTAAAAAAGTGGAAAGGGTGCAGAGAGCAGCCTCAGTAATGATTCCAGGGACTGAAACTGTGTCATGCTGTGAAAGGTTTTAGGGGCTCAATCTGATTAGCTTGTCAAAAGGCTCCCAAGAGGTGACTGATGTAAGGCAGGTCTAGTAGCCGGGCATTTCTTTTGCTTAGCAGCTAAGCGGGGACACCCAATTTCCTTGGGCTTTGTATTTGCATGAGTACATTTAGGTACTTAACATATGTTCACTGTATATGGACAAATCTGCCCAAGTACTGGGCATTATGGGAAATTGTATGTGTGGCTGATTCAAATCCCCCAAATCTGGTGTTTTTAACTGTTGGGGGAAATGAACTATTGTCTTTTCATGAAATGCTACCCTTTGATTGTATACACTCTTTTAGCCTGTCCTTATAGAAAAGTCACCAATAGCAACACAGAAATCTGTTGAATAACAACCCTTATAGATGTAATGACTTCTTGTAGAGTCCCTTTGTTATTTTAATCAGAGAGCAGTCTCTGGTGTTCTAAAGACTGACATTTGGAGTTGAAATCGCTGCAGGGTTGAAATCCTCTCTGAGAGTCGATTGAGGCCCAGAGTAGTTTGTGCCTCTGCAGTGGCTGGTGGGGGACGCCAGTGGAAGTTGTGAGTGAGTGGTGCCAGCAGGTGGTGTCAGTGGAAGTTGTGAGTGGCCAGCAGTATCAGGTGAGTTGCCAGCAGTTGGCACAAGTGGATCCCAAGGTGGCAGAAGACAACTGGAGGGGGCTGGATGAGTCCCTGCCTTTTGAGAGGTAGACACAAAAACTATGCTGGTCTGTATGGGGGTAATGCAGAAGTGAATGACATGCTCTACATACATTTGGGTGGAGTGAGTTCTGATTGTTGGGTTTTGTGGGAATCCTACCATGCACTGTATCTCCAAACCAGTGCTGGTTTTGATATTGGCTCCATATAGTTTCTTTATGTTACTGTTAAAAATTTTATGTACTACACTGAGAGTTATGCCCATGGGTGGGGAAGCACTGCCCCTCTAGGGCCCCCAGGAAATAGTGCATAATTGTCCAAGTGCCGGGGGGGGGGGTCAAGCTGGTTGGTGTTGTGACATTGTTTGGAATATCTAGATATAGAACCCGGCCCTTTGCTGCTACTGTCTTGGGCCATAGGAGGGTTACATTTGATTATAGCACATAAGTACTTTTTCTGGGACAAAACTCTGCATACTAAAGGCTTCCCTTCTCTAGTGGGGGAAAAGAGTCAATGACTGAACATTAAAACAAGAGCGACCATGTTAGAAGAAAGGGATACATTTTTCACTCTCCATTGGACAAAGCATTGGCCCAAATTACCAAGGGAAGCAGAAGATTCTCCTCCTTCTTTTAAAATATTCAGATCAAAACTGGATGATGCACATCAGCCAAATAAATTATTAGGTACAGTAGAGGAATAACTGGATTAAATTCCATAGCCTAGGTTACCCAGGAGGTTGGACAAAATGATCTAAAGCAAGGGTGTCAAACTCACTTGCTATGGTGGACCAGATTTGACTTAAATGTGCTTCACATAGAACATATATGCCATACATTGAAACACAGTGGCACTCTTTCAGCATCACTGAGTGCTGTGTATGCAAAACTGCACTCCTGGTACCTCTCTCTCTCTCTCCCTCTGTTAGGGAGGAAGTGTGGTCTTGCAGAGCACAGTCTCGCATACCCAACGCTCTGTGATGTTGTGAGGCCTGAATGTCTCATGGCATTCTAGAGCTCTGGGTGTGTGAGACCACACTCTCTCTATCTCTGTTAGGAGCACAGTCATGGGCCAGATGAAGGAGGTTCACAAGCAGGTCACGTATTTGAGAAACGTTATCTAAGCTTGATCTTCTGGCCTTAATATCAGTAAAATTGTTGTGATAGGGTGTTGGCTGAGAATTGAAGGTTAAGCCAGCCCTCTACCCCAGAATCCTCATCAAGGGGGAGAGGAGCCAGCTGAGTGACTCTGAAAGGACTGAGCTAACAGAGGGCAGCTGCTACACTCATTAGACAACCCTATGATAATCATGAGGAGGTGCTCAAGGGATGCTCAGGAGACAGGTACCTGGAGTGGTAGCAGGAAGCAAAAGGGTGCATGGTCAGCCTGGGAGTGAGAAGCTTTAGTTGGAGAAGAGCTGCCTTGACTTAGGGGCAGAGTTTCTCTAGCCTTTGAGACCAGATTGTACTTGGAAATATCTGGTGGTGGGAAATTCCAATAAATGAAGAGCACTGGTGGGTACACAAAGGTTAGATCTTCATGTGATTTGTGGCACAGAGCAGCAGGTGAGCTGGTATGAACCTGTTATAATTTGGGGACTGTCTAGGCAGAGGTGGCCTTAGATAATTGGGGGCCCTAGGAAAAGGCCCTTTATGGGGCCCCCTGTGGGGCCCCAATGCCACCCTCACTGGGGGTCTGGGCCCCCATTGCCTCCCTAATTGCCCTCCCCAAAGTCCCAGTTCCCACTGGGTGGGGGAGGGAGAAGCAGGGGGCCATGGACCACCAGGTCCAAAAGCTCTGTCGCTTGCCTGCCAGACGGGCCTCTCTCCAGTGGGGGCGGAGCAGTGTTCCTCACCTACTCCTAGGCGGCCACATCTCCCCAGGGGGCAGGAGGAGAGTGGCCGGTGCGGCGCTGCGGTTTGCCGGGAGTGTGGCCCCCTGAAGTGGCCGGCTCCAAAGGGCTCGGGCTGCTTTGCCTGGAAGTGGCTGGAACTCTTCAGAGTGGGTCGCTCCAGGGGGCCACGCTCCCAGCAAGCTGCAGCACCACACTGGCCGCTTTCCTCCCTCCCCCTGGGGAGCCATAGCCGGCTGGGAGCAGGTGGGGAGTTCTGCTCTGTCCCGGCTGGAGAGAGGCCGGTCTAGCAGGCAGGCAGCAAAGCTTCTGGTCATGGTGGTCTGCTGCCCTCCACTTCCCCACCGCCCTGTAAGCACAGGGGTTAATGAAGCAGGAGGCCACTACAGGGCCCCCTTAAAGCTCAGGGCCCTAGGTGACTGCCTGCTTCACTTACCCCTAAAGCCGCCTCTGTGTCTAGGACTAGGAGATAGTGAACATGATTGGCAGCCCAGAGGTGGATGACACCGTTCAATAGCCCATAAAACAACAAAAGTAGATGCAGCAGGCAATGGAACATTTCCAGTGAGCCGAGAGGCAGGCCCTGATCATCTGGCAGGCTGAGTAACAGAAAAGAATCAGAAGGGACCTTATGAGATCATTGAGTCCAACCTCCTAGGGCTTGAACCCACAACCCACCAGAATTTTATTTAGGAGCTGGCTAGCATTAATAGGCACCTACAGCAGCTTGTGGTAAGCTGTGAGATTGGGAATGGCTGTTGACCTCTAGATCTGAGGCTTTGTAAAATAGATCTGACAGATGACCCAGCTGCCTTCCTTGGGACTTTTGAGCAGGTAGCCATAGGTGCCTGATGGGACACAGCTACCTGCTTGAACACATCCACGTTTGGATTAGATGTCTTCAACCAGGGATGGTATATGATATGGTTGAGCTCATGGAGGAGTACATGGAGGCAGATTTTCCCCAGGCAGATGTCTGCTCAACTAGGTACCAAAGTGGAGCAATAAGCCCAGGTAACCCATCCCCAGGAATGGCCCAGAGAGAAAGAAGGTGGAGCCCTAAGGATTTATTGTTGGAGTCAAGCTGCTAATCTGCTGGAAATGGTGATGTGTCATAAGAAGAGTGACTGCCCCAGATGGAGCGGATAGGACTGAGATTGGAGGGGGAAGAATAAAGGTTAAAGTTGTCCACCATTTCCGTGCAGGTGGGGAAGAAGTACTGGAATGGTCTACTGGTCATTGCTTCTGCCTGCTTATTTGTCCAAGGGGGGCTGGTGAATCCACAATGGCTAATGCAAGGGGAATGATCAAACCTGTAATGTATTCATTGGTATTGGATGTCCTGCTCCATGGCCTAAGTGTCCCTGGAGACATGAGGCAGATTTGACTGGAAACAGGATAAGGTAGTAGAAAGACAATCATACCTGGTGGTATTGGGCATGAAGTGGGACCGTCTCCCCAGAGGAGGGGAAAGCGTGGCCAGTACTAGAGGGGGATCAGAAGATCTGTGCTGAGATGGGACGACTGAAAAATATTTGCTGACAGCAGGTGAATATTAAAACTCGGGGGCTATGTCTATACTGGGGGGCGATTTTAAGTCGACTTCTAAAGGTTGACTTTAAGTCAACATTGTGAAGTTGACTTAGGGGTATGTCTACACAAGTAGGCATACCTTTGTCCCTGGTTTGGGCCCCACCCCCTGTCTCACCCTGGATTAGATTCCAGGGGCCCGATCTGGCTTTCACCACCACCAGCAGGTGGCTGGGAGCCAGATCCAGCCCCGAAACACTTGCTTCAAAGGGCAAGGGGGTCAGACCCAGTCCCACCCACCTGAAACAAGTGGAGAAGAGCCTGATCCAGCCCCAAGCTGCCTGCCATAGATGGCTGGGAAATTGAACTGCCCCCTGCTGCTGGAGGCAAGGGGCAGAAAGCCTAATCCAGCCCCCAGCCTTGACCCAGCGGGCAGGGGCTCAGATCTGACTCCCAGTTCCTTGTCACAGGCAGCATGGGCTGGAGCCTGCTCCTTCTACAAGTGGCTCAGAGCTGAATCCTGCCTGTATCACTTGCCACAAGTGGCTCAGAGTCAAATCTGGCCCTGAGTAGGACACTGCCACCGGCAGGCGGCTGGGCAGCCTGGTCTATTTCAAAGGCTACTCCTGATCTCATGAATAGTCTGTGAAATTGACCAGGCTTTGTCACTGGGTTGTCTCCGTGGTGACAAACAGTCCATAGTGGTGGAGCCTGCTTGGAGTCCTTCCAAGTAGCCTCTGATTAGGACAATCTAAAATCTGTAAGGCTATTGCAGTGTTTAGTTTAGAATGTGATTTACTTTTATTACTTCTTCATCAAATCTGACTCATACTATACTTGATTATGGGGCACTGGAGGGGGGCTGATCTCTCAGGAGCATCGCTAGTGCTTGGCGCATGGGGCTCATGCCCCGAATCTCAGTGCCAGTGCCCTAGGTCTCCCTGAGACTAGAGACCGAGCAGCCACTGACCTAACGCGGCCTCCCTCTGGGGCCCAGAGATCCAGGGCTTGACTGCCGCCAGCCCGCCCAGGGCTGTCCCTTGGGGAGGCATGGCCAAGGGCCAATTAGCATATGTGGGCCTCCCTCCTGGCCAGTCCATCCTGGGGGCAGGGCAGGGCAGGCGAGGGTGGGCTGGCATGTGGCTGGGGCCCTGCGGAGATCTGGCTACACCCCCCGCCCCCGCCCTGCCCCCTGGGCCAGAATGCCGCTGTGGAGCCCAGCAAACAGTGGGACTTTGGGTGATAGCCATGCCCCCGGGGATGGTCCTGGCCATGCTCCCTCTGGCCCCACATCTATTTTGGGGGCAGCACCACTGCTGGCTGATCTGGAGTGGGAGGTTCACATAGGTGAAAAATGTCCCCGTGAGGGGAGAGATTAGAGTGACAGATCAATGTACCAGTTCAGATTTCAAAGAGAAATGCCTCAGTGGCAAGCTAAGGTATAAATTTACCACACACTAGCTGTATGTCCATGTAGACTTTGCTGCGAGGCACTGACCTTTTCCCAGTGCTTTCCAAAGGGAGTAAATTCACCCTATTCTTTGGTCACCCTGTGAGAATGAGAAAGTGGCTCCATAAATGCTTATACTCATCTGTACATCTGCAGTTTTATACCTAGGTCTGAATTTTTGTGTCAAGGTAACATTTTCAAAAGTGCCTCAGTGAGATAGGACCCCATGTGACATTTTCAAAAATGACTTGCAGCCACATTTTGATGGGCCTGCAGATGCTGACAGGTGCTTAGTGGGATTTCTCAGAACTCCAGGAGTTTGACACCAGGGATGTCTGAAAATCCCACTGGGTGCCTAGCTGCAGTTTTAAACACCTCAGTATCTTTAGAAATCTGACCCTTAGTCACAGTCTCAATGGCAGTCAATGAAAGCTGGGCACTGAACTCCTGTTGGCTTCTTTGGAAATCCCATTGCAAATATAAGGTTCATTTTTTGCAAACAGATGTTTATTATTATAAACAGACACATGATTTGTAAGCAGGCAAGTTCACTTATTAAATGGGTCTCATGATTTTTTCAGTCATGATGAAATTTCTCAGATATTCTTTTTCCCAAAGGGGCAACTGATAAGTACACCCAGACAGCCCTGTGGGATGAGCAGCACCAGCACTGTTAGTGACCCAACAAACAACTGCATAATCAGGAAATCTTCAGCCTGCACAGTAGGGAAACTGCTGGCTGGATCAAAGATTAAAAAAACATGGAGTCGTGTGGCACTTTAAGAGTAACAGATAAGTGTGTTTTTTTTAAAAGTGCCCCCCCGACTCCTTGGTGTTTTTTTTTTTCCCCCCCCCTGGACTAGACTAACACGGCTATCCCTTTGGAAACTGGATCAAAGATGCCTGACACCTGAGCCTCCACCTCTGGTCATGGATTCCACAGCTGGAGCCACTTAGAGGAATAGGAAAGAGGTGGTATTTGAACACCTGGATATTTCATAATGAAAATAGTTCAGTCACACAGGATCCCCAGTGGCCAGTGCCATGAACATTAATAATTGCAAGTCAGTAATGTCAGGACCTGCTCGGGTTTTTGTTTATTTCTCAGTAGGTCACAGGGACATGGTTCAGTCCTTTTGTCTCAGAGAATTTATGTTTCAGGAGAGAGTTGACTGATTCTTACCTGAGCAGGTCACGCCAGCATCCCACTCATGATAGCAGTTATGCACTCCCCATCCTCTGTTCTTGCAGTGCCACAGAGCAGACTCGGTACCACTGCACTCAACTCTAGCCAGCCAAATTGGTCCAGATCCTGCTCCAAAATGAGCTCTGTAATGGACACTAAGAGCAGATCCACATCCCAGCTGCTTACAGGCGACCTTAGCATCTTTCATGTCCCAGACATAATCACACACTGTCCCCCACTGATCATTGTGTTTAACTTCCACTCTCCCAGCACAGGGGCTGCCTCCATTCACCAGTCTCAGCTCTTCAACACCTGCAAAGAGATGCAGAGCAGGATCAGAGCGAGCAGGGATCCACCTCCACAGTGTTATCACAACAGAGTCCACACCTGGCAGCAGGGGTCCATGCCCAGAGCAATGGCAATCAGCTGTGCCCAGAGCTGTCTTTTGGAGCTTCCTTCTCACATCTCAGGGCCTCACACTCAAGCTGTCAGTGCTGCAGCTCTTGCCATTTTATCACACACCAACAGCAGAGACCCTGAGAAGGGAGGGTGGGGAGAAGGAGGAGTGGAGCAGGGAAGTGTGGGGACAGGTGGCAGATTCAGACTTTGCAAGAGAGTGAGGTGCAGGTGGTGTGTGGACAGAATGATGAGAGGGAAGAGAAGCATGGGGTATCTGTAGCAGAAGGCAGGAGGAAGAAATGTGGAGGGAACAGGCTTCTGGATTGGGAGTAGGATGAGGAGTGGAGATGCAGCAGAAGGGGGTCAGGGATGCAGGGAGAGGAGAGAGTATGGAGAAAAAGTGAGGACGTAGGCCAGGAGAAGGAAAGGGAAGGAAAACAAAGGGGGGGCAAAAGAAGGGATGTGGTGAAGAGAAAGATCTGAAAAGGGGGGAGGAGGATAGGCTGGGAAGGGTGATCTTTTACAGGTGCATGATGTGGGGGTCAGAGACAAGACAGCAAGAGAGTGGTGTTAGGAAGGGAGGGAATATGGAGCAGGAGATGAGAGGGGGAGATAGTCAAGACTGGAGCATGAAGGCAGGATGGAAGGGAGGTTGCAGGAGGCAGTCTGGGGCATGTGGATGGGGAATGTAGGAGAGAGGGTCAGCAATGGAGGGAGGAAGAACAGAGGAGTGTAAAGGAAGGGGCTCTAGGGTGAGTCTGTGCTTCCTAGTCTCAGACAGAGAATCTGAGTAGTCAGTCAGAAAACTGCTGCAGTGTGTGAAAGACTAAATCAATCCCATCCCATCCTATTACAGTAACAGAACAGTTGAAGTCAATGGCTGGTATCAGTGAGACAGTCTCCCATATCTTGGTCTGTAACTCCCCCTTGAGCAATAGTACAAGTTCTGCATGCAAGGGTGAGCCAGGCTGTGTTAATTAGCTCAGTGAATTTCAGACTGTTTCCCAACCAGGCCTTCTTCAGCCTCAGGAGATGATCTGGGAGGGTAAGTGAAGGCAGCGCTGGGCCATGGTGTCATGAGACGCACATCCATGAACCCAGGTCTATGATCTATATGCTTTTTTTTTTTGTTCACTTATGCACTGTGACTGTATGATCTGATGCCATGTTAGATTCTTTTTGAATGTTCTACCATATGATTATGATATCATGTTTCCTGCATCATCATGTATGTGTGCCCGTAGGAAGCAAGTTACATAGCTCAGATTGTTTGTTTCTAGCACAGAAGCTGGAGAGTTACATGACAAAGGCAATACAAATTGACCTCCCAGCCTCAGGAAGGAGGAGGGAGGAGTCCGTGCAGATTGGAAACAAAAAGAGATGCTTTGAAGAGATTGAAGTATTTTACCTAGGCAACTCCATTTTGAAACATCTTCAAGCCACTGTTCCCTCTAAGCTGTGCACATGTGTGCATGCACACAGGCCATAAAACCTTCACACACAACAAAATAAAGTATGCACAAAAAAATTCAACAGTGCTAATATTAGCACACACACAATTTTTTTGTGCACATAGCCTATGAAAAATTAGAGAGAACATTGTCTACAACAAGAATAGGGCCCTGCTTTAAAAGAAGAGAACAGCTATAAGCCATCACAGCCAGAATTGAGAGGTGGGAGGAGTATATTTGTAACAGTGTTATTATTTTAGTATTCATGTTATAATTTTCATTTCCCCCTGGTTGCTCCTGACTCAATTATATTATGATTCTGCATTAATTTGCTATAGTCTTACTTTAAATCCTATTCTGATCAATAAACTAGTATTTGTTACATCTGAAGCTGTGTGGACTTCAGAGAGTGTGAATACAGAAAATTGGGCATGATTCAGTTCAGTATTGCATGGACAGACTTGAATCCATGGTGTTTGGGAGACAGCCCCAGTCCTGGTAAGACAGAGGCTTCCACTGTGGTATCTGGGACTGGAGGTGCTCGCTGGGAGACCGTCCCCTCTGTGACTGGAGAGAGCACTCTCACTGCCTGGTACCAGCTACATGCAGGAAACAAGACTGGACTAACTCAGCACTGAGTGGCCACCTAGCTAGGCAGGGTGTGCTGGGGTTCCAGACTGGAGACTGGGGGCGGGCTCACAGGAGCACACCAGATGGGATCTGGGAAACAGTCAATCACACATAGCCAGCAAGTCCTCCTGTCAGAGTGAGCAGAGGGTAAATGCAGTTTCCAGCTGAGCAGCCAGGGAAGTTGTAGAGTTTGGTGCATTAAACGGTGACAATTCATCCTTAAATTCACACCCCTATTCTGGCAGAGGAGTAGAGGGGAATTCAAATGTGCACAGACAGACTGAATAAAAGCTGGCTTTACAGGACATGCTTACTCTGGCAATTTAGGAGGCGTAATCAGAACTAAATTAGCCCCTATCTACACTAGGCTTTCATTAGCTGGAATCAAGGAATCCCTTGATTCAAACTAGTTACGTTGAACTAGCCATTAGTTTGAACTTAGTTCAAACTAAAGCAATGTAGGCACATTCTAAATTGTGGTTTAACCTTCTTTCTCCTAGGGTGCATGGCACAAGGAAGGAAGGGCCTGCCCTGGCCACTGTCCCTCCCCACCCTGTCAGTCACACCCAGCGAGGACAGTCTGCTCTGTTCATGGGCAGGTGGTGGAGAAGAGGGTGCCTGATGACAGGTCCAGCCCTCAGCAATCTTTGCTAAGAGAGTGGTTCGTGAGCAAGCCTTTTATGATGACCACTTGATGTTGGGCTTGCTGCATCTAGAGCACAGCATCAGGCTGCTTGAACCACCAGTGAGGCATTTGGCTTTGGCCTCCGAGTGATGGGGGGCCCTTTCCCCCCACAGTTCACAGAGGTTGTGAAGCACACAACAGGTGCTTGGTGAGGTGTGAGCATTTCAGGAGGGCTCCCCATCATGCCTTGAGCCATCAAAGGCACAATCTGGCAGCACTTGTTGAGCCTTCTCATAGACTGAGACGCATAGAATCTCAGGTCAGAAGAGACCGGTATGATAATCTAGTCTGACCTGCTGCACAATGCTGGCCTCAAAACCTCACCCACCCACACCATCAATAAGCCGCTAACCAAGGACTGAATTATTTAAGTCCTCAAATCATGATTTAAGGACTTTAAGATACATAGAATTCACCAGTAGGTGAGGAAGGAAAAAAAAAAAAAAAAGAAAACAAAAATCAACCAAAAAAGCTTCCAGACCCCTAGCCAATCTGGCCTGGGGTAAAATTTCCTTTCTTACCCCAGATATGGTGATCAGTTAAACCCTGAGCACATGGACAAGTCTCAAATGCCAGTCAGCCAATGAATTCTCTGTAATAACTCAGAACCCACCCCATCTACCCTGCCTTCTTAGGCCACATGCATCTCCACCACCACTAGTCAAAGATCAAAGATCAGTCAATTTCCAAAGTATGCCATCCCATCATACCATTCCCTCCATAAACATATTAAGATCAGTTTTGAAAGCAGTTATGTTTTTTGCCCCCACAGCTCCCCTTGGAAGGCTATTCTAGAACTTTACTCCTCTAATGGTTAGAAACTTGCATCAAATTTCAAGCCTAAATTTCCTAATGGACAATTTGTAACCATTTGTTCTAGTGTCCACATTGGTGCTGTACTCAAATAATTTCTCTCCCTTCCTGGCATTTATCCCTCTGATGTATTTATAGAGAGCAATTGTATCACCCCTCAACCTTCTTTTTGTTAGGCTATACAAGTCAAGCTCCTTGAATCTCCTCTCATAAGGCAAGTGTTCCACTCCATGGACCATCCTTGTAGCCCTTCTCTGCACCTGTTCCAATATGAATTCATCCTTTTTAAATGTGGGGGACCAGAGCTGCACACAATATTCTGGATGAGGTCTCACCAGTGCCTTGTACAGTGACACTAACACCTCCCTGTCTCTACTTGAAATACCTCTCCTGGTACATTTTAGAACTGGATTTGCTTTTTTCACAGCCTTATGATACTGGCAACTCATAGTCATCCTGTGATAAACCAGTACTCCCAGATCCTTCTCCTCCTCAGTCCATTCCAACTAATGTGTCCCCAAATTATAGGGGAAAAAAGTTTCCCCCCCCCAACTGCATGCCCTTGCACTTCCCATTATCAAATTTCATCCTATTTCTGATACTCCAGTTCACAAGGTCCTCCCGATCTTTTTGTATGGTATCCCAGTCTTCTCTGTATTGGTGATACCTCCAAACTTGGTGTAATCTGCAACGTTTATTAGCACATTCCCACTTTATGTGCTAAGGTCAGTGACAAAAAGGTTAAATGATATTAGTCCAAGACCAATTCCTGAGGAATTCCACTGGTAACTTCCCTCCAGCTTGACAGTTCACCCTTGAGTATTACCCACTGTGGCCTCCCCCTTAGCCAATTCCTTATCCACCTTACTATATTCATATTAATCCCCATCTTCTGTAACTTAACTAATAAGTCCTTATGTAGAACTGTATCAAATGCCTTCCTGAAATCTAAGTAAATTAAGTCCACCACATTCCCCTTATCAAAAAAGTCTGTTATACTCTCAAAAAAGATCACGGTCTGACACAATCTACTGTTTGTAACACCATGTTGTATTTTATCTCACTTACCGTCATCCTCAATATCCTAAAGTACTTTCTCCTTCAAACTTTCTCCAAGACTTTGCATACTACTTAGATCAAACTAACAGGCCTCTAGTTACATGGATCAGTTTTACTCCCTTTCTTGAAAATAGAAGCTATATTAGTGATTCTCCAGTCACATGGCACAACCCTCAAGTTTACAGATCCATTAAAAATCTCACATAATGGGCTGGCAAATTCAGGAGACAGTTCCTTTAATATCCTCAGATGGAGATTATCTGAGCCTCCTCACCCCCATTTAGTTCCATCCAGCAGCTATGGTTTGGCTTCTACCTAATGTATGGTAATTCCAACTTCCATGACCTTGTTCCCATAAATTACTCTCTCTCTATCGCTCAGCTTGGCTTCACTCTCTTTAAAAACAGATGCAAAGTACTTATTTAGACATTCATCCATGACTAGATAATCCTTGGTCTCCACCCCATCCTCAGTTTTTAGCAGTCCCACTTCTTGTTTTTGTTTTCTTCCTAATTTAATGGCTAAAGAACCTTTTACTGTTCATTTTAACTCTCTTTATAGGCTGTGTTCACACAGCACTCTTATTTCAAAACAACAGAGGTTGTTTCAAAATAAGAAATACCCTGTTCACACGATGCACGGTTGTTTTGAAACAACAGCACCCGTTGTTTCGAAACAATTTAAACCCCCTGTGGGGACAAAACAACGTTGTTTCAAAACGATTGTTTTGAAACAATGCCGTCCGAACATGTTGTTTTGAAACAACAGTGACTTGTTTTGAAATAACTGTTGCCTGAAACTGCTATTTCGCTTTGAGCTTTTTTCCTTAATTCAAATTAACAAACTGTTAATTCGAATTAAGTTATTTTGAAATAAGGCATTATTTCAATACAAGTTGTTTCGACACAACTTGTATCAAAATAATGCCTGTGTGTGAACACAGCCATAAGGTCCAGCTCTGCTTGACTTTTTGTCTATCTCTACATGTTCTGACCTCTAAAATGTAGCTTTCCTTGCTGATCCCTTTCACTTTCCACTCCTTCTAGGCTCTGTGCTTCCTACTAATCACCTTTCCAAAGATGCTTACTCATGCTGCTTGGTCTTGACTATGAATTTTTTTCCCCTTCCTTGGAATGTAGGCTTCAGATAGCTCCTATAACTTTGATTTGAAACAATTCCAAGTCTCTTCTACCTTTGCATTCCTGAGTTCTTCAGTCCAGTCCACTTCCCCAACAAATTCCCTTAATCTTCCAAAGTTAACCCTGTCAAGGCTTTTTCCCCACTCTGGCACTCTGAGTACAGAAGGTGGGGGCCCGCAACAGGCCAGAAAAGCCACTGGCCTTAAAGCCTGCTCCTAAAAGTCTCCAAGGCCTCCAATTCCTGGCCTTGGAGTGGTATCGCTGCCACCACCCAAATGCAAAAAAAAAAACCTCTTGAGACCCAGGAAGGCGCACTTGGGAATTCCTCCCTGTGAGGTACTTGCAATCCTGTTTATTCCTCTCTCAGGAAAATGACTGAACTCCAGCTGCAATATGAGCTGGAACTGGAACAGGGTTCCCTCTAGTAGCTGCCTGTGCAGTCTAAGGCACATGCACACAAACCTCTTGCCTTTCAGGACACAGAACCAGAACTTGCTTAAAAGGTAAACTGTTTAATCAAAAAGAACAGATAATAAACACAGAGAGTTGCTTCTCTGGGAATTAACTTAGGTAGTTACAGGGTAATGGGGGTGGTTACATGTGCTCAGCACAGAGAAATCCAAAAAACAAGCCAAAAACAAAGAAAATACCCTGACCGCGTCTAAGTAAACATTCCCTGTTCTACCCACGCCTGGTCAGTAACAAATTTAACTTATCTTTGGTAAGGATGTTGCTGGATTCTTCCTCAGGCCCCTCTGGCCTCCTCCTGATCCTTCCAGGAGCTCTGCTGCATCCAAACAGGCCCAGGCCAGGCTGCTGTTACCATTCAAAAACCTGTGCTTCGTTCCTATTGGCTGTCCTGGGACTCACTGACCAGAGTGTTAACCCCTTCCTCCCCAAGGGTTACTACACGCCCCCCAAATCACAGACGGTGCTGGGCAGCCTGCTGTAGGCTGGACCCACACTGGCTGTGATTTCTTCCTGGGACTAGGAAAGAACAGGGTTAATACAGTACCATGTACACATATAAAAGTCACTGAAGTCACATGATCTCAACTGGGCTCCACTGTTGGTCTGGGCCCTCTCCATCCCAACTGCTTTATCTGTGGTGTCCCTCTTCCCGGTTGAGGGGTGCACCCAGGCTGTTGTCTGTATAGATCTTTCTTGTCCATCCCAGACCTGGCCAACTTTGGCCTTCTTGCCCCCACCCTCTTTAACCTGAGGGGGCAATGTCTCTTTATATGGCCTTGCTCCTGGCACCAGAAACATCTCCTTTGTTTCCTCCAGGCCACAGGTGTCTCGGGCTGAGTCTCTACCCTGGGACTTACCCTGTCTTTCTGGACCAGGCACTCTTTCCTGAAGTGCCCTCTGGCCCCACAAGTCCAGCAAGCCCCTCCCCACCCTGTTACCTCTGCAGGAGTGGTTTTCAGGGGTCCTCCCCACAAGCCTTTGGTCATGTTCACCCCAGCATGACCAGTAGGATGGTCCTGGGCTAAGCTCAAGAGCTTTCCCCTGTACTTAGTTGGAACTACCAACTGTCTCTGAGGATGCCAGTCCTTCTTGTGCCCACACAAGAGAGTCTCTTCGTGTAAAAGTCCTCTTTCGATTCCAAGCCTGGTCCTATTTGAAGAGCTGAGAGGTGATGGGCCACTCCGTGCCAACCTCCAAGCTCCCTTGAGGCTCTCATTTGCCTCCTGCTTGGCTTGGAACTGCTCCCTTGATGCTGGGGACCTCAGTTCCTCCCTGGATTGTGGACTCAGGCTCAGTCCCTCTGGAAGTGATGCAGGCAACGTGG
>ML682224.1:361630-515920 GCA_007922195.1 Podocnemis expansa
ACTCACTGACCAGAGTGTTAACCCCTTCCTCCCCAAGGGTTACTACAAACCCTTTTAAAGTCAAAGATCCTGGTCACAGATTTATTTTCTGTTTATGCTTCCAATTAGTTTGCACTGAATTAGCTTGTGGTCACTTGATCCTAAGCTGTCACCTGCAACCAGTTCCTCTATGACGTCCTCAGTACTCACCAGTACCAACTGTAAGATGGCATCCCCTCTCACTGACTCACTAAGGCTATGTCTACACATAGAGTTTCAATTTGAATTGCTGAATTTGAATTAGTCAATTCGAACTAATAATTATTAATTCAAATTCAGTCAATTCAAATCCATATGGCCACACTAGAAAATCCAATTTGAATTGGCACGTCCATGAATAGGACTTGTTAGTTCGAATTAGGTAGTGGGCACTATTATATAGGGAAAATCAAGCTGTGGCTAATTTGAAGTAACAGTGAGTTCAAACTGACATGGCCACACTGGATCAATTCAAATTACTCAGTTTGAATTGACCCTGACTTTGAAGTCAAACAAGATTTGACCAATTCAAAGTCAGCTTTCATCAATTCAAACTGAGGATTTCCTCATTTCAAATTGATGAAAGCGAGTGTGGCCATGCACTTAATAGAATTTGAACTGACGACAATCAGTTCGAATTCAGCTCAAAGAGTAGACATATCCTAAGAGTTTGGAGAAAAATTCATCAGCTATCACATCCAGGAAAATCTGGAAACCCTTATTACTACTAGCACACGTCCACCAGTCTATATCTGGAAAATTAAATTCTCCCATAATCACATAGTTCCCAGTAATATTTACTTCCTTAAAGAGGTTCCTATCCAAGTCTAAATCAGATCCTGGTGGTGTGTAACCCACCCCAAGTACTATCACCAGCAAAACTCTAGTAGTTTTTCTCCCCAATGCAATTTTTACCCAGATTGATTCTGTCTTGTTAATTCCATTGCTTTGAATTTCCTTACAGTCTACCTTCTCATTGATACACAATAGCTATGTTCAAACACAAAGTGCTTGTTTCAAAACAAGACGTTTCAAAACAAACCGTTTCGAAATAATGTGTTATTTCGAAACACCTTATTTTGAAAGATGAAAAAGTGTCTTCGAAATAAGGGAAACGAAATAGCATGTCCACAGTGTGGACATGCTATTTCACTTTGGGGGGGCTGCAGACCCCTGCAGGGTGAGTGCAGCCCGGAGCCTCACCCCGCCAGGGTCTGCAGGGGACTGCAGATCCCAGCGGGGTGAGGCGCCCGGCTTCACTTCAACCCACGGGGGTCTGCAGGGGACTGCAAACCCCGGCGGGGTGAGGCGCCTGGCTCCGCTTCACCCCGCGGGAGTCTGCAGTCCCCCTCTGCCAGCCAGGGGACACCCCTCAGCACCCTGGCCAGGGTGCTGAGGGTTCCCTGGCCAGGGTCCTGAGGGGGTAGCCTGCACCCTGGGAGGAAGGTCAAATGTTGTTTCAGAACAGTTTGTTCCAAAACAACAAGTCCCCAAGGGGTTGTTTTGAAACCACTGGTTTCAAAACAACCTTGTTTCAAAACGGAAGGAGGTTTAAGCCATTTCGAAACATGGCTCCCATTTTGAAACAAGGGAACCCCTTGTTTCAAAACGGGAGTATGTCGTGTGGACATGCTGTTTCTTATTTCGAAACAGCCTCTGTTGTTTTGAAATAAGAAGCGCCTGTGAACACACCCATTGTCACTTCCACACCTTTGTCTTTATATCTGTCTTTCCCAAAATGCATGTAGCCTTCAATACCTGTACACTAGTCATGACTACTATTCCACCATGTTTCAGTTATCCCTATCATATCTAGTCTCACTTCCTCTACTAGTAGCTCCAGTTCCTCCATTTTCTTACCCAGGCTTCTCACATTAGTACATAAACATTTTAGTTTTGCTGCGTGGCCTCATTCACATTCTTTGCCTGATTTGACACAGTCGTTCTACTGCTAACATCTCACATTAGGCTGACATTTACACTAACTCTCCTTCTATCCTTCGAGCACCTCCCTATTTCTTTGCTCTTTCTTATTTCATTTTCCTTCTTCCCAACACTAATATAAGGCATTCAGATTATTTGGGCAGCTCCAAACCATCTCCCCGACTCCCTAATTTAAAGCTCTCTTCATCAGTGTGATGGAGTATCCCATAAAAGCACTCTTGGATCCCATCTGTTCACAGCCAATCAGGACTCTGCTACAGTGGAGCCTTCTCCTGTTCTGCCAGGTCTCCACGCTACCTTGTAGCCAGCTCCCAAATCCAGGCTCAGAGGGTCCGACCCTTGCTCTGTCTGGTCTCCCCTGTAGGGGGTCCTCCCTCCAGAAGGGTTCTGGATGTCCCAATCAGAAGTGACACCGAGCCACTGTAGAAGTCAGAAGGTTTATTAGCAATCCAGTTTGCACAGCAGCTAGGACAGTTGGTTTTCAGATTAACAAAGAGGTATAGCAGGAAATCCTAGGATGAGCCACGGGGAGATCCTGCCTCTCTGACTCCCATTTCACTACTACCCTCCTCCTCTCTTAGCCCTTTGTTCTCCTTCCTGACCACCTGATCTGCCCCTGGTCTAAACCGGCCACAGCCTGTGTCACCCACAGATGGTCCAGGTAAGGTCTGTCTAAAGCCCACCCCTAGTGGTTCTTATAGTTATTACACCCCACTGTCCCATCACCAGAATCCCCATGTCCCATCACCAAAGTACAGGAGCAGAAAAGAGGAGCATTTTGGATATTGCTCCTGACATCCTAAAGTAGCCCAAGATGTTTTCTTACTTCATCACAATCAGTTATGCTAACCTCTCTACCAGAAGCCTGCTTCCCTCCCTGCTCAGGTGTAGTCCATCCCAGGAGAACAGTCATCTGCTCATGAATGTCTCCCAGTGATCATACATTCCAAAGCCACCCTTATAGCACCACTGCCTGAGACAACTGTTTATCATCAGGATCTTCTTGCACCTTTGTCATCCTTCTGTAGGGACAGGCAGAATCTCACTAAAGATCATCTGAGCCTCTGTTTCCTTGAGAGTCCTCCCTAGCCTGGCTTAGTCCCCTCTGATATATTCCAGAGAGAAACTACCTACATTTGTGTCCACATGAAGGACAATCAGAGAATTCTTTCCACTCCCATTAAGATCCTCTTCAGCCTCAGATTGACATTGCATATCTTCACACCCAGCAAGCAGCATACCATTCTGTTCTTGGGATCAGCTCTGGTTAAAGGCCTCTGTCCTTCTCAGCAGGGAGTCTCCAATCACATAAACTTGCATTTTCCTGGCAACAGTGCAGTTCTCTAGCCTAACCCCACTTCTTTCTGGCCATGAGTCCTCAGTTCTAGAGCTTTTCTCTGAAATCCTCTGCACCCACTCCTGAATCCCTCTGGGGCTCTTACTGGGAGGAATCTCCATTGGCTCATCCCTTCTTTGGATAAGACTAACTGTTCTTTGCTTCTTGCTTGCACCACCACTTTCAGGAACCACGTACTATGCTCCTTCACTTGCCAACACTGCAAACCTGTTTCTGAGCTCTATTTCTCCTTTGTTATCCTGCCTTTTCCTCTGCCAGCTTCTCACAGTCATGTGCTTCCACTGGCTACTTTCATCTCCCAGTATTCTGCTTTCATGGTCTGATGGTCCTGCTTCTATCTGCACATCTGGCATTTCTCTTAAAACTCCCTCATTTGTCTGATCCATCAGTTGTTCAAACCCCCTTCTAAACTCAATAAGAGTTTCCATTTGCATCTCTTACCCCCAAATTTTCTCTCCCATCAAACCTATGTGGTGGCACTTCATACATATGAATGCCTTTGGAGGTACCCCCTCCAAAATCATATACATAATGCCTAGAGTGTCTGGTGGAATTAAAGCGCCTGATGCCTGGAAGGTGCCCCGCCCCCCAACCCCTTGAGCCCTGATGCATTCTGGAACCGATCCATCTTGGAGGTGGGCAGGTGGATTGGGCCCCAGTATCCTGGCTGGGCATGTCAGTTGCTTTCCCCCACTGGCCAGATGATCACAGCCATGGTGGGGTGGGGCAGTTTGTCTTCCCCCTCCGACCTGCCAATCACGGTCACAGCAGGGAGTGGGCAGGGAGTACCTTTCCCAGTTCCGGGTCTGGTGCCCTCTTAAATTGGTGCCTGGGGCTTTGCCTCATTTGCCCTGCTGTAATTACGATGCTGCATCCCGCAGCTTTCACATTGTGTCATCTTTCCTATTTCTTCCCCTGCTTGAGTGTCTACCACTGCTGCCTCTGTATCTGTCATAGTGCTTCCCCAACGCCTGGTCTGCCTAAAACTAAAACACACCCCAGCACACCAAGCAAAGCAGCACAAGAATCCCACACTCCCACCAAAACTTCCCCTCCAAACTCTCCAGTTCAGAGCCTTATTAACTGTCCCTGTGCGTTGCTGCAGCTATGTGCTGCTGCCTGCTGGAGTAGCTGATTTTATAGCTCCCTCTGTTGAAGAGCTCCCTGCTGGCGTCCAGGTTAGCAGTGTAGGGCTTCATGTTCTAGCGAAGTGAAGGGTAGGTGGTATCTCCCATGATGAGGACAGACAACTGCACTTCCCCCAGGGTGATATTGTGTGGGAAGAACAAGGTGCCCATCTGCATGTGCCTGTACGGGGCAGAGTTCCTGAGCACATGAGCATCATGTGCCCTCCCTGCCAGCCCAGCTAGGCATTCGTGAAGAGGCCTCAGTGGTCCATGAGGGCCTGCAGGACTATGAGTGTTAGCCCTTGTGGTTTGTATATTTCATGGCCTGGTGTTCTGGGGTTTGGATGGGGATATGGGTCCCATCCATGATGCACCCAAAGTTGGGAAAGCTGAGTGCAGTGAGGCCATCAAAGGTGTTTTACAGGTTGCACAGCGTGATGAGGCAGGTTAGTAGGATGCGGTTGGTGGCCCTGCTGACCTGCAGGAAGTCAGTCCCCATAGTGGCCCTGCTGCTGCCAAAGTGGTGCGCAGTGCAACAGTAGGAGTCTGGGTTTGCCAACTTCCAGACGGTGATGGCTGCTCTTGTCCACAAGCAGGCAGGTCTGAATTGTGTGTCCCTGTGCTACAGGACTGGGATGAGCTCGTGGACCTATTTAAGGAAGGTTCCCTTGCTCATGTGGAAATTGTGGAGCCATTGGTTGTTGTCCCAGGTGGTGAGAATGACATATTTCCACCAGTCACTACTGGTTTCCCATGCCCAGAAGCAATGGGGCATGGAGGGCACCATCAGCACAGCAGCTTGCGGCACCAGCATGGTAGTGGTGCTTCTGTCTGCCACCACGTAGTCAGGGTCCAGAAAGAGCAAGCTCCCAGTGAAGAAAGCTCTAGGCAGTGTACAAAAGGTGCTGGGCACCCCTCTGGCAAGTTGCATGAACTGATTACAGTCCATGACCTCCTCATTCTGCCTGTTGCCAGCTACAATGGACACAGAGCTGAGGTCACTTCTTTTTATGGAATTGGCTGTGGGAATGGGCCCTTCTTAGATACAATGTTGGTACACTTACCAGGACACCCGCCTCCTAAGCCAACCTAGCAAGTGCCTGCACGGATATGCTAGTACAACTTAGACTTCAGGTAGGGACATACACTGTGTCTACATTGCAAAGCACTTTTGAAAAAAATAGTTTGAAAAAAATATTTTGAAATTCATTTGGAATAATTATCTCTAAAAAACTTTTTTTCAAAAAAAATATATTGGAAAAAACAGTCCAGGAATGGCTTCTTGTCCTGAAAAAAAGCGGCTTTTATTTATTTATTTATTTATTTATTAAAAAGAAAGCCCACAGTGGACTTTTTTTTTTTTTTTTTTTTTAGAAAGCCAATGGAAGAGGTATGCAGCTTAAAAAAAAGAAAGAAAGAAAGAAAAAAGAAAAAAAGAAAGAAAGAAGCCATTGCTGCATCTGGTGATGGCTTTTTTCAAAAAAGGCTTTTTTTACAAAAGTTAACCAGGTTTAGTGTTCATGAAAAAGCACTTTGGTATTTTGAGATACCACAGCACATTTTCGAAAAAGCTAAACCTGGCTTTTTTTTTTTTTTTTTTTTTTTTCCCTGAGAGAAAAAACCTTTTTTGAGTAAGCTTTTTCAAAAAAAGAAGAAAAAATAAAAGCCATCACCGGATGTGGCAATGCCTCCTCCCACCAAGCCTGCCTAGTTCTTCCATTCACTTTCTTTTTCGGGGTGCGAGTGTTTTTTTGAGGGACAAGGAGCTGTGTCCAGAGTGCTTTCCTAATACAGCATTTTTGAAAAAAAGTTACTTCGAGATAATTATTGCAAATGTATTTTAATATTTTTAATTGTTTTCAAAAGTGCTCTGCAATGTACACATAGCCATGCTGATTCAAACTATGTTAGTTTGAGTCAAGCAAATTTAGTTTGAACTAGTTAATTCAAAGTAACTAATTCAAGCTAGCATTTTTAGGTGCAGACATAGCTATAGTCTCCTGATGTTTCATCTGTGGAGCTTGACAATAGTGCCTTTTGCTTTTCTTTGGTGCTTTTTCCCTCAGCTCCCCCACTCATTTCCTTCTACCATATGTCTTTTCCTGCCCTCCTGCCCTGGACTGTGTTCCCTTCTTCCCTTTCTACCTAACACTTCACCTCTGCATGTACATGCTACTCTCCCTTACATAAGCAGCACACTCTTCCCCCAAACTTTGCCACTGGCTTTTCTCTCAGTGTCCACCTCTGAGTTCCAACCTGAGTTGACTCTAGAGCTGTTCCTGTCTTTGGGAGATGTAGGAAGGCCAAAATGGCTTTTGGGAGAGAGGTAGTTAACAGGCAATATAAAGATGGGCCAGTGTCTGCCACACAGTCCTGGACTGTTGACTTGCAAAATAGTCCCCAGGACAGGATATGAAGACCCAGGAATCTCCATGGGACAGGAAAAAAGTGTGGTCATCACTAATTACAGTGCCTGTGAGCTATGGCTGCATGCTGATTTCCACCATGACCCCTGAAATCGGCTGATTGTAACAGTAGATGGCTGAGCCAGGGACAGCGCCTTTATGGAGCCTCTATGTAGCTCAGAGAACCATGCAACTTATTGCATAACTCAGTGATCCGTAGTGGTGGCAGGATCCCAGGCTATGATACTGCTCTAGCTAAGTGAACACTAAGTGCTGTTTCCCCAGCACAGCAGAAAACAACAAGTGGCACTTTCTTTCCTCCAACAAGTTTTATTAGTTTCTTTTCTTTCAATATCCTGGTCACAACTTCTTCTCTTGGCCTCTGTCTCCAACAGGCACAGTCTGATTCCAGCATCCCAGCCTCTGATTGGCAACAAGGAAAACCCCTGGGTTTGCTCTACCCTGACCAGTGGCCAGTGTCTTGATTGCTCTGCTGATGGAGCCTTAATAAGAGTGACCACCCCGGCCATTGAGTTTCCCAAGATCTGTGATTCTTTTGGATCCAAGACATGGCAGTCATAAGCACCTCTCAGGATAACTATCAGATTTACATACTGGACTTACCTTAAACCTGCGCCATTTCTGTTGCTCTAAATGGAATAATGACCCACACCCAGCACCCTGAAGTTTGGGAAACTTCAGATCTGAGTTGGAGAGTGAAAACCAAGGCTTTTGTCCATCCCTGCTATTTTCTCATTTAGTTGCCTGGACACCCCATAATTGGCCACACCTGTTTTCAGCAGAAGTTTATGTAGGTTCATAATTGTAGAACTAGATCTTCTGGCAAAACCTGACCTGACCTTTACTAAAGGATCACACAGGAGGAAGGAAGCACTGAACAAAAGACAAAAGCAACTACATGGTGATATCCCCTGTAGCAAGGGACTGTGAGCTGCTGGGGAGCCTGGACCTGAGGAAGGGCCTGAATGCCCTCTCTGGCCAGCCTAGGCCATTCCAGGACTGAAGCCCCAGAAGTGAAGGGGCAGGGCTAAGACAGGAAGAGCGAGTATAAAAGCCCAGCCTGGGGGCTCAGCTGGGCTAGGCCGTCTCATAGGAAGGATGCTCCCTTTCTGAAGCTGTTACTAAGGCCTGACTGGGGCTCTACTGCAAGGCTAACCCTGTCCTCTCCAGCCAGAAGTCCTGATGGCTGACCCAGCTTGCCCAGCCCTAAGGACTAGGAGGGGCTCCCTGGACTGATGGACTGGGTCAGATTCCCCTGTGAACTCATATAGCCCCAAAGGGCTGCCCCTCCTTGAGGAGTTAGAGGGAGCTGAGGACCCTCCTGGGCCCTGTGACTTGGAGGAGCTTCCCTCTGCTGAGGACCCCACTGTGCCTGAGGAGAAGCAGGCTATGGAGGGACCCAATGACCTGGAGGAGCTGCCACCAGCTGATGGGCCTGAAGCTTCCCTGACCTGCTGTCTGTGGCTGTCAAGCAGCTTGTTGGGATCCCCTGAGTGATCTACTCTCTAGACCTAGAGGAGCCCCTTGCAGACAGGTACTTGGACACAGGGTGGGAGGAAGTTGCCCAGAGGAAGCTGAGCTTAGTTCAACCAAAGGCCAGCACATGTAGGAGTCAGCACATTGCAGCATGATACCTGCTGCCACAGTGATTGACCCTTTAGTCATTAATAAGGGGTCCTGGGTGAGACACAGCATAGTCAAATGGCCTGTATCTCCCTCCCCGCTTTTGCTAGTTTCCCCAACCACCCAAAGTACTCTGTACCTGCTCTACCTTGCCTGGAGGCACTGCCTGCCTGAAGAGGGATGCCTCAGGGCCAATTCCCCTGTGCTACCAGCAGGAGGTGCCCTACTGCCAGATTGGGTGCACCATACTCTTATGGTATACTTTCTAAAAAAACGTTTGCATCATTTGAAGCAAATTCAGATGTCCCATCGAAAATAGAGACAGGTGATGATGGCCATTTGCTCATAAATCTGATTAATACTTATAGTGCGAACATGTGCTTGGCATCACTATGACACTATCCCACACATGACTGCAGTGTTGTATGTCTTACACAGCAACAAGTGTCCATTTCCTGCACTGGCAGTCTTGACACCCAGAGACAGCACAGAGTTCTTTGCTTTGCGTTCATGTGCAGCTGTATCTGGGCTCTAACTCCAGCACCTTTTATATGAACTTTTTGGGAATTTCGTATACAAACTCCAAGTAACCTGCTGAACAGTCAGTTTACTCAGCATTTTTGGGGGTATCAGCTCCCTACTCCTCGCAAAGTTACTGAGTTGCCTGAGAAATACACATAGGGCAGGCTTTTCTGTAAGATAATCATTTAGACTCATTACTGATTACCAGCATCAGTTTCTCAGGCCAGTGCAGCAGCACAGGGGTTACCATGAAACAGCTACAGTCATGCAGTTCACTCCCCTCTCAGATAGCTGGGTCACTCTCCGGCTGTCAACACCAGCCCAACAGGTTCCAATCACTGCATTATTTAAATTGTGTTTGAGGGAGGTATCAGTTCTGGGCTCCTTTGGGTCATATAGGGTATGACCATATGTCTTTTTTTTATTTTGAAATGACAGTGGTTATTTCGGAATAAAAAAGTTTTAGTCCACACGATGTATTCTTATTTCAAAATGATGGAGCCTGTTGTTTTGAAATAAGAGCCGTCATTTCAAAATGGCTTAAACCACTTTTGTTTTGAAACGGCGGTTATTTTGAAACCAGTCATCTTGAAATAATGCCGATAGGACATGTTATTTCAAAATGACCATTGCTTCAAAATAATGTTTGACCTTCCTCCCCCAGCAACCTGGTCAGGGATCAGCACCCTGGCCAGGGTGCTGAGCAGAGGTATAGGGGGGTGGCAGGTGCCCCAGCCAGTTTCCCTGCTGCTTCCCCTTGTGGGGGCGGGAGAGATTGGGTACCTCAGCCCACTTCCCATGCCAGCCCCACAAAAAGGGAAGCAGCAGCCGAAGCCGGCTGGGGCATCCGCCGGCCCCCTACCCCCGGCAAGGGGATCCAGCGGGGGAAACCAGCTGCTCCCCCTTGCCGGGCTCGGGGGGGGCAGCAGGTGCCCCAGCCAGCTTGGCCAGCTGGCCCACTCCCTAGTGGGACAGCCCAGATGCCCCATCCCTGGCTGCCTGGAAGCGGCCGGGGAACGTGCAGGCTGGGGCTCCCTCGACCCCTTGTGAGCGGAGGGGAGTGAGAGCTGCCGGTTGCCCAGGCCCTCCAGCCAGCAAGGGGCTGGGGAACCAGCAGCCCCCCTGCCACCACTCACAAGCAGCTGGCAGAGCCCTAGCCCGCACTTCCTTGCCCACTTTCAGGCAGCCAGGGGCTGGGGGAGCGGGACGCCCAGCTTCCTCTCCCCGTGCCCCACTCCTCCCTCACTGGGGCTGGGAGAATGCCAACCCAGCGGGTAGGGGCTGCGGGTGCCTGCTCTAACCCCTGCCCATGCTGGGGGGGGACACTGCAGGATCCATGCCAGCTGTGGGGCCAGCAGCCCCCCACCCAAGCCCTGGCAGCAGGCAGAGTGGGCACCTGCAGCTGGTGCATGGCTGGGAATCCCCCTTGAGCCTGGCCGGGAGGCAGAGCTGGCGCCTGCAACTGGTGGAGGTCTGACAGCCCCCCTGAACCCGGGAGTGGGGCAGAGTGGGTGCCTGCAGCTGGCGTGGGGCTAGGAGCCCCCCCTTAACCTGGGCAGCAGGGCAGAGCAAGGAGCAGCATGGTGGTGGGGGGAGTTGCAACGCCCGGCTTTCCCCGCCACCCCAGCTCCGGGCAGCTGCCTGGAGCTGGGGGGGGGGAGAGCTGGGAGCTGCAGCTCCCCCCTGCTGGGCTTCAGGGCAGCCCTGGGTGGCATAGCCTGCCCACCTAGGGTTCCCCACACTCCCTGCCCCCACAGTGCCTCCCCTGCTGCCCCAACAGCAGTGGGGGACAGCAGGGAAGGGGGATCATAGGGGACTGGTTCTCATAGGGGACTTCAATTACCCTGACATCTGCTGGAAGGCCAATACAGCAGTGCACAAGCAATCCAGGAAGTTTCTGGAGAGTGTTGAGGACAACTTCCTGGTACAAATGCTGGAGCAACCAACTAGGGGCCTTGCACCTCTCGATCTGCTGCTCACAAATAGAGAAGAATGTATCAGGGAAGTAGAAGTGAATGGCAGACTGGGTAGCAGTGACCATGAAATGATTGAGTTCAAGTTGATGATTAAAGGAAAGAAGGAAAGAAGCAAAACGACTTCAGAAAAGCAGATTTTGTCTCCCTCAGGGAACTGATGGGCAGGATCCCTTGGGAGGCTGATCTGAAGGGGAAAGGTGTCCAAGAGAGTTGGGTGCATTTTAAAGAAACCCTGCTAAGGGCACAGGAAGATACAATTCAGATAAGGAGAAAGCACAGCAAATGTGGAAGGCGCCCACTGTGGCTTAACAGAGAGCTCTGCACTGAGCTGAAGCACAAAAAGGAAGCTTACAGGAAGTGGAAGCTAGGACAGATGACTAAGGAGGCATATAAAGACATTGCTCGGGACTGCAGGGATAAAATCAGAAAGGCCAAAGGACAAATGGAGTTGCGACTAGCAAGGGATGTGAAGGATAACAGGAAGGGGTTCTACAAGTATATCGATAACAAGAAGAGGATCAGGGATGGTGTAGGTCCCTTACTGAATGGGGCAGGCATCCTCGTGACAGAGGATGAGGAAAAAGCTGAAGTGCTCAATGCTTTTTTTACTTCAGTTTTCACAAGCAGGGTCAGCTCCCAGCCCACTACACTAGGTACGGTAGACTGGGGAGAAGAAGAGAGGCCCTTGGTGACAGAAGGTCAGGTTAGGGACTGCTTAAAGAAACTAGATATGCACAAGTCCATGGGGTGGATGAACTGCATCCGAGGGTGCTGAGGGAGCTGGCTGATGAGATAGCAGTACCGTTGGCCATTATCTTTGAAAACTCGTGGCGAACAGGGGAGGTGCCAGAGGACTGGAAAAAAGCAAATATAGTACCTATCTTCAAGAAAGGCAAAAAGGAGGATCCAGGGAATTACAGACCTGTCAGCCTCACCTCAATCCCCGGAAAAATCATGGAGCAGCTTCTCAAAGAATCCATCCTGAAACACTTGGAGGAAAATAGAGTAATCAGGAACAGTCAGCATGGATTCACCAAGGGTAAATCATGCCTGACCAACCTCATCGCCTTCTATGATGAGATGACTGGATTTGTGGATGCGGGAAGAGCCGTTGATGTGATATACCTTGACTTTAGCAAGGCTTTTGATACGGTTTCCCACAGCATTCTCATTAGCAAATTAAGGAAGTATGGGTTAGATGCGTGGACTGTAAGGTGGATAGAAAACTGGCTAGATCAACGGTTTCAGCGTGTAGGAATCAATGGCTCCATGTCAAGTTGGCAAGCAGTAACGAGTGGTGTGCCCCAGGGGTCGGTCCTGGGGCCAGTTCTGTTCAATGTTTTCATCAATGATCTGGATGATGGGATAGATTGCACACTTAGTAAGTTTGCGGATGATACCAAACTGGGGGGAACGGTAGACACCCTAGAGGGCAGGGACAGGATTCAGGGAGACCTAGACAAATTGGAGCAGTGGGCCAAGAGGAATCTCATGAGGTTCAACAAGGACAAGTGTAAAATCCTGCACTTGGGATGAAAAAAACCCATGTACTGCTACAGGCTGGGGAGTGATCAGCTAAATAGCAGCACTGGAGAAAAGGACCTGGGAGTCATGGTGGATGGGAAGCTGGATATGAGTCAGCAGTGTGCGCTTGCTGCCAGAAAGGCCAACGGCATACTGGGCTGCATCAGAAGAAGTGTTGCCAGCAGATCGAGGGATGTGATCATTCCCCTCTATTCTGCACTAGTGAGCCCACATCTGGAATACTGTGTCCAGTTTTGGGCTCCCCACTACAAAAAGGACATGGACAAATTGGAGAGAGTCCAGAGGAGGGCAACAAAAATGATCAAAGGGCTGGAGCACAAGCCCTATGAAGAAAGACTGAAGGAACTAGGCTTATTTAGCCTGCAGAAGAGAAGACTGAGGGGGGATTTGATAGCAACCTTCAACTACTTGAAGGGTTGCTCCAAGGAGGATGGAGCTCGACTGTTCTCGGTAGTAACAGAGGGCAGAACGAGAAGCAATGGTTTGAAGTTACAGCTGGGGCGGTCCAGGCTGGATATTAGGAGAAACTTCCTTACTAGGCTAGTGGTGAAGCATTGGAATAAGTTGCCTCGGGAGGTGGTGGAATCTCCATCTCTGGAGGTGTTCAAGGCCCAGCTGGACAAAACCCTGACTGGGATGATCTAATGGGAGTGGCCCTGCTTTTTTTGGCAGGGGGTTGGACTAGATGACCTCGTGGGGTCCCTTCCAACCCTATGATTCTATGATTCTATGATCACTGCCCTGAGGGCAGCTTTCCCCTGCCTGGCTCTCCACACCTCCCATGCTGCCCCTCTCCTGAATTGAAACATTTCTGTTGGATCCCAAGTTACACATATTTTTGAATTTAAATACTAAAGTGATGCCTAGGTCTGGTTCTAGGCACCTAAAGTATGTTGGTAACAAACTCAAATCTCAGCAGCATCTACCATTTCAACAAGAACCCAGCCAGACACCTACAGAAACTACTTCCCATCCCCTCCTGCTATGTGAAGCAGGGCTGGATTAACAGAGAGATATAGGAGCTGCAAACCTGGGCCAGGGCTAAAGTTGCCCTGTCATGCACCACCCCACAGAAATAAACTGGGCACCAACTGGTGGGCCTGGAGCATCTCTGGCACCTGGCCTGAGCACCACCAGCCCATGCCAAATCACATCATTGTCCTGTCCCATCCCACCCCAGGGCTGGTAGTTCTCCTGGGTCCCAATGCCACCTTGTTCCTGTGGGTGGCTGGAGTGTTGAGTCATGGACCCCCTAGTGCAAGCTGGGTTCCAATACCAAGTGTTGGTGTTCTGCACACTAGCAGGTCTGCCAGGTCGCAGTACCAACATGCTTGAGCACCATTTTGCCCTGACCCCAGATTGGGAACCACTATAGTGGCGGAAGGCTCACAAGAGTGAAGAGCCCTTGGCCTCCACAGGCCCCAATCTGGCCCTAATGTGATGCACAGCCTGGATCCTACCCAAAGGAAACAACAAATGGCTGCATTTTCCAGTCTGCCAGGAAGTCATCGCATCTGAGCTATTCTGGCCCAAAGGGGAGAGCAAGTTCCAGAGTCCAACAATCCTTCTTCTCTATAAAAGGGGAACAAGTTCAGGCATCACAGCAAGCTCCCCAGTGAGAGGGGATACCCAGGAGTTTGGTCCCAGGTCATTTAGGACTTTATAAATCACAGTAAACACCTTAACCTCACCCAGAGATGAGCAGTGGGTGCAGATTCCACAGCTCGAGTGTAACATTGTTCCAGCGAGACACTTGCTCAGTAAGTGAGCTGCTGTGCACCAGCTTCAGTCCCTGATATTTTTTTAAGGTGCAGCCCCATGCAGGGATCACTGCAATATTTTAAATTCAAGTTAAAAAGTATATGCTAAAAGTGGCATATGAATGGTAAAGGCACAACCTCCTAGCCAGATGTAGAAGGCAAAAAGTTGACTGTCAAAGTTAACATCTAGTTGCAAAAACTAAACAAGGAGTCTAGTGGCACTCTTAAACACTAACAGATGGATTTATTTCATGAGCTTTTGTGACTGACAATCCCACTTTGTCAGACACTTGAAGATGGAGAGCCAAAGAAAATATTCCTCCCATTCGTCTTTGACTCTTCATTTTCAAGTGTCTGACAAAGCGGGATTTTTCTCACACTAAAGCTCATGCAATAAACAGATTTGTTAGTCTATAAAAGAGCCATTAGATTCCTTGTTGTTGTTGGTTTTTTTTAAATGTATTATTATTTTATTTATTTATTTTAGTTTGCTCAACTAGACAGACAGGGCCACTCCTTTGGAATGTGACATCTAATTGCAGTTAATACTGCTGCCCAAGTGAAGTAGAGAAGACACTTACCTGTTGTGTCCTGAATGGTGAGGAGAAGAAGCCATAGAGCTGGACTGGAGAAATGTCCCTTCATTGCCATCCTGGTATACTATCCCCTCTTCTCACTGCATTGGCTGTACCTCACAACCTGCCTGGACTCCCCTCAGTCTGACAAGTGAGAACAAAGCTGTGGAAGGGAAATATATAGATGCAGAGGCTGGCACCAGCTGCCAAAAGGAACCAATAGCAAACTCACCTGCCTTTTTTAGTTCTTATCAGCAGTTTTATCTGAATTCTGCAGCTAAAACATCCAATAAAACTTGAAAGCAACAAACATCACCATATATGAGTGATGAGCCCCCTCCTGATGTCAGGTTGCCATGGCCTCAGATCAGCCTGTAAACCTCCCCCTCCCCCTGAGTCTTCAGCACCAGTGATAAAACTTCTGTACACAAAATTTATCTGTGCTGCTTCTCACCCTGAGCGATTCTATATCATATTGAACATGAACTGGGAGGAATGAAGGGTGATATGCCCTACTGTACACTGGGACAAGTTACTAGAATTAGACTGACACTGACCAGCTGTTGTAAATAATTACACCAATCATATTTGCAACACTGATAGTTCTCAGTGTTCTCTGCACAGTGCATGGCCATCATGGTAGCTGTACTCTTAGAGGTTTCCTGCCTCGACTATGATCACTAGCGGTGAAGACAGAGCTCAGGACTCCCTCCATAGGCCATGACTCTGTCTTATAGGAGCTGTCTGTCCTACACACATCAGGCCCATCTATGCTTTCAGTAGGAGGAGGAGGAGGTCTCCTTGAAAACAGTTTACTTCATTCTTGTGATGAACAGGAAGACGGCAAAGGGCATTCAGCACAGAAAAATAACCAACTAATACATCACCTTACCCCTGCCTTTTCTTTACTGAGAACCCTTAGAAATACTTGGACTTTTTTTTTTTTTTTTTTTAAGTCTTTAGCTCTTTCTCTTTCAATTTTATTCCCTGCTGCTCTTTAATAATTCGGGGGAGGGTGGTGCAAAAATCTGCAACTTCTTGGTATTCCCCAAAATCATTTCTTGACACTCAGCTCAATTGTGCTTCAAGCAAAACACTGAACAATGAATTTCTTTGAGAGGTGAGAAGGCATGGCTTTGACTCTTCTTCTTTTTCTCCCCTTCCCTTCTTATTTTTTCAATTTTTGTCTTTATTTTTATCATCTTCCTAGCCCTAACCCTGCCATGCCCCCTCCTTCTACCCTCCTTTACTTAATAAATACAAACAGGAAATTGCATTCATCATGACAATGATCATTTGCTTACATGTTATTATCTCCCCTCCACAGGCCTGCATCTGTTCTTGAATCATGTAGGCCTTGTCTACACTCAAATAGGTTGGCATAATATATGTGAACTTACAATCACCACAGTGATTACAGCAGTAAGTGAAGTCATCCTTGGGTCAGTGGAGTACATCCTCTCTAAGAGCCCTTCCACTGATATAAGAGGGGCAGTGTGGAGAGCTGCAATCCCCATCTCCCTACTGGCAGTCCCACAAGCTGGTTCCTAAAGAGCAACCAAACATACCATTGTCAGCCAGGAGCCAGTCCCATGCTCACGCCATCCCCGTTCCCCACTGGGAACCAGACACATCTGGGTGGGTAAAAAGTCAAGTGTGAGCTGGCACCCAGTTCTTTGGCTCAGCAGGGTGGGTTTATTTTTTGTTGGCCAGGATGATGGGCTGTGCCCCCACTCACTTATTTTAAGGTTCTGGGCTGCAGCTCCTAAGCCCCTTTACTCACCTGGTCCCAGCTGTCACCTGTGGTATGCATCAAGAGTGAGCTGCTGAGGGGCAGTAGAGTGTAGGAGGCAGCAGGATCCATAAGCAAGCTCTGGAAACCAGCCAGCCCAGGAGCAGGATGAGACAAGCCAGTGGCAGCACTCCAGAGACCCACCATTTGCTTCCTCTGAAGCTCTGCAGACACTGGAGTACTTCCAGCCAAAGCGCCACCACCTGATTATAGCACATCACACAGGGGAACATCATCCATCAGGTGTGTCGCAATGGGAAAAAGGTTGAGAATCACTGATTTTGGTCACTAGCTATACTGGACATGTCCAAACAATCTACGTTTGGACAAGGCCAACTGTAAAGTTGTACATTTTGGAACAAGAACATAGGACATACTTACAGGCTGGGATGCTCTCCTGGGGCTTACTGACCCAGAAAAGGACTTGGGCTCATGATGGACAATTATCTGAACATCAGCTCCCAGGGCAAGGTTGTGGCCAAAGGAATTAATGCATCCTCGGGTGTTTAAAGGAGGGATTATCAAGAAGGAGGATAGAGGTGAGGTTTAAGGCCAGACCAAGGGTAGTTTTGACCTGTGCAGTGCATAGAGATCCCCACATTTCCAGGCATGGAGGTTAAGGTTTTAACTGGTATGATCAGATACTATACATAGATAAGAAACTTACTACTGTAGTTGACACTGATGTGAGCACTCATGGGGTATTATGTCTAGCTCTGGTACCCGAATGGAAAGGGACACACCCTGGCCTTGGCTGGGAGGAGTCTAGAAAGTTCCTCTGGCCTGTGTTGCATTAAGGAGGCACACCTGCATGGCTTATTCAGCCTGAGGAATAGGGTTTATAAAGAGAGTTTCACCATAGGAAAGTCAGGGAGGGGGAGACCAGAAGGAAGGTTGTGCCATGCAGAGTGTGCCAGTTACAGATGCAGAACAGTCAAGAAGGGGGAGACTAAGACAGCCACAGAGACAGAACATGCTGCTACAGGAGCTGCTCTGGCTGACAGCAACACACCCCAGGAAGAAGGGTAGTAGGCAAGAAAGTCACTGCCTCAGGGAGAGGACTGGGGCATGGGCTCAGACCCCACCCCCTGGGCCTGGGCTCTGCTACCTGGCCACAGTCTGGATCCTGGGCCCAATCCAGTGTCGGGCTCCTGCCACCATCCACCAGGCCCTGGATCCCTGTCCAGGGCTGTGCCCAGGGGGGAGGGACTGCGGCCACAGGGGGCCTAGCCTGGATCCCTGGCCAGGGCATGGCTGGAAGAGTAAGGCACCCACATGGGCATCCTGTCCCCAGATCCCAAGCCAGGGATGGGGCTGAGAGAGGCAGGTGCTGCCCTGGGAACTTGGTGCACTGGCACCTGGACTCAAGGTACATGCTCCGTGTGCCAGGCACCAGTAACACCCCTGGTAGTAAGTGTGACCTGAACCTCCTGCGATAACCTCCTGAATGTGCAAAGATCAAGGCAAGCCTGCAAAACCAGGGTCCAAGCCTCCAAACCACTGGCAGATGGAATTTAAACCAGTCTCACAATCAATAACAAAACATGCCTCTGATTCCCCACACGTCATCATGAAGCACAATGAAATAGAAACATCCTCCTTTATTGCACATCAGCTCCTCCTTTCCCCACCTAGCCACTAGGTCTCTTAAAGAAACAGGCTTTCCTGGCTCCAAAGGGTCAGCCATATCACCCAGAAAAATATAGGCTTAGATCTTACTCAAAATATCATGCTGCCAGCCAGTCCTTTTAGTAACTACAACTAAAGGTTTAATATGAAAATGAAATAAACAAAATGACAGATGTTAAAAGGTCAAAGTAAATTACATACATACAAATGATTTAGAGTCCATAGAAAGCAAGTCCTTGATGAACTTGGAGTTTGCAGGTTAGTTCAATTCCTCTGGTATACACCCAGCACATTGGTGGGTCTCAGTCCTTTGTTCAGTTGCAGAAGAATAGTTCCAGAGGTAGGTGTTGGTTGCAGACTGAAGACAAAATGGAGATGGGGCCACTGTCTTTTATCAACTCTGGCCTTCCCTGTCTGTGTGGAGTTTGTTTGTTTATTTGTTTGTTTGTTTGTTTGTTTTAAGTTCAAAATGGAGTTGAGTTACATGGGCAAGTCCCAGTACCTTGACAGGTTTCTCCATGAGCTCACTGTACCTGGGAGCTTCCTTAATGGGACATTAAGTAGACAATGTGTTCTAGCCATACAGTCTGGAAGAGCCCTAGTATCAAATAACTAGGAACACAAATAGAACAAACCTATTCCTAACATCTAATACAGATATGACACCTACATATAAAGCAGATAATCATTACTAGCAGATTACAACCTTTTTATTGGTACCCAACATGGCATATCATAATAGGGATTATTGCAGATATTAAATATTAACATGGAAGACAATCCCCAAGACCCAGACAGTGTCACAGTAGGTAAGCCCATCATGGGGGAATAGACTTGGAGACACTGAGCCCATAAAGACTTATCCAGGAGCTGTACAAGAACCTGATCCTGTTTCAGACAGACTCTTCCCTGTCACAAGCTAAGGGACAAAGAAAAAGGAACCCTTTGACAGTTTGCTATTGTTCCATATAACACAGCCAGCTACAGCCACTGGGGCAGCAGAGAGGGAAAATAATGGGCTGTGGGAAATAGGGAAGTAGTTTGTGGAAAACTGGCCCAGTTACACCAGTTTTTAAGAAGGAGGTCAATAATCAGTGCAGGGTTCACAGAAGAGCTGTCAGAAGGATGAAAGGATTGGACAACTTGCCTTGCTAACAGACCCCAGGAGCTCAGTCTGTTTATCTTACCACAGAGGAGACTGGCGGCAGGGGGTGGTGGTGGCTTGTTTACAGTCTGTAAGGACCTTAATGAGGAACAAAACTCTGATACGGGGCTGTTTCATTTGCAGACAAAGGCATAGCAGGATCTAGTGGCTGGAACTGAAACTAGAAAATTGCAGGCTAACAATAAGTTTCAGACTAATTAACCTATGGAACAGCTTACCAAGGGCTGTGGGGGGTTGTCCTTTTGACAAGATTCTAACAGGAGGGGGGGTCCCCTGGCCTGTGTTAGGTAGGTCAGCCTAGATGGTCACAACAGTCCTTTCTGGCCTTATAGTCCTTGAATTGTGACCAAGCCACCATCCTCCATGATTAATGGAATTCTGCTCCACTTCTTACTCTCAGGAGGCCAAGATCTTTCATCACGGAGATTCCAGAGAGTTTGTTGCATGTCACAATTTCCATCTTCTCTCTCTCAGGAAACAAGGAGAGGCAAGAGAAGGAGATTGTCACAAAATGACTGATCCCTTTTGGGTGAAATGGACTGAGCCCTTCCTGCATCACAGTGAGCTCACTTCCCTAGATGGAAAGAATGGGAGGTCAGGGGACCAGTGGGTCATAGAAATAAACATGTTTACTAACTCACTTAGCTCAGAGGCCTGGGAAGACAGGGGCAATGGCAGTGGTAGACATATGCAGAAACTGCAAAAAGGATGAAAGCTCCTGAAGGAGACCCTGAAGTGGCAAGAAAGTAAAGGGCAACAGTTAGGAAGGGCCTGGAGTGACCTGCCAAAGCAGAGAAGAGTCCAGGCTACAGGAAAAGCCCTGGAACCAGTACTCTGGTAAGGAGTGAGGAAGACTGTGCTTAAACAGAGTGTGAAGCCCAGGAGGGCACTGGAGCTGGTTTTGGGTTTTACTGGATTTGAACTCCCCGTGCAGATAAGCCTGAAGAATTAGAGCTCTCATTGGACATAGCCAAACTATGAGCAGAGCTCAGATGGAGCAGAAGACATTCAGTTTATGACAACTTGAGACTATTGCCCAGACTGGTATTTTATTCTGTTTTGAGTATCCCAAAAAGGGCTGAGCCCTCAGAGTGACCCTGCCAGAGGGCTGAGCAATGTGAAATCTCAGGATAGAAGGAAAACCCTTGGGAGGGGAAACTTAAGCAGATCCTCCTGCAGGGCCATACCATTAATGAGACAGGCTTTAGACACAGTGATCCTTTTATAGTGTGATGTGAAGTTAACCCCCATCCTCCTTTAGTGGTCTAATGACACAGGAAATGCCAAATAATGTGGCCCAATGTATGGGCTCAGTACCCTTGCCGTGGGGTTTGTGAGGGAAAATGTCCTTTCTGGATCAGGACAGCATGGCCTGAGTCCCAATTATGGGGGACGGGGGGGGCGTCTACTGGAGGAGTGGTACACCGCCTAGGGTAAGTGGCATGCAGGTTGGGGGACCAGTTCCTTCCTGATTTTCTGAGTCCCAACCCAGGACCCTAATGGTGCAGGGGCACTTGCCAGTGAGTCAGTGAGGACCTCCTGAAGCACACTCATTCTTCTTGTGATCCAGGGCTAGTTTCCTTCCCTGGGGGACTTACCACCCAATTTAGTTAGGGTTGATTCATTGGTTGGTTGAGCCTCTGGTTGCTTCAACATCTCCTGCCTTCAAGCAGAGTTGCAGTTTTCTGGGCCTTCTTCTGGGTCCACCGGATGCCTAATCCTCCTGGTTTTGCTGGCTCTGTGGCATGAACCTCCATCAGTGAAACCTGAATGAGCTGGGCTGCTCCCATTTTTACTAAGTCAGAAGGTGGAAGATGCTCAGCACAATCTAAGGGCCAGAATTTCCTTTGACCACAGTGTAGGACCAGTGTCTTTTTTCTCTTGTGCCAGGTAGGTATACCCTGTCACACAGGGACAGAGGAAACAGGTAAACCTCAGTAATTGTGCTGGGTGGAAATATATATATTTAATTCTGCAAATCGATAAAGCATAAAATTTGCATTTTCATCCCAAACTGCAGCTACATTCAGGGGCCATACCTAGATGCCTTTCATGGTCTGGTGTGCATGGGGTTCTACTGCAATTTCTAAGCGGGTGAGGCAGAAGTTAACGTATAATATGGCACGCCACAGAACCCTCCTAAATTGGCAGGCCCACATCATGCCAGTCCAGGTCCCCTTCACACTGGTCTGGACCCCCTCATGTCAGTCCAGACGCCCCCCACAGACACCAGCTACTTCCCCCCAAATGCCTGCCCCCTGCCCCAGCTATTGCCTCCCAAATGCCTGCCCCACCCCAGCTATTGTCCTCACATGCATATCCCCACCCCAGCTACTGCCCCCACAGGCCTGTCTCTCACCCCAGCTACTGCTCCCCACACACCTACCCCTGCCCCAACTATTGACACTGGCCCCCATCTCACCACTAGTTCACAAACCCTTCCCCAAACTCCCACTTTACCCTGCTGTCTACCTCACTGTCCTGGGCTGACCCACCTCCCAGTCCTCCCCCACACACCCTCTCCCCACTGGGCTGGTTCACCTGTCCCCCACCCCCCCATAGAGCCCCCTTACCTGGCCGCCATGCACCGTGGAGCGGCCCCAGACCAGATTGAAGCTCCGATCTGGAGCATGTTCTGATTGAGCATGCTCAGAGGTACTCAGCATGTTCGATCTAAGCAGGCTCAGGACAGAGCCTCAGTTCAGGCCATGGCCAGTCTGTGCCCTCCATTCCAGCATTCCAGGGATCATTTTTTTAGAGGCTTAGCATCGGGGGCCCCTAAAAATAAAAAATGGAATCAGAACACTTCATTCTAGGGACTGCTATTTTTAAAAGGTGGGCCCCAGAGTGCAGCATTCTGGCCCCATTTTCTATTTTTAGAAGCCCTGGAATGCTGACCACCTAAAAATAGTGGGCCCTGGAATGTGGTACCTGTGTGTTCCAGCCTACCTTAATCCCTGGGTGGGGGGGATGGGTAAATACTCACCAAAACACCTTCCCAGAGCCGTTCCTCCTCTCTTGGTCTCCATTTTTATTACCTATTTCACTCCTCAAACTGAGTTCATAGGTTCCAGGTTCCACAGTTCAGCTTCTGGGACTTGTGGTTCAAAGCCAGGCCTCCCCAGCCCACATGTTCACCCCCTTAATGAGAGTTCTGTATCCCTCCGTCTGGTGCTCTGCACTAGCTGAGTTCTTCCTCTTTCTAAGTTCCCAGTAACAGCTCCTGGACTGAACTTGAAGTGTTTTCTTTATTCATCTGCCTAGTCAACTGAGAACACCCTTAATCCTTCCCAGATGTGTTTAAAAACCTCAAAGTAGGTGTCAGGGCTGGCTGAGTTTTGCCAAGTCCATTTAAAGGCCTCCTGGTCCCATACTATAAAGAGCAACAATCAAGGTTTCACCTATACTTTTGGCCCCCCACTGAGACATCACTGCCCTGAAAATGGTGCTGTGGCCAATGCTCCACCCTCTGGCATGCAGTCCCACATGGTGCCTGATCTGGGAGCTGGACTAGCCATCTTCAGCCAGCATCTCAGCCTGCATCTGGCTCCTGCTGCTGCCAGACAATGGCAGGCATCCTGGGTCGGATCTGGCCCCCTGTCTGCACTGCTGGGGTTTGGGGGGGCAAGCCATTCGCACCCTCCTGGCCATGCCTCCTGGTCTTGGGAGGGGCTGCTCGCAGCCCCTCCCCCCAGCCTGACCCTTCGAGAGGCTAATTCTCTGCCTTGCCCTGCCACCTCGCCCAATTCCCCAGCTGGCTGACCTCAGGTCTGGAGTGTCCAATCCCCCGCCTGCACCCCATGGCCATTCCATATCCAGCCCCACCAGCCCCCCCCCGCAGCAGTGATCCCCTGGGCCCTGCAGCTCTCCCTATCCCTCCCCATCCTGCCCCCCCCTGCCCCTGCCCCGAGAGAGAACTTGAGAGAGAGAAATAGAGTCCAGTAGGCTACTTTTCTGCTGCTGTTCGAGGACTGGAGAAGGAGAGTCACTCATTTGTAGGCAATGTCTGCCTGCAGAGGGATGTAGAGTTCCCCCTGTGGAGCTGCCCTGACCTGCGTAACTCAGGTGCATATTCCAGGGCAGGGAGGCAGCTGAGCTCAAGCAGGTACACTCACTGTGCATGAGTCTGCTGGACAAAAATTAGAGGGGGCTAGGCCTGAGGCTTAGGGGGGCTATTGACCATCGACCAGAAGGAGGAGATGGATGAGGCTTTCTATGGACAACTAGGAGAAGTTGCCAGGTCATGGACCCTGGTTTTCATGAGGGACTTCAGTTACCCTGATGTCTGCTGGGAGGGCAATACAGCAGAACACAGAAAATCCAAGAAGTTTTTGGAAAGCTTTGAGGGCAACTTCCTGGTACAAATGCTGGAGGAACTAACTGTGGCCTTGCACCTCTTGATCTGCTGCTCAAAGAGGAGAATTGATCTGGGAAGTAGAAGTGAATGGCAACATGAGTAGCAGTGACTTTGAGGTGATTGAGTTCAAGACCCTGATGAAAGGAATAAAGGAAAGAAAATGACTTCAGAAAAGCAGATTTTGGCTCCCTCAGGGAAATGATGGGCAGGATCCCTTGAGAGGCTACTCTTAAAGGGAAAGACATCCAAGAGAGGTGTCTGTCTTTTAAACAAACTCTGCTAAGAGCACAGGGAGATACCATTCCAATGATCAGAAAGAACAGCAAATGTGGAAGGTGCCCAGCATGGCTTAGCAAAGAACTCTATGGTGAGCTGAAAGACAAAAGGAAAGCTTACAAGAAGTGGAAGCTTGAACAGATGACTAGGAAGGTGTATAATGATTTTGCTCAGGGCTGCAGGGATAAAATCAGAAAGCCCAAAAGGCAATTGGAGTTGCAGCTAGCGAAGTATGTGAAGGATAAGAGGAAGGGGTTCCTCAAGGATTTCAGTAACAAGAAGAGGATCAGGGGTGGTGTAGGTCCCTTACTGAATAGGGAAGGTATCTTTGTGGTGATAATGCAGAAAAGGCTGAAGTATTCAATGCTCTTTTAACCTCAGTCTTCACAGGCAGGGTCAGCTCCCAGGCTACTGCACTGGGGAATACAGAATGGAGAGAAGGAGAGCAGCCCTTGGGGTTGAAAGGTCAGGTTAGGGACTACTTTGAGAAGTTGGATGTGCACAAGTCTATGGAGCCAGATAATATGCATTTGAGGGTTCTGAGGGAGTTGGCTGCTGTGATTGCAGAGCTACTATCCATTATTTTTGAAAAATTATGGTGAATGGGGGAGGTCCCAGATGATTGGAAAAAAGTAAATTGAGTACCTATTTTAAAGAAAGGGATAAAAGAGGACCTGGGGAACTACAGACCAATCAGTCTCACCTCAATCCCTTGGAAAAATCATGGAGCAGATTGTAAAAAAATTCACTTCGAAACACTTGGAGGAAAATAGAGTGATCAGGCATAGTCAGCATAGAGTCGCCAAGGGCAAACTGTGCTTGACCAACCTGATTGCCTTCTATGTTGAGATGATGAGATACATGGATGCAGCAACAGCCTTTGATGTGCTATACATCAAGTTTAGCAAAGCTATTGCTAGTGTTTCCAACAACATTCGTGTCAGCAAGTTAAGGAAATATGGTTTGAATGAATGGACTGTAAGGTGGACAGAAAGCTGGGTAGATCATCGGACTCAAAGGGGAGGCATCAATGGCTCAATATCTAGTTGTCAACCAGTAAGTACTGGAGTACCCCAGGGGTTGGTCATGGGTCTGGTTCTGAACAACATCTTTATTAATGATCTGAATGATGGGATCGATTGCATGCTCAGTATATTTGTGGATGCCACCACACTGGGGGGAATGGTAAACTCCCTGGAGGGCAGGAATAGGATTCAGGGACACCTAGACAAATTGGAACACTGGGTCAAATGAAATCTCATGACTTTCAACAAGGAAAAGTGCAAACTCCTGCACTTAGAATGGAAAAAATTCCACGTACTGCAACAGGCTAGGGACTAATCGGCTAAGTAGCAGCACTGTAGAAAAGGACCTGGGCATTATGATGGATGGGAAGCAGCATATGAGCCAACAATGTGCTCTTGTTGCCAAAAAAGGCCAATGGCATATTGGGCTGCATCAACAGGAGGGTTGCCAACAGATCAAGGAATGTGATTATTCCCTTCTGTTTGGAGCTGGTGAGGTCACATCTGGAATACTGTGTCAGAAAGGATGTTACAATTTAGAAAGAGTTCAGCTGAGGGCAACAAAAATGATTAGGGGGTTGGGGTATGTGACTTATGATGAGAGACTGAAGGAACTAGGCTTAATTGTTTGCAGAAGAGAAGGCTGATGGGGGATTTCATAGCAACCTTCAACTACTTGAAGGGGTGCTCCAAAGAGAAGGGAGCTAGGATGTTCTCAGGGGTAACAGAGGACAAAACAAGGAGCAATGGTTTCAAGCTGCAGCTGGGGCAGTCAAGGTTGGTATTAGGAAGAACATTCACACTAGGAGGGTGGTGAAACATTGGAACAGGGCTATCTAGAGAGGCGGTGGAATCTCCATCTTCGAAAATATCTAAGGCCTAGTTAGACAAAACCCTGGCTAGGATGATTTGCTGGCTCCCAGTCAGCAATTTGGTTCAGTAAAGAGATATTTTTTCCTTCACTAGAACGTTCTCTTGACCAGATCAATTTAAGTTTGGATCTTAAATGAAATATCACGCGCCCACCCAATCCTTTGGTAACTAAAACTAAATGTTCATTATAAAAGGAAAGGAACAAATGAGAGATGTTAAATGACCAAAGCAATCCGACACAGTGATAATGACATTAAAGTCAATAGATATCAGATTTTCAGTCAAATTCTGGAGTTTGCAGGCTTGTACAGTCCCTCTGATGCCCATCAAGAACTTCGATGAGTCTCAGACCTTTCTTTCACAGCTACAGTTGTAGATGCATTGATCCAGAGGTAGGAGGCAGGAATGAAGACAATATGGATGTGGTACAGCTGCATGCTATGTACTTTTGCCATGTGGATTGTTCCAGACACAGCCACACTGCCTATGGCCTGGAAAAGCTTCCGAGTCCCTTGTCCAGAGGACATATTCTTACATGTTCTGTAACTTATAAGGTATAGCCTGGGCTTCTCATCCAAAGTGCATGGTATCCATCAGTTCCCTTAATAGGTCACTAAACAGACTTAGTGCTACTGCCACTCTGTACAGGGTATCACCCAGAATTGAAACACAGCACAAGGTGAAGTACAGATATGCCATATAGAATTATAACATACATACCAAGATGATACCTAAACAAAACATTACTGTAGTTAGGAAATTATACCTTCCAGTGGTACCTCACATGGCCTACTCCATATGAGTTATTGTAATTCTACAATACTGATATTAATGTTATAAATGGCCACCCCGAATCCAGGCAGCATCACAGATATCAACAGCTGTCGGTGCCCATGACTGTTTTGGAGTCTCCCCACCCTGTCCTTCCGTGGCTTATGAAACCATTCTTTCTCCTCAGTGCTCCTGGAGAAGGAAAGTTCAGTTTCACACTGAGCACTTTCAGAATGGTGGCAGAGTGCCCATATGGAAAGCTGAAGGCAAGATGATGTTGCTGTTTGGAGGCAAAAGTGGCTGTCACCATTGCTATAATTGGGACCTGCTGCACGCTGCATGTCTTTCTGGGACTATACATGAGTATATTTCCATGGAATGGGGTCAAGACACTGCTCATTTTTGAGACCTGATGGAAGGAACAAGACAGTGTCCTTATTGTTACTGGTCTGGGTGCACGGAAGCAAAGGAAATCAGCTATGCCTTGCTATGATGAAGTGGAGATATTCTTGGAGATTTCCGTGGATGCTCTGTGTGTGCCTCCATTTCCCCACATGTGTGATATTTTCCGAGATCACTAGAGGCTGGATGGGCCTTCCCCAGCCACATGTAGACAGATCTGGCCAGGGTCCCCTGCCTTGGCCCCAACCAGCTGTAGAGATTGGACAGGTGACAATCAGAAGAGTGGCCACCTATCCCAGGAGGGAGATAAAGGACTGGGTTGGGGTAGGGTACAGGTCCAACAGTGGCTGGATGAAATGGTCCAGTGCTGTGTGGGGGCCAGTGAGGAGGGAGCCCTGAGGATGAGAACCCCAAATTGCCACTGCTGTAACTTCTAATTAGTTTGCTAACAAAGTCATTTTATGCTGTGATCCTGTGAACTAGTGAATCCTCCTGACTCCCACACTAAGTGATGATCAGTTCTGATTGTGGAGACAGGGTGTCTGCCATTTGTGGCCTATAGGGACTCTCTGGGACCCAGCAAGGGGGCTCGTTCAGTATTTGTTCCTGATGTAGGAGTGCTGAACCCTCTAAGGTTGGAAGGAGGAGATTACTGTGCAGGTGTAGGGGAAGCCCAGGGGTGGCAGATCCCTCTCAAGGCACTACCAACCTGTCTGGTTGTCTAGAGCAGTGATTCCCAACCAGTATGCTGGGGCACACTGGTGTGCTGCGGGAAAACCCAAAGTGCGCTGTGAGTATTCCTGAGAGCTGGATTAAATTTCCCTGCTGCTCAGCCCAGCCACGTGGGCTGTGCAGGGCTGGGAAAAGGCAGGGGTTAAAGTAAGGGGAAAGGCACCGGAATACAGTTCCAGGGTGCCCTATTTTTAGGCAAGCAGCATTCAGCCCCCCCCCTCATTAGGCACCCAAACACAGAGTTCCAGAGGTCTCCCTAAAAATAGCACAAGCAGCCCAAATGCAATGTTCAGGTGGCTCCACCTTAGGCCCAGCCAGCGGAGAGGGGCAAGAGGCTGGGAGTGTCTGAATCTCCCCCACAGGGCACAGCAGCTTTTTCAGGTAGCCTGCAAATACCCCAGGTAAGGGCTGGGGGGGTGGGCTGCTGGGGTTTCTGTGCGGCAGGTTTGTGTGTGTATTAAAGGTGGGTGAGAGTGGATGTGTAGCAGAGAGTGTGTAGCTGGGTTGTGGGGTGGCTTTTTGGTTGGGGGTGTGTGTAGCTGGGGTGGTGGGGTGGGGGGGTTAGCTGGGGGCTGGAGGCCTAGTTCTGGCCCCTGCAATGATGGGAGGGTCCATCACAGTCATCAGGGAGCTGAGGGAGGGGAGGATGGGACCCACTGGGGTGGGAGGGAGCAGCTGTGGGGTGAGGAATTGGGAGCCACTGTGGAGCAGGGGAAGTGGGTACTGCTCCATGCTCCCCTGCCCCCCCCCATAAAGCCACTCTTGTTCTCCCTTCCTCTCTCCACTCTTGCCACCCTTCTTCTGTTCTGCACGTAGCTGCCCTTGTCCTCTTTTGCCACCCCTGCCCAGCTCCGCTCCCTACACTCACTCCTGCCACTGCACACGATGCCTGACCTCCCTTGTTTTACCACCCCTGCTCTGCTACCCCTACTATGCCACATCGGAGCATTTCCGAAACACTGTGCCATGGTTCATGAATATTCATGAGTAATTAATTTGAATATTCATGGGTTTTTTTCATGGTGGTGTGCCTCAAAAAATTTGAAGGTATCAAGGTGTGCCACGGCAGAGAAAAGGTTGGGAACCACTGGTCTAGAGAGGGAGTCCATAGCACACAAGTCCAGTGACAACACATTTATGCCCAATTCTTATCAATGCAAGATGACATGGCTGAGGAGATGTGGCGGTGGGATGCTGACCTGTCATGTAGGGATGGGGTATGTGTGACATTGCCCATGGTACAATCTAGGGACTGCGGAACAGTTTAGTTCACTCAGTTCTTGTACCAAGGGTATCTTTTACACAGTTTCTGTGTTAGAGCAACTACTCCTGGTCTGCTCACACACAGCCTTTAGGATGTAAATTACTTCTGACTCCCAACTGTGCTGTACAAGTGCTTTGACCAGCCACTCTTCTATTACACTACAGAGCAATAACAGAGAACAGGGCCAGCCCATGGCTTTTTGGCACTTCAGGTGAACTGTGATTTTGGCTCCCCCCCCCCGTTATAAAAGATAACATATTAATATACATATAGAGAGAGAGATAAATTCACTTCCTTTAATTTTGCAGCTGCCTAGGTCACCTATGTGGTTGATCCAGTCCAGCCAATAAATGCCCCATCCCAGACTTCCCCCTAAAAATGTGTCTTCTTTCTCCCTGCCCTGTCCTAGACAACACAAGCTCACATAAAGTCTGTTATTTTATCAATAGAAAATGATACACCCAGTCTTGTTATCTAAAATAAACATTTCAATCCTGACACTCTACTTAACAAAATAAAACAAGTTTATTAACTATATAAAGGGAGATTTTAAGTGAGCACAAGGAATAATTCATTAAAGTTAGAGTTGGTTACTGTAGCAAGACACTGTGGCCTTCTTCCGAGCCTGGGCCTGAGGAAGGTACTGGACACCCTTCCTGGACAGACGCTGATGTTGCAGGCCTCAGACCTCAAGGCAGAGGGGTGGGACTAAGACAGGAAAGGGAGGTATAAAAAGTTAACCCAGCAGCTCGCTTAGGGATAAGCCATTGCAAGGGAAGGATGCTTTCTTCCCTGGGTCACAGTCGTAACTGGACCTGGGCTCTGCTGCTGGGTTACCCACACCCTCATCTGATGTGAATGCAGAAGGCCTGCCAAGGCTACACAGCCCCAGTAACTGAGACAGGCTATGTGAGGGAGCAGACTGAGAGGGGATCCTCAAGGGCGAATACAACCCTGATCAGAAGCTGATTGCTGGGAACCTGCCAGATCCAGTGGAATCCAGTACAAGTGAGGAACTGCAGAGCCCCTGTGACGTGGAGGAGCTGCCATCTGCTGATGGGGCTGAGGAACTCCTGAACTCTCTACCAGTGGACAGCAAGGGATTGGTTGGGCTGCCCCTCAGTATCTATCCTTAGTACCCAGAAGGCAACCTCTTAGTACAGCCACCTGGGCTCAGGGTGGTAGGAAATAGCCCATGGCTGCTGACTGCAGTGCAGCTGAGCATTGTCACATACAAATGTTAATGTGCTGTGGCTGAAGCCCTGCTGACCCAGTGGCAGACCCATCTGCCAGCAGCATATCCCTGGGCTGGGGTGCAGTGGTGGGGGCTGGGTCTGCACCCCTCCCTCCCCATTGTTTTAAACACCCAGAGTTCTTGTATCCTCCTGACCTGCCTCTTCTGGGGCTATGGATTGGCTGCTGCCCCTCCCTATTCTTGGTCCATTTAAAGGTCTGAGAAGCACATTCCCTTTGTTTGTGCCACCCAGCCAAGGGGCTTGGGGATACAGGCAGGCCTGTATCACGAGTGAAACAGAGCCATAGCTGTGCATCATTGTGGGGCTGCTTCTTGTAGTAGTATCTTGCATGAGGGTGAGGTACCCAGCCCAACCAGTGCTGGGAGGGTAGGTTCATGGGGCTCTGGGACCCATGGGCCTGCGCTGCTGGGAAGAAGCTCCAGAGGACAGTGGACCAGATGTCACCAAGTCTTTCTCCTGAATGAAAACAAATGTCAAATTTGGATCAACCAGGAAACGGCATTCAAGGCCATCTTGCAACAAAATTACTGAAGTAACAATGCTCAGGAATGTGGTGCAACATTTCAAGATAGCCAGCTTGTCAGCTCATTCATTTCCTTTGTGAAATTGAAGTCTCTGAACAATGGCAGAGGTGAAGAATGTGTCTTCAGCACAGCTATGATTTCATTCTGTGTCTTGTTCTTCAGGAAAACAGGCAAAAGGAGTGATCTTGGACTCAAAAACTGCCAAGAGAACAGCCTGTTTGTGTTTTGGATCATCAGTATTATTTGATTCAATATAATAAGAAAGTCTTTAGGAAGAAGAATGTCATTGTTTGGGGTGACAGACTCATTTAAAAATCTTCAGTATGCCCCAGAGGGGCCACTTCAAGTTGTAAGCAACACAATTAGTTCAGATTCCAAAGTGGCCTTTTAAAAGTTGAATATATGCTGTTTATTCATTGAAATCACAATTTTATATTGGTGGTTCCAGAATCCCATTGCTTGTCTTTAATCTTCAACATGAGCTGGGTGCCAAGTGCCTTCTACTGTCGCCAAGCAGGCATGCCGGGAGACGGGCACAGGGTTCCATTTTCCCGCTCCTGGCCAGCACTGACAGAGCCAGGTGGGGGAATGCTTTTCCACACAACTCAGCTCCTGAGGCTGAAGCCAGGCACAGGACTGGGTGGTGGCATAGCCCATCTTGGGGGCCATGTTGCCACACCTTTCATGGTGCCCTTTTCCTAAATCAAACCAGCAAGTCCTGTCCATGGACCTCCTAATTCGATTTGGGGTTCCTTTTAAATTTATTTAAATTAATGTGTTTTTTTTATTTTGATTCTGTTAAATTGATTTAAGTTAAATCGATTTAACCATCTTAGTGTTTGGCATAACCACAGAACTGAATGACTGAACATGTAAGAATATGTCCTATGGACAAGTGACTTGGAAGCTTTTCCAGGCCATGGGCAGCGTGGATGTGTTTGGAACAATCCACAACTCATTCCTGACCCTATTATTCACTTTCTGAAGTTCTGAAGCATAAGATCTGATTAATGTCAATTTTCTAATGCAAAATTCTGACTGTTATATATATGAATTGTTGAATTAATTTGTTAGTATTTAAGGCTATGTCTACACTGAAAACACTAGTTTAAACTATCTAGTTCAAATTAATTAATTCAAACTAATTTTGCTTAATTCGAACTTAGTTGGAATTATCATGTCCCCACCAGAAAACAGTCGAACTAGCATGTCCATGCACAGGCACTTGCTAGATTGGCTTAGGAGGGGGGCATCCTGGGAAGAGTGGCAACACGGTACCAAGAAGGTGAGCTCACCCTCTGCCCATTGTGTCTGGAAAGAGGCAGAACAAGGAGGTCATGGACTGCACTCAGTTCATACAACTTGCCAGAGAGGTGCCCAGCACCTTCTCTGTGCTATCATTGGCTGGAGCACACTCTTTATGGACCCTGACAGAGTGGGGGCAGGCAGCAGCACTATCATCATGCTGGCCCTGTCAGCTGCTACATTGATAATGCTGCCTTCCATGCCTTACCACATCTGGGTGTGGGAAACCAGCAGTGAATGGTGGGAATGCATAGTCCTCACCACCTGCAACAATGACCAGTGGCTGCAGAAGTTCAGGCTGAGCAAGCAGACCTTACTGTAGCTGGTCCGTGAGCTCACCCCAGTCCTGCAGCATAGGGAGCCACAATTCAGACCCACCCATTCCAGTGGACAAGAGAGTGGCCATCAAGGTCTGGAAGATGGCAACCCCAGAGTCCACCCTGGGGGGAAGAAGGTCAAGCCATGTTCACTTCAAACTGATGGTTAGTTCAAAATAATGCAGCTCACACAGTTTTGCTGCTGGTGGCAGGGTGAGCCACGGTGGCTCTGGGCACCCCGTGGGGGCTGCAGCCCCCCACATCAGGCTGGTAGCCGGGCTTCCTGGACCTCTCCCACCCAGGTGGTGGGGCAGTCAGGGGGAACCATCTCCCAGCTGGCTTTTGCCAGGTCAGTGGCTCCCCAAGCCGCTTGCCCCGCGGGGGTGGCCGGGCGCTTGCAGCAGGAGCTGCAAGGCAGGAGTCTGGGGGTGCCATGGCTCTTCAAGCTGCTTGCCTGTGCTGGCAAGCAGCTTGGGGAGCCACGGCACCCCCAGGCTCCCGGCTTGCAGCTTCTGCTGCAAGCATGGGCAGGGGAGCCGAGGTACCCCTGTCTCCTGTGGGGCCAGAGCAAGAGGCTTGGGGATGGGGGCACCCCCAGGCTCCTGGCAAGACACCTTCCCCTGATGCTTTTTCCCCTGCCTGGTGAGCCAGGCAGGGGATTGGGTGGCAACATCACGTGCCAAGAGGCCATGTTGCCACACCTCCCAGGGTGCCCCTCTCCCCAGTCAAAATAGCAAGTCCTGTCTGGATTTGTTATTTTGATTTGTTATTTTTTCCTTAATTTGATTTAAATTAAATTGAATTAAGTGTTTTGTTTCAATTTTGCTTATTTCAAAATTAACTTACTTCGAAATAAGCAGTGAGGTGTGGACATAGCCTATTAGCAACACACATATGAACACAATGGGACAAAGTTCTAGATATAAATTCCCCATGATAGTTGGGGACAATCCCAGCAGTTCTTCCCAATAACTGAGCCTTGTGGTAGTTTTTGTACCATTTAGGACATTGATCCCATCATGTATGAGTATCCAGTTTATGGCTTTCAGTTGTTTCTGAATGTGTAACAGGGTTTTGAAGCTTGCATTTTAGTTTTTACTAACATGAAGATCTGACACTTAGGTTTTTTACAGACACAGCAAAAAATTTACTGACATCACTAATATACCTTAAACAAGATTATACTTTTACAATATTATAATCATATCATGATATCAACAGCAGAGAAAAGGTAGGGCTGCTGGGCTAGACACCTGGAAAGGTAAAGTAGAAAATGAGGCGATGGGTAGGCGGAATATAAAGGCTGGTATGCTGAGGCAGGGGACAGAGGGGAAGGCTCTGGAGAGGAGCAGCAGGAATCCTACGACAGGCAGAATTGGGGGCTATAGGCACAGTGTCACATGCACACCTTCCCCCCCCCATGGTGCACAGAGAAGCCATCGGCACATGTTTCTTTCCTGAACTTTGCTGGTGCTCAGCCAGGTTCTCTGGGTGCAGAAGCAGCCTTTGCTGGAGGCTCTGTGATAAAAGAAGTTCAATGGGTGCATGGGGACAAGAATTCAGCTGCACCTATGGGCTTCCTGACTCCCCTCTCAGCTGCTCCATCAAGAGCAGTTGAAACATTGTTGAGGATTGGTGACTTAAGTCCAAGGCCACAGTGTGTTTAACCAGACCCCTTTCGACATTAGTTCCATAGCCCATCTACCATGGAGCCTGCGCCCATTCTGTTCCCCCTGGTTCAGACCTGTCTTAGCATCTGTTCCTTCATGGTGCGTGAGTGCTGTGCTGCAGTTAGATGCTACCTCCTGGGTGCTCAACTATTGTTGGAAGCCTCCCACTTCTGTGTATTCTTGGCAGCCCAACTGCTCAGCTCTGCTCCTCTCTGTGCTGGCTCAGCAAAGGAGAGATTTTTATGGACATTTTCTTTCAATTATAGTGTCAAAAAGCAGGGAATTTCCATATTTTTTTTCCACTGGCTATCCATGAATTTATAGACAACTGGCAACCCTGATGTGAGTAAAAAGAGCTATCATGTTTGAGTATTAGTATGCATTGTACCAAATCAGTATTGTCTCCCAATATCACAGGTTGAACATATTGTGCAACATTAATATCTACTACTATTAACTGAAATATATTCTTTGTAACCTACATCACCCACTACCAATACAGCAACTTTGCAATAACATTTGCTTTGGGCAGGATTATTAATTATTAATTATTATTATTATTATTATTATTATTATTATTATTATTACTCATTCATTCATTCATTCATTCATTCATTCAGATTTCACTAATCACAACATGAGTACCTTGCATACCTACACAAATATAACCATATCCAATGTACACAATAGTTGAACTAATGTTATTATAGGGTACAAAGCATATTGAACATTCTATACATCCAATACACCTTTCTTACATGAGCATGTACATTGTGTCACTCTTTCTTCACAAATTGATCCAAAGTTTGATTCTAACATAGCCTTATGTGTGCAGCTTTGTAAATTAGCCAATCAAACTTAATTTTCTTCTTTCCATTTGCATGTACTATTATTAAATATGTTTTGTTGTAAATTACTGCAGACCAATGTTGACATCCTAAGAGTACTTTGCTCTATTCCTTTCTGGTTCATTTTGCTCTATGTAAATCAAATCATCTGGACTGATTTCCTCTTGGGTACTCATTTAGGTGACAATTATGAGTTGCGCCTCAGAATTAAGGAAAGTCTTTATGTTAAGCTTCAAAGTTTCCCTCCCTCCGCCAACCACATGGTAATGAGCAGTGGTACCACCCCACACTATCTGTCTCAGATCGCACCATGTTTTCTGTTCACACCAGTATAGAACAGCTAACACACAAAGTAAAAACAGAATAGCAAGAACACCATACAATTCTCCTTCCCTTCGCATGTCTTGATCTTGTGCTTCCATGTGCCATCATGGATCTGTGTGATAACCATCTATAAGAAAACACAATCCCAAAGTGGGATCTATAGTCTTCATTATTATTAATTATTTACATATATTTAATTTCTAAATCTGCTGTAAATCAGCCTACTAAGTCTTATGGCATGAAAGAGGAATTGGAACTGTGAAGTACTATAATATCCTCTGCTTACAGTTTAGGTATTGCCTTTCCATGACTGGAGCTGTGAAGAATGAAACAAATGCAATATTTTCCACATTCTAATAAAATTCCCAGATATAGACTGTAGGACAAATGCTAGTAGTACTAGTTGGGTCCAGATTTTCATGGATATGATAGCTAATTAATTCTTTTGCCAAAGTTACTGAACCAACAAAAGATTTTATTTCTTTTCACCATATTAGATTTTATCTCCTGTTAACTGTCTTTGATTTGGTATTGATGGATAGTGAGGACCTCATAGAAGAACTGGTTTTAAGGGTCAACCTCTGTTCAAGTGACTATGAGGTAATTCACTTCAAATTAAATAGAAATATTAACAAAAATAAATCTATAGCTAAGGTCTTTTACTTGGGCACTATAAAATTATGATAATTAGTTGGAGAAGTGGATTGGATCTAACACTGATTGACCCCAAGAACTCTCGGATGTAAAGGAGGAGGAGACTTGGAATTACTTCAGGTAAACATGCAGGAACAATCTGAAATCTGCATAACAAGGTAGGGGGAAAAATCATAGGCAAGAGTTGTAGACCAAGCTGGATAAGTAAGCATCTCAGACAGGTGATTAAGAGTAAACAGAAAGTCTACAGGGAACGGAAGATGGAAAAAAGCCCTACCTCTTGGAGTATAGAACATGTAGAGATAGAATGAGAAAGGCCAGAAGCCAGACAGGTTGAAGCTACATGTTCTAGGATAGCATTCCAAGGGTGCGGGGTGGGGGAGGATCATAAAAAGCTTAGTTTGCTGCAAACTGAGCTTGATAAATGTATGAAGGGCATGGTGGGATAAGAAAGCCTCAATTCACTCATCTTTGAGTACTAGCGGTAAAAACATCCAGTGGCCTGTGATGAGATATTAATAGGGTGGGTACTGAATTATTACAGAAAATTCTTTCTTGGGTGTCTGTCTAGTGAGTTTGCTTGGCAGGCTTCATTGCATGAGTGATCACATGCACAACTTCTTCTCTTCTCTTCCATTTCATTTCTACTGTAGAATCCATGATCTGAACTCCAAAGTACACAGGAATAGGATGGATAATGGAACACCCAGAGGGACACACCTCTCCACACAAAAAAAAAAAAAAAAAAAAAAAAACCCACAGAAGATACTGCACATGAATAACCTTGTCATCTTCATCATCAAGTGCTATTTCAATGTGTGCTCCACTTCAGGTGACTATGGAGGAATGCCCATCAGTTGGTGGAGAGACTTCAGAGTACTTATGAAAGTATGGCTTTGCCCACAGTGGCATGGGCTGCAGATACTTGGTTTGTGCATAAAGAGTAATGAATCTCTGCACTGATGACCAAGTAGGGGTTTTGCATGTCTGTAAGGATGGCAACATTCTTTAGGAATGGTACAGTGGTGAAGATCGCTCTGGTGGAATGGTTTCGTGCTCTTGATGCAGCTTGTAGTTCCTTCTGTTTGTAATACATATGGATGCACTGGTTTATCCAACTTGATACACTTAGTGTTTATACAGGTATGTGTTCAGAAAATGAGATAAAGAACTTGTTCAATTTACTTTATGCTTCTGTCCTTTCTAGGTAAAAGGAGCATCGCTGCCCCAAGAAAGGACCCGGGGCATTGACCCAGGCCCCGCCCCCTACCCAGAGACCATGACCCCTGGTCGCAGGCCACGACCCCAGCTGGGGCCAGGGCCGGGCGTGGCCACTGCAGCTGTGGGCGGCTGGGCCCCAGATCTCCGGCCCAATTGGGCCGGAGACCGGGAGAGACGGAGCCCCATCAGCCCTGGGTCACTGGCACCAGGATTCGAGGCACAGGCCCCATGTGCCCGGCACCAGCAATGTCCCTGGGCTCTCCTAACATCTAATGTGCAAAGAGCTGTTGTTTGAGGATCTGTTGTAGAAAATGTATGTAAATGTATAGAATGATTAATATGGAAATCTGAGACAACCTATCAAAGGAACTGGATGGGTTTAGCCATATACAGAAAAAGTATGTGAGGTATTTAGTTGTACTCATGCAAATACAAAGCCCATTCAAATAAGGTGTCCCCCTTTCAACTGACCGAGCAGAGGGAGAGACCTCAGACACTCAGATCTTGCTTGACACCAGCCTTTCCTTACAGTGGCTTTGGGTCATCCTTCAGAGTAGAACTAGTGGAGATGACCACCTCATCTGGGGACAGGGGAAAATCATGTTTTGCAGGGCATGGTTCTTGTTCTTCCTTTATTGATGCTACATGAAGCTGTTTTACTGCCCCAGTGATGTCAATGGGCATAGGTGAGTAGGTGATCTGTGTCTTGTGATACAAAAAAAAACAAAAAACAAAACAAAACAAAACAACAACTAGCAGGTCTACAATATGGTCTAGAATGGCATGAACAAACTTGTGGAATCATCACTGTTGGTGGTACTGGAGGTTTTGTTGGCATGGATTCATTCTCAGGTGTGATACTCAGTGTCATGGCTTGAGAGGTTGCCATTGATGGTGCCTTTGAATGGTGTTTGGCTATCTTAGGTGCCCCTTCTTTTCTTGGCACTGTGTCAGAGGAGAAGAACTTATGTTTCTTGCTGACTTCTCACCCAGTCATTTTAGGTCCTTAGACTTCACAAATTAAGAGGTACTTGAGGAACCACTCACCTTTTTGTTACTATGTCTTGGAGGCAGACTTATTAAGTAGTGTATTGTATTACATGTTGTTGTCTCAAGTGGCAATAAAGCTCTTCATCTTGGATCATAGAGCTGTTACTGAGAAGCTGGCTTTTCATGTCCAAGATCAGACTTTGTTCTTAGGTATTTTATCATGAGTATAAATTTTAACCTGAGGTTCCAGTCCTTCTTAATCCTTCTGCACAGGTTGTTTCAGTAATTGCATTTTTGAGTCCCCTGAGCAGTGGACACACTGTTAATGTCTATTCCCGGTGAGCTTGGTTTCCTTACAGGAGGAACACCTCATGAAGCCTGCTAAGTCTGGCATTTTGGAGTATAAGTATTTCAGAATTAACTGAAATGTATGATAGAGAAAACTGTCACAGTAAAATACTATGGATTTGAAAAGGCTATTTTATGTTTTGTTTTTGAATTAATCAGACAAAAAACCTGACTAAAACTAACAGAATTGTGACTAAACTGATCTACATACATTTTCTTTGAAGGATGAGGAAACTTTTCTCTGCTGAGATGCTCTGTCTTTGACTGCAGACTAATGAAAAGGAATTGAGGGGAGAGGATTGTACAAGTACTGAAGCTTGCCAAGGCTGTCATGAGCCTGCTTCTGTCTCTATGCAACCAGAATGAGTACTGTGAAAAGACCTCCAGTCAACAGTGTGTGACACAGTGACATCTGAAGTGAAGCACCCACAAGGACAGCACTCAAAGAGATTTTAAAAATTTACTTGTTTAAGTGTCAGCTCTTGATTTGCAAGACTGTATCTGTGACTCTTGGAAGTAAGTTAAGAAACTCCCCAGGTAAAACCAACAAGAGTCCTGTGGCACTTTATAGACTAATAAATTTCTTCAAGCACAAGCTTTCATGGGCTCCAACCCATTACGTCAGATCTAACAAAGTGGATTGGAACCCATGAAAGCTTATGCCTGAAAAAAATTGTTAGTTAATAAAAATAAAGTGCTACAGGACTCTAGTTGGTTTTGCTGTACACAGACTAAGACAGTTGTCTTCCTGGATATTTCCCCAAGAAAAGTTAGCAAGCCAACCACATTAGATAATGTATCTTGATACAACCATAGGAATGCTACTGATTTAATTTCCAAGATAATACCATTTTCAGGGTACTGCCTTTCTCAGGACCTGGTACAATGTGCAGTGTTTTCCATGGATAGAGTATGTACCTACAAAGCCTAAATTAACTTACATATATCATACGCACTAAACCTGGGTAGCCAAGCAATCATTCCAAAGGCTGTACACAGGAATAGCTTTCTTCCAGGGCCCCGCCAGGGGGTCAATGTTCTGTGATCCAACTAGCAGTATATCTTTGTCTAAGGGGTGACTTCTTAAACCCTTCCATAAAGAGCTTTCACCTAATTAGCTCTCTACTCATTATCATATATACAAATTAGCTACATTGGTTTTACCCTTGACTACATTCCATTCTCACTATGATAATTGGGGTCACCAAAACAACATCTGGTGGCAAGGTAAAAATATGCCTCATTGCCAGTGAAAAAGTGTACCCCCATTCATTCAAAGATAACTTCTTGTTCCCATCATTGTTTTCTGCATTCAGTGGCAAACATACAAGTTGTGTTTTCAGTTTCATTATGTGTCATGATATGCAGAAACTGAGACATCTGCAGTGTTACTCTGTGATCTTATTCTTATCTGCCAACCAGAAGAGGTCACATTTAGGGGTCACAGTAGCCAGGCAAGCAACTGAAGCTATGCTAAGTCTGTAGGAAAGTGATGAGGTTACTCAGGTTGTACTGGGCCTCCAGCACTGGTGACCATGGGTAGAGCCCTGCAAATCCATGGGTATCTGCTGCAGATCTGCGGGTTTCCGCATCCACGGGTGCAGATGCGGATAACCGCAGACCCATTGCTGTGGATTGACACACGGATGCAGCTTCTATTGTTACAGTATCACACTGAGATCCATTGCTGAAGCTGCTGCACTGATCTGTGATGGCAGTATGCAGGGGGACCAGGAAGTGCTGTTGCCAATCCTAGATTGTGATCTGCCAGCCAATCAGAGACTCAAGGTGGGGCTTGGAGACTCACTGCTGGCATTTGATTGCCTCATTCCCCTGTCCACTTTTTCCTTTTCTTGGTCCCAGTTGGCAAGTCATTGCTGTCAATCAGAGATTTCATAGGTGAGCAAAGAAATCTGATTGATAGCACAGCATGCAAACCACAAACAAGAAAGAAAAAAGTGGGTGGGATCCATATGGGGAAAAAGTGGGTGGGACCCATATAGCACAGCATGTGAGCCACAAACTAGAAGGGAAAAAGTGGGTGGGACCCATATGGGGAATCAAAGGCTGAATAGTTGTATGTGAGGCCAAGCTTGGTTGCAGCTGTGGTTACAGATGCAGCTAAAACGTGGAATGCAGATTTCAAATTGCATTAATGTTATCACTGAGCAGATGTGGATCGGACAAGGTTCCACATTTTTGTATCTGCGCAGAGCTATAACCATGGGCACCATGACTCACCCAAAGTCAGTTAGAGGCTGGTGCAGGAGATCTGGATGGAAAAGAACATGCCCCTGGGAGCAGCTATTCTTTGAGAAATGTGGGGATGGGGCTCAGTGAGCTCCCCCATCATCCATTGCACAACCCAGGATACGAGAATAACTGGCTGGGACACAGTTTGTGCACGGTGGAGGAAGCATACATGATGATCTTTAAATGAGGGACCTTACCCTGCCCCATCAGCTAGTACCAGCTGGTTGTCCAATTCAGTGTTGCTTCTACAGCCCACCACTGCCTCACTCCCCAAGGATTTAATAAGGCAGGGAAAGGAGCTCCTTCCCTCAGGCTGAGGGCTGCAGCTCAGAAAGGATACAGACAAATTGAAAAGAGTCCAGAGTCAGGAGACAAAAATGATTTGGGTGCTGGAGTACAACAGATATCAGGAGAGGATGAGGGAACTAGGCTTGTTTAGTTTACAGAAGCAAAAAAAGGGGGAGGGATTTGTTAGCAGCTTTCATCTACCTGAAGTGGATTTCCAGGCTGATGGAGCTAGGCTCTTGTCAGTGGTGATAGATGACCAAAAAAGAACAAATGGTCTGAAGTTGCAGTGGGGGAAGTCTAGATTGGATATTAAGAAACATGTTTTTACTAAGACGGTAGTGAAGCACTGGACTATGTTGCCTAGGGAGGTAGTTTTTAAGGTGCAGCTTGACAAAGCCTTGGCTGGGATGGGTTCATTGGGGTTGGTCTTATTTTGATCAGGGAGTTGGACTAGGTGATCTCCTGAGGTCCATTCCCTTCCTAATTTTCTATGATTCTTTCCCTCTGTGACCCAGCACCAGATTTGTTTAAAACTTGATGGGTGGAGAGTGTTGTTTTACCTGCTTTTAACAGTGATGGTGTTGTCTCTGGCACACCTGGAAAGAGAAAGGTAGGAAAGTTGGAATCAGGAGAGAGGGGCTGGTGATTTGCTTGTTATCAGAGGGAACATACCCTCTGAGCATTCTTGGGGGCTTCCATGCATCACATTTACAAACTCTCCCAGAAGGACAGGGTCTCTTAGTTAGTGACTTATCAGTCAAACCCCTTCTCCTGAGGATTCTGGATACAAATCTGCACTAGGGCCTGGGATGGATTAAGGGGCTATTACAGCTGATGCAACAGCCAATCTGCCCCAATAAAGGTACCATCCAAAAGCTTCCTTGATGCTAGAGCACCCAGTGGATGAAGGGCCTGAACTGTGACCAGGAGGGGGCAGTGAATCTATTCTCTTTCCATGAAATTATGGCTCGTAGAAGAAGCTTCTCCTTTCGCTCACCTAAGCAATTCACAGCAGCATCTTCCTTATGACCACAGTTGCTCTCACCCCAGGGTGTGGCAGGACAGTCCCAGAGAGATGACTCTGTCCCTCTGCAGTTCACCTTCTCCACCCAGATGGGACCAGTCCCCTCACCAAATGCAGCCTCACCAAGGGCAGATAGAGCACATCCACAGCCCAGTTGTTTGCAAACAACAATTGCATCTGCCATGTCCCAGGAGTCATCACAAACTGTTCCCCAGGTGCCATGGTGGCAAACCTCCACTCTCCCCGAGCATCTGTGCTCTCCTCCAACCAAATGCAACTTGTTCTGATCTGGCAATGAAGAAACCTCAAATTACTGGAACAGCTGGGAAAGTCCTTAGGGACCAATAAGGTAACATGGAGAAGCAGAGATACCTGTGCAGCTTGTAGAGTCTGGGCTTTCAGCAGAAGGAATCTGAGGTGATTTCTCTTTCCTTCCTATAGAGAGAAACCACTGCAGTGAATGGAGAAGTTGGCATGTGAACTACAGGCTCAAGTCAGGTTTATTGGTATTTCACACTGGTAGTGACAGCACTTTATGAATTGGCTGAAAGCCAAAATCTGGATTGCTGAATATTGAACACTTTATTGCCTACTTCTGAACCACTCCTCTGGATTTTGCAGCCTTTAATTAGCTTCTTGCAGGTAGTGGTGTGTCTCTAAGTAACTGGCAGGCAGTATCTGAGTCTTTTTTTGGTGTCTTCACAGACAACACCCCTGAATCCACTGCCTGGACCCTGAAGTGTAAATAGATACCTGAAGTGAAACTCACCCTCTGTGCCGCAGGAACCAATAGAAGAGGGTTTGTACTACTGAGAGGGGCCATTAGAGGAGTGACAGGTCTGAAGTTTCACACCAAGTTAGAACTCATATGCAAACTTGATACCATCAACTTGAATTTGAATGGAGATATTTCCTGGCTTTCTCATTATTAACAGTGATTGTCACCTCTCTTAGCCTTCTTATCTGTAGTTCCACTCAGTTTGAAATAGCACAACCTGTTTGATTTGCTGATCTAATCTGACCTGAACCTGTGGTTACATTTAATTCACTTAATTTACACCTCCTTCCAGTACTGTATTTTTTTCCATTTATAAGTGTGTGATGAAGTGGGATTTCTCCCATGAAATCTGATGTGAATAATGGATTTATTGGGCTTTAAAAGTGCCTGAAGACCCTTTTTTTTTGAAGGGGGGGTGGTTCATTAGTTTGTTTTTGTTTGAATGAAAGACTGTTACTCTCTGTGGTGAGTTTTTCAAATCTGAGATACAGGTTTTGATCCCCCCCTTTTTTTCTTTAGTTTTTCAGCGTAAATATTGCTTTGATGAACTGCTTATTAAGCTCCATGAAGGGCTTAGAAATTCTCAGAGTATACATGTGTAGGAGAAAGTAAGAGGTTAAAATAGGAAAAATGAGTAGAATTGTGTAAGTGTTGGCTTAAGTCCTAACAAAGTACTCCAACAGTGTCCTGAACTGAAGGTGTGGACATGAAACAAATTGTAAAGTTCAACTTTACTGGAATTGGCAAGAAACAAGCTGAAATTGTAATAAGTATAAAAAGGGAAAAGTATCTGAAAGGTGGAAGGTATCGAGTCATTCTAATGCCAACGAATAATGCCAAAGATATAGGGAGGAATTATATAAGTAACCTGTACAAATGCAAGGTTTTGGTCATGCTATGACACCTTGGCTGTGTTCAGATGAGAGTTTTATTTCGAAACAACTGCTGTTGTTTCAAAATAAAATTTCTTATGTTCACATGATGTTACATTATTTTGAAACAAAGGGACACGTTGTTTCGAAATAACAGCCGTTATTTTGAAACAGTAAAACCTCGCTTGAAATCAAAATAGCCATTGTTTCAAAACGGCTGTTTTGAAACAACAGCATTTGGACATGTTGTTTCGAAACAACGCCATTGTTTTGAAACAACAGTCCAAACAGCCTTATTTCAAAAATAACCATTTCAAAATAACAGCCATTTTGATAGTAGTCTTTCCCTTAATTCGAATTAACATTTTCTTAATTTGAATTAACTTATTTCAAAATAAGGACTTTATTTCAAAATAACTCATTTCGAAATAACTTATTTTGAAATAACAGTTTACGTGTGAACATAGCCCTTGATGGATAGAAATGCCCAATGATGTGTTTACCTATCAGATCAATGGGTGGCATCAAAAAAGGGGCATGTGGACCAATCAAGGTAAATGTGTATCCCAAAGGGGGTTGAGTCAGTAGGTCTAACTAGGGTATAAGAATAGGAGCCCTGGATCCCAAAATTTTTGTAGCTGAGAGTGTGATAGTGAGTCCTGCAGTCAGTTAAATTGTTCCATTGCATTGAGCATACCAGTGCTGCCAACAAATCTGTTGAAATAGACAGTTTGCCATAGCACTATGTTGCAATAAAGCCTAGCTTGGCACTGTCATTTCTACAAAGGTCCATGGTCGTGTTGGTTTCCATGATCTTGAGTGTTACTTCAGTTTACCTCTTGCACACAGGGTGCACCCAGGCTACAAATCACTGTGCTAACCAAGTACCCACTAAAGATTTGAGCCGTAGGTAACCCAAAGTGCTAATCAAAGGAACACCTTGACTTAGGATCACCAGGCTCAAGATCCAAACCAGGCTCTAGATCACTGAGCTAACAGAGTCTCCCCTAAAGACTTAAGCAAGGGGTAATCCTGAGGGAGCACACCTTCAGAGACTCATGCACACATCAACACACAGCCAAGACCAATATCAGTGCTGGACACAGAACAACACTGATAGGAACACATTTTGTCTGACATGCCTGACTGCACTCAGCCCAGCGTACCACAACATACACCTATAGAATTAGATTTCTGATAGTACAATGATCTTTAATATGGTAGCTAAAAGCATAACATAGTCTAATGGCTGCAAGGTGCAGCTAGACAAATTCAGAATGAAAATCAGGCATATGATTTAACAAGATGGTAGTTAACTGTTGAAACAATGTATCAAAGTATGTGAGAGATTCCCTGGCACTTGAAATCATTAGCTCAAGATGGGATGTTTTTCAAGATACATGCTCTAGCTTATCTAGAATTTATGGGCTTAATGCATGTATTTTATTGCTTGTGATAGGAAGGGGAACAGACCAGAAGATCAAAAAATCCCAGAAGAAACTTAAAATCTATAATTTGAAGAGATCTCTGATGTGGGAATAGGCCCCAGTTGATGATGCAGTGAAATATATGTCTTTTTAATAGCAATTTTCATGTTGGTTATTAACAAGCCACATGACCATTTCTGGAATCTCAGACACTGAAGAGAAGTTTGTACCAGTGCTGCAAATGTGAAGTATATGCATTGATCTGTTATGCATATGAATTTGCTTAAAAAAAAAGGCTACCATAGACAAAGAAACTATAATAATAATATGGAACTTTTCAGTAACACAGATTTGACTTCTGAATGGGCGGGTGCGTTTGCTATTTACCTTTGCAGGAGATGTGCGTTTCCTCTACTCTAGTACACGACTGTTTGTTCCAAGGGTCTGACGGGCATTCCCACAGCGAGCTGTGGTGTTCACTGCACCGAACACCATCTACCCAGGTGGGTCCAGAGCCACGTCCATGTGTCAAGTCACTTAAAAGAGTCCCTGTGTCTCCACACTCCAGGTGTTTGCATATATATGCCATGGTGACTAGATCCATAGGACTGTTGCAAACACTGCCCCAAGTCCCATTGTAGAAAACCTCCAGTCGTCCAGCACAGTCACTACCATTAACTAGTCTCAGATCTGTGAACTCTAGGGGGAAACAAGAACAAATGGATTTAAACTGGCTATCAGTATATTTAAATTTGAAATGAGATTCATGTTTCTAGACATCAGCACCATGAAGTTCTGGAATAGCATGCTGAGGGAAGCAGTGGGGGCAAAAAAGCTAGCTGGCTTTAAAAATGGCATGGATAAATTTACAGATGGTGCAGTATGACGGGACAGCCTAATTTTGCAACTAAGATGATCTTTGACAACTAGTAATTAATATGCCAATGGCCTGTGATGGGATGTTAGATAGGGTGGGTTCTGACTTGGTGCAGAGATTTCTTTTGGGGTGTCTAGCTCTTCAGCCATGTCCACATGCTCAAGGATTAGCCGACTGCCATGTTTGGGATCAGAAGGGGACTTTCCCAAGGGTATATTGGTGGGACATGAAGGGTTTTCACCTTTACCTGTAGCGTAGGCCATGGGTCACTTGCTGAGAGTTTCTCTGTACCCTGACGTCTTTAAACCATTATTTCAGTACTTCAGTGACTCAATTATAGGTTAGGTGTCTATTGCAGGAAAGGCCAAGAGGTTGACTGGCCTGAGTTGTGCAGGAGGTCAGACTAGATGATCATATTGGTCTCTTCTGACATTAAAATCTAAGCATCTATGAGTCTTTGAAATGAAAAGTTTGGGTGTGAAGTTTTCTGACTGTGCACACACTGAGGTCTGAAGGCTGAAATCTGAGAGGTCCCTTATAAAGCTATTCTTTCTTCTACAGCAACAAGATTCATTTGAGGGCTCAGAGAGATCCTTCTAGAGATGAGTGACAGGCCCACGAGCACTGGGACTGCTATTCAAAAGCACCGTTTACCAACAGATATGCACACTGGTACCCAGGGTACAGAAATTACTCCACGTTCTAAGACTAAAGAAATAGTGTGACCTTCAAACCCCCCTTGGTATTAACTGTTGGCAATGCTGACTTTTTAATGGTGATCACTACAGGTGGGATGGTGGAGGAAAAAGAGAGGCCAGGTGTACACTGCTTGCCTTTTTTGGCAGCAGTTGAATGGGAATGCACAAGTTATTTAAAACAACTTGTGTATCTGTGTTGGCCTTCCTTATTCCTGGTACTTCAACTGTGCTGAGACAAGGAGAGGGGACTCCATTTCACTCAGTGCTACTCCTAATGCCAGGGTGGTGTTTAGAGATCAAATTCCTGATCAGCTTAGCAAATCTCCACAAAACCAGTCAGTCAATCGGGAAGTTCCAACTGATGGTGGTGAGCTTGCTGCCATCAGCGGAGACTAGCTCAGAGAAAAAATAAAGGAGATACATTTCCTGTCATGCTCAGTCACTGCTCAAACACTCATATTTTACAACGTTCCATGATTACCAGGTTCATTGGAGGATTCAGAGCACAGACCTGAGCAGAGAACTCCTGCATCTTCCCTGTGTCTGCAGTTGTGCTGGCCCCAGCCCCTGGAAGGACAGGCCCAGAGGTTGGATTCATTCCCAGAGCAGTTCACATCATCCATCCAGATCTGCCCAGATCCTTGTCCATAATGAGCAGAGACAGTTGCATTGATGGCATGTCCACATCCAAGTTGTTTGCAAACAACATTGGAGTCTGTCAAGTCCCAGGCATCATCACAGACTGTCCCCCAGGTGCCATTGTAGTAAATCTCCACTCTCCCCGCACAGCGACCTGCCCCATTCACCAGTCTGATCTGCCTGCTCCCTGCAGGGAAAGAGCTCAGCCATTAATGTGCAATATAATGATAAATGAACAACTTCCATCCAAAAGAATAATCATGCTACAATCGGTGAGATACTGAAGTTCTTTAAAAGTCTGTCTTTAAGAAGAAAAAAGCAAAGAAACAAGATCGTCCCTGTTAGAAGCTGATAGAGATGTGGTAATGAGCAGTAGCCATTAATAGTGTATGATGGAATAGGGCCAAGTGCTGAATGGATGACTTGCGTGTGAAAAACGATGGCTTGTGACTTTGAGGCTTTGGAGTTAAAACCTTCTTATGAAAAACCAATATTTCCAAACATGTCTTTAGGAATAAGTGTACATTCAAGGAATTATCAGCTAAAATATTTACTTCAGAACTGCTCTTTTTGTTTAAATCCTGCAGAATTAAGTGGTACCAGATTTTATTAGAGAAAAGCAGCTGTGCTACCACTTCCTTTTAAATACACAGTCAGAAAGGCATGTGATCCAGATACCTCTTGTTCCATGATTTCCACGTCTATCCCAAATCCAGTAGAGCTATAAGTTGCTAGCAGCTGAGTTTTACAAAGATGCAAAGGATTTCACAGGGCCTTTTGACATTTATAATGTTAATAAATGAAAAGAATACAAAGCATGTAAGAAATCTTCCTTTGAGGAAAGCATCTGATAAAATTTCTCATGGAATCAAGCTATCAGGATTTAAAAAGGGATAGCCGTGTTAGTCTAGTCCAGTAAAAAAACAACAAGCAGTTGTGTGACTTTTGAAGACTAACAGATTTATTTTTTGCATGAGCTTTCGTGGGAGAAGATCTCACTTCCTCAGATGCTTCGAAGATGGGTGAACTTAGAGAAAGGAATGAAACTAAACGCAAGGGGGTGTGAAACATAGGATCAGGTCATAAAGTAACAGCAAATCAGAGGAGCTCTGATTTGCTGTTACTTTATGACCTGATCCTATGTTTTAAACCCCCTTGCATTTAGTTTCATTCTTTTCTCTAAGTTCACCCATCTTCGAAGCATCTGAGGAAGTGGGATCTTCTCCCACGAAAGCTCATGCAAAAAATAAATCTGTTAGTCTTCAAAAGTCACACAACTGCTTGTTTTTTGTTTGTTTGTTTTTTAATCAGGATTTAGACTGGCTTGGTTGTGATTTTGGCCAGGATGTGATCAGTTGCAGGACTAAGTATAAAAATGCAATGAGATAATAGCAATCTATTGTGAAAACAATGCAAAATGTGAAAAATTCTAAATGTCAAAAGGCCCTGTGAAATCCTTTGCATCCTCCTTCAGCTCCATCCTTGACACTCAGTTCAGTTGTGTTTCTGGAAAATTACTCAACAAGGAATGGTGATAAGGTGTGGTTGTGTCTCTTCTTTCCCTCTACTTATTTTTACACTCCTCTCTGCCCCAGTCCTGCCCTTCCCCCTTATTTTGCTTCTCCTCTACTTAAAGATCAATAATAACAAAATGGGAAACTGCTCCAATGACCACCAAGTTAATTTATTTCTACATTATTTACTCCTTTCCCATTCCTGCATTTCTCCCTGAGTAAGCCTGGCACTGAACTTTCTGGATCTGGGTGTGTCTCTGTATTTGTGTCATGAATGGGCCGTTGGGCAAAAGACCCCCTAATGCCTCACTTGCCTACACAAGGAAGGACAGTGCTGATCATGAAAGACCCCCACAAGGGAACAGCACCGTCCAACTACCGGCCAAAAACCTGCATCCCCACAACATGGAAAGTTCTATCAGGCATCATAGCCACCAAGCTACAGGACCACATGGGCCAGTACATGAGCACAGCTCAGAAGGGCATTGGGAACAACACCAGAGGCTCAAAACACCAGTTGCTCATAGATAGAGCAGTCGCCCGAGACTCAAGGTCTAGACAGACCGTTCTGAGCACAGCCTGGATTGACCACAGGAAAGCCTATGACTCAGTGCCACACACAATGATCTGTGAATGTCTGGAGCTATAGAAAGTCAACAGGACACTAAGGACCTTCCTCAAGAACTCAATGGAACTGTGAAAGACAACACTAGAAGTCAACTCAAGACAGCTTGCACAAGTGGCCATCAAGTGCGGCATATACCAAAGTGATGTGCTGTCCCCGCTGCTGTTCTGCATTGGCTTTAACCCCCACAACCAGATAATCACAAGGACTGGATACGGATACAAGTTCAAGAGTGGAACTACCATTAGCCATCTCCTCTACATGGATGACATCAAGCTGCATGCTAGGAATGAACAAGACATCGACTCGGTAATCCGCCTGACACGGATCTACAGTGAAGATATTGGGATGTCATACGGACTGGAGAAGTGTGGCCGGATGGTAGTAAAGAGAGGAAAGGTAGTCAAGACTGATGGGGTGGAACTACCAGCAGGCCACATAGCAGACATACAGACCAGCTACAACTATGTTGATATCCCATAGTCACATGGGAACCACGATGAGGAGGCAAGGAAGACAGCAACATCCAAGTACCACCAAAGGATAAGACAGGTCCTGAAGAGCCAGCAATGGGAAGAACAAGATCCATGCCATCAACAGGTACGCCCTGCCAGTCATCAGATACCCTGCCAGTATAGTGAGCTGGCCAAAGGTGGACATGGAGGCTGCCGATATGAAGACCCGGAAGCTCCTCACAATGTACGGAGGTTTCCACCCCAAATCCAACACCCAGAGACTGTACACCAGCCGGAAAGAAGGCAGGCGGGGTTTGGTGAGTGTCAAAGCCACTGTCCTGGCTGAAACCCAGAGCATCCAGGAGTACATCAGTAAGATGGCACCCAAAGATAAGCTGCTGAGAGAATGCCTGAGGCAGCAGCAGACATGGGAGGAAGATCAAGCAGGAGAAGTGCCATGGCAAGACAAGACCCTGTGTGGGATGTACCATTGACAGATAGCTGAGGTGGCTGACATTGGGAAATCCTACCAGTGGCTGGAAAGGGCTGGACTAAAAGACAGCACTGAGGCACTGATCTCAGCAGCACAAGAGCAGGCACTAAGCACCAGATTGATTGAAGCAGGGGTCTACCACACTAGACAGGACCCAAGGTGCAGACTGTGCAGGGAGGCCTCAGAGACAGTCCAACACATAGTGGCAGGATGTAAGATGCAGGCAGGAACAGCATACACTGAACGGCAGAACCAAGTAGCTGGCATTGTGTACAGGAACATCTGCACAGTGTATGGGCTAGACCCTCCCAAGTCCAGATGGGAGATCCCACAGAAGGTTGTGGAGAATAACAGAGCTAAGATCCTGTGGGACTTCCAGATCCAGATGGACAGGCAGGTACTGGCCAATCAACCAGACATTGTGGTAATAGACAAGGACCAGAAGACAGCAGTGGTGATAGATGTAGCAGTGCCAAGTGACGGCAACGTCAGGAAGAAGGAGTATGAGAAGCTGGAGAAGTACCAGGGCCTGAAAGAGGAACTAGAGCGGATTTGGAAAGTGAAGGCCAAAGTGGTCCCGGTGGTAGGAGCACTCGGGGCTGTGACTCCTAAGCTGGGAGAGTGGCTCCAACAGATCCTAGGAACAACATCAGAGCTCTCTGTCCAGAAGAGTGCAGTGCTAGGAACAGCTAAGATACTGTGCAGAACCCTCAAACTCCCAGGCTTCTGGTAGAAGACCCGAGGTTGAGGAAGACACATACCACCATAGAATCATTGGGAGGAAAACAGCTGAGCAGGAGTTAAAGAGAAGGATGTACTGGGGGAGGGGGGGAAGATAGAAGAAACACAAGTTTGCAGTGCAAAATAGCTGCAAGAAAGAAAACAGTCTACTCTGGGTTGCTTGGACAAAGCATCATGTTAGAGATCAGAGGCAAGAGAGCTGCTCCTTATATGACTGTAGTAGAGTTTACTGACTTTTTCTGATCAGTTTTCCATCAGTAATTCTGATCTGAACAGCTGCAGCATTTTATGGGAACTTACCAATTTAATCAAACTTTTAGATGGAAAATTGTCAAGATTTTTGGTTTCTACAAGACAAACTTTTTTTTCTTCTTTATGATTTTGACTTTCATGTTACTTTACATGACATTATAAATTATAATACAGAAGTTGAGTCAATGAGGTCAACACATTGTTCCCCCCCCCAACTCTCCTGAAACATATTTTCAAAACTATATTTTGTGGGCAATTTCAAATTCCAAATCAGAATGGAAAAAAGTCAAAGTTTCCCACTTTCCTCTGGCACTGGATTCCCGTATCTGACTCTAGGCAGTGCTGATGAGCCCATCCCTGTAATAGCACATTTGGTCCTAGGTACCTGGCCTGATCCCTATATACCCATGATTCCATGAGAGGAAAATAATACAAAAAAAAAGTGTTTTTAACAATCTGTTTGATCTAATTTAGGAGAATCAACACCATCATGCACTGGCTATCAATGCAGTGAGTTCTACATGTAGAGATGAGGTTGTTTGGGTACCTTAACTAACACTTTCTAGTCTGTAACGTGGTTGGACTTAAGTAAATTTAAGCTTACCAACGTGTTTCCTGGGGTTTGTAATGCCTGTTCTGGTGATAATAGAAATATCCCCTAATGTTTTCACACATAAATTACTGATCTGTACTAAAACTTCATTCCAGTATAGCTTTTATCTGGGAATTACAAGGGGTGTTGGTAGCGACCCCTTTCTTTTCATTACCTGCCACTTTCCATCAGAAATGACGCTGGTGACATTCTTTGAGAAGCTCTCACATCTCCCTCGTTTGCAATAGGTTGCGGACATTCAGCAGAGGGAATCTCCTGAAGCTACAATAGTGGCTTTTCCTTGTCCCATGAAAGTTAGGTCAGATTTGACTGAGAGCAAGGATGTTAAAATTGCCAGTTCCCATTCTATCTTTGAGCTCCTCAGGAAATGCTGACAAGCCTGTTGAAGTTGAAGTCAGGCAAACAGTATCAGCAAAGCAGCAGTAGTACACACTGGCCTATGAACAGGTTTAGTTACCTGAGAAGCTGCGGAGGGGAAAGAGACCAGCTCTAAACTATCCCCCACACTTTGAAATGTGGCTGATAGCCCCAGTGTAAAAAGACCAGGACATGGGCAGTTTGCATATGCTGCATCTACTGGGTGAAGTTGCTGACAAGAGATGAGTAGCAAGTTCATGACTGAACTGGGTCAGGCTGCCAGGAAGTCAGGGTCAGACATCAGGTTATAGACAAGTAAAAACAAAGTCAAGGAAAAACTAGGGTCAGAAGCCAGCATCTAGGTTCCATAACAAGAAAGGTCTGGAGCAGAAGCAGCAGGCAGCCTGCATTGTTACTCAGAAAGTTCCCCAGGCTGGTTTTCTGTCTTACATACTAGCACCAGTCAGTCAGTGGGCTGACCCTCAGATCTTGCTGGGCAGAACTCTATGTGAAGCTTAACTCCACAGGCTCCTCCAGCAGACACCCAGTGTAAACTTCTGGAGTAATTTGAAAGCTAAAGCAGCCCAGGACCCCTGCAGATCCTGTTTCTGCTCTTGAAGCTTCTTATATACTCTCCCCCACCCCTTTGGGGTGATGCTAGTGAAGGATTGTCCAAGTGAGCCTTGTAGAACTCCTCCACCAGGTCAGAGGATTGAACATGGTTCCAGGCTCCACAGTGCACTCTTCAGGGTGGCAGCCTTCCCAGCAGACCAGATAGTACCAGTGACCATGTGTCTGTCAGGGACTGAGGATGGCATATACTTTGTATTCCTTGTGACCCTGGATTCCAACTGGTGATGGTGTCCTTTGCTCAGGAAAAGGTTTGTCAATATAATCTTTTTTGTAGGGAAATGGGGTGTATTTTGAGAGACTGGGAAAGCTGCAGTTTAAAGGTAACTGGGTTTGTCACCTGGCATATCAGGATGGATCCCTGGAAAATGTGGTCCAATTTCTGGGAGGCTTTAATGGTCTGGAGGTATTTGTTGGTGACCACACCTTCTTGCCTACTGTGAGCATTGGAACTTCTTGCTGATGGTCTGCTTGCCCCTTCCACGCCTTCTTTGCCTGTTCCAGGTTGCTCTTAAATAAGATGGATCTGTTGGACCCAGTCAGTGGCAGCTGAATTCTGAGAAACTGCTGGTAACTTTGGGTGAAAATGGGGGTGGAACCTGATGTTAGTGAATAAGAGGCTCTGACCTGAAGAGGATGGTCAGCATTGTTATATGTAAACTGCATATGGCAGAAGGGTGGGTGTCATTTATTTTTGTGACAATTTACAAAATATCTCATACACTGCTACAGTATTTAGTTCTCCCATTCAATTTGTCAGTGTACTTGGAGGGTCATATGAAGGGAAGGTATATATATGCACATCCAAAATCCTGAACACTTCACACCAGAAGCAACACATGAACTGGGCCCTCAGTCAGAAACAGTCGGTTACTTACCAGTAACTGTCTTTCTTCGAAATGGGCTGCTCGGATTCATTCAGTAATAGGTGTATCCATGCTACAGCACACAATTGGCTGGAAACCTTTTTGCCCTAGCCTGTCAGGAGAGATCTGAGAGCCACCACTCACTCCCCACCCCATGGCTATGTACATGGCCGCTGCACGGCCCCTCCTCAGTCCCTAAAAGTCACCAACTTTGAATTGCAGGGACGGTGGGAGGGATGTGAATGAATCCGAGCAGCCTGTCTCAAAGAAGGACAGTAACTGGTAAGTAACCTACCATTCTTCTTCAAGCACTGCTCGGATATATTCAGTAATAGGTGACTGCTAGCCATGCTGATGGATGGTGGGTGGAGTTGGTTCTTTTCCGCCTTCAGCACTGCCACTTCCCACAAGGGCCAGTGACCCAGGCAAAGAAGGTCTGTAGGAAGTACCTAAGGTATCTACATAAGGACCGTGGCCCAGGTAAGGGAAAAACCATGAGGCAGAACGGTCTGACCTAAGAGGGGAAGATAAAAGACCTATGTCACTTGAGTGGTCCCTGACCTGCAGATGACAGGAGCAGTGGCGGCCTAAAGTCACCTTATTATAAGAAGTAAAAATGAAAATGCAGTTACAGAATCTTGATCAGTGAGGCATCTTCAAGCATGAACGTGAGTGGTTGGTGGTATGCATCTGCCAAAGCAAATGAACTGAAGACATTCTCTGGCCTTAAGTCTATAATAAGTTCATTAGCTGGTGACAGGGGATTAATGTGACCCTGGAGAGAACTCAGTCTACTAGTGGCGAATACATGAAGCTGGAAAATGCAAGGGGAAAAGAAAGGGAATAGAATCTCTTGATGATCCATCAAGGAGCCAAGTTACAGGGAGGCATGAAATGATAAATGACCACCTAGTAAGACACGATACCTCTGCAGTTGACCTAGATCAGCATATTTAGCCAAAGGTACCCTTTCAGAGGCCCGCATATAGACATAGTTCTCCACAGGTGCAGAGGCAAGAAAACTCAGAGCCATGACATCCAGCGCACCCCAGAGTAAGAGGTTGAATCTTCACGCTAGTGTGAGAGCAGAAAGAAGACCTTAAGGGTTTAGGTACAAGGGAAAAAAACAGGGGGGGGGGTAGCTCCATTAGACGGAGATGGAGAAAAGTATGACATCACGGTAGGGTGCACCCTACCTCCCCTTCTCTCCCCCCCCCTTTTTTTTAACCAGAGGCACAGCCACTAGGGAAGGAAGTAGCAAAGATGACCATTAGTGAAGGTCACAACCTTTTAACATGGACTGCATATGTGTGCCGACATAGGATGTGACTGGGAATGGCCTGTAGTGATAGTGAATCTCTGGCCCTGGGAAAAGACTCTTGAAAGGTGGTAAAGTCTAGTGGAATACAGGCTACTCCCTCCATTAGGTATTCAGAGCAAGAAGGAAAGCAGACGGCAGTGACCACAGCACCACAAGTACCTTAAGGGGTCTGTTAACCGACGCCATGAAGGATGAGCAAACCCCAGAAGAAAAATGGGGGAGCAAAGCATGAGCTGGGATAAAGGATCAATGACTTACAAATGATCCCATGAAACAATGAATGGGCAGGGTGGGCCCGGCGTTAGACCAGGAGGCTCCCTGGACCACAAAATAGTTTCTGAGTGAGATAGGAATTGGTCAAATCTGGAATTAGATGGGAATTCATCCCATGTGAGGAAGGAGGGTCACTGAAAGGACTACCCGGGCCCAATCATGAGGAACTGGGTAGACTCCCGGGTGTCGCTCTATCTGTTCTGTCAGTGGATGGTACAGGGCTAGGTCGTAGGCAGTTAAGTCTATTTAACTTAAAGTGATCTATTTGAATTGCTATAAAAAAAACAAAACAAAAAAAACCAAAACAAAACAAACTTTAAACTGATTCACATTAAATTGATTTTACAGGTCCACAGCAAAAACCCCAAATCAAATTAGCAGGTCCAGGGACAGGACTTGCTGGTATGATTTAGGAAAGGGGCACCCTGGGAGATGTGGCAACATGGCCCACTGGGAGGACCATATTGCCAACAAATCCCCTGCTTGGATCTCTCCAGGAGAGCAAGTGGCAGGGGAAAAGTATCCCCCGCTGGCTCCTGGCTCCCTGAGCTCAGTGGGAGGGAAGACATCCCCCCTGACTGGCTGCAGCCTTGGGCTCAGACAGGCATGGGGGAAAAAGGACCCCCGCGCCTGGCTACCTAACTGTTAGCTGGCAGCAGGGGAAGGGATCCCTGCATGCCCAGCTTCCTATGCACTGGCTGGGCAGTGGGCGAAGGACCGCTCCACACATCGCTCAGCTCCCCCAGCCTTAGCAGGGTGGTTGGGAAGGGACCCTGCACCACCTGGTTCCTCCAACCCAGCTGGGTGGCGGAGAAGAGATCCCTCGCCACCAGCTTCCTGCTCAGGAGCTGGGCATGCAAGGATGCCTACCCCCACTGTCTGTCAAGAGCAGACTTGGAGCCGGGCATTCCAGGGTCCCATCCCCTGCCACCTGGCTAGGGTTGTAGGAGCCAGGCAGCGCGGGATACCTTCCCTGCCACCCAGTGAGCATGCCTAGAGCCAGGCATGTGGGGGTCTCTGCCACTGCTGCCAGGCTAGCACGCAGGGAGCTGGGCAAACAGGGATTCCTGCCCCCGCCACCCAGCTAGAGTGTGCCTAGCTAGCACTCGTCCACCCATTACCCAGGTAGCACTCGGGGAGCCAGCCGCTGGGGCATCCCTTTCCTGCCCCTTGGCTAAGGCTGGGGGAGATGGGCGTGGCAGGTCTTTTCCACCCCTCAAGTCCCTGGCCAGGGTACTGAGCCCTGGCCCTTCCTTCCAGGGTGCCATGCTCCCTGGGAGCAAGGTCAAACCAGGTTTTATATGAATGTAACAGTTATATTGATATAACACATCCACACTGTCTTATATCAATATAACTGTTTTGATTCATCTGTCATATCAATATAAAACTACATTTTATGACAGAGCTCCTTTATGACATTGGTCCTTAAAACTACCTTATATGACAGAGCTCGTCATTTCACTATGAGAAAACATAATGTGGACCTAACCATTTTAAAATCAAAATAACCAGCATTATTTTGATTTAAAAGCTGTGTGTGTACATACCCAAAGTTCTTAAGTGCAATGAAAATTTTTACTGGATGCTGAGCTCCATCAAGGTGGGCTTGATTCTTCAAATGCAAATTTTATGGCAAAGAGCTCTTTGATAGTATCCATAGCTCATCTTGGAGGGATTACATGTTCAAGAATAGATTGCACAACAGTGCAGGACTGACTGGAGTCCAAGTTGCTGTAAAAGTACTGCCTGACCATGTAGGACACATCTCTTTCCACTATAAATGGGTGAGTGGAATCAAAGTGTCCCAGAATTGAGGCCAAGGTAAAGGCAGCCTTTTGATGCTTAAAAGCAAGTTCAGCTGCAAGTGATTACATGAGTCACAGCATTGTGACAGAAGGAAGTTGGGGAAGGTATTTGTTTAGAGAAATTGATGATAATTGCCTATAAAAATTTGCAACGCTCAGGAAGTTTTGAAGTTCTCAGCAGGTCCCCAGTGTTCTCTAGTCACAGATGTTTTCCACTTTGTTTGTAACCACCTGAATTCCCTCTGGGGGGATGAGGTAACTCAAATATTCAATGGGGACCTGGTCAAAGGTGCACTTTTGTATACAAAGTAGACTGTCAATCTCCACAGGATGGGCTGTTGATGGTGGTAGTCCCTGGGGTTCTCAGAAAACACCAGACTATTGTGAAGGGAAACAATCATATGCTGGTCCAGGATGTCCCTGAATACAAGACTTATGAAATGCTGAAATGTTGTTCAAACTGAATGGCATCACTAACTATTTGAACTATTCATATTGGGCACAGAAATCTCCCATTGATCCTCAGGCCTTCTGTGTATTACATGTATACCCTGAAGATCTAGTTTAGCAAAGATCCTGACAGTCCTGAGGTGGCCCAAGAATGCCAGAAAGAGGCGAGGGGTACCAACTATAAATACTCACTTGCTGTAATGTGCAATAGTCTATGCAAAGATGGAGCGACCCATCCTCTTTCCTCACACAGAGGACTGGTGCATTCACTGGAGTGGTGGATTACTGACTGAAGTGCTTGACAAGGTTTTCTTTGATATATACATGTTGGACCTCCAGCTTTGCTTCAGACTTGGTACATATCAATCTGCAAGGCACCTTTGCCCTGACCTACAGGTCTGCTGGACAACCTTAGTCCCTGTGTATGGGTAGTGAATCTGCATTTTTCTTTCAAAACACATCCAGGCATTCCTGATACTTGATGGAGAGGCTGAAGTTCTTACTGAAGCTACTCCCTTCTGGTTACCCTTACCACCACCACCATCTAGGACTTCAATTCTGAGTGTCTTATCTGACCCTGTGGCCATCGGTCTGGATCATTTGGTGGTTGGTCAATTTATTGGACTCAAGTTCTGTGACAACATTTGGTGGAAACACTAGTGTTTACACGGGACTGGAAGATACATGGTCATTCCTACAAGGAATACCAAGAATTACTGGGAAGAATGGAGAACTGATGTGTCCTGGGATATACATTGTGCACCCCTAGGCTATGATCTGTGTAACTTTCTTGTTCAATTTTGCACTGTAATTGTGTGGTTTCATGCAAAATGTGCCATGCAAGGTTTCTATTTGAACTTTCTGCCTTATTTTTAGGGTGTCATGTTTCCTGCAGGATCATGTATGTGTACAGATGTGAGGCGTGTTACATGGCTCAGACCATCAGGGCTATCTAAGCACAGAGGCTGGAGAGATACATGGCAATAACAATACAAATTGAATTCCATGACTTAGGTGAAACACAGGAAATCACCTCAGCCCAGGCGGAGGAGGGACTGAAAGAGGAATGGAAGTAGAAACACTTTGAAGTGTCTGTAGCTTTTTCCAGAGACTTTCCAACTTGAAACATCTATAAGAAGGATTGAGTCCTGCCTAGAAATAGGCAGAGAATGGCTGCTAACCATCAGCAACAGACTTCAGTGGTGCAATGAGCATAACTCTAGTAGTGTTGTTACATTAGCATGCATTTTATATCTTTTAGTTGATTGGAATAACTCCTGACTCGTTTATTAAATGATTCTGCAATGATTTGCTACACACTCATTTAAAATCATATTTTCTAATCAATACACTACTGGTTGTTTGTCTAAAGCATTGTGGACTGTAGACGGTGTGAATAAGAAAGGCTAGACATATCAATTTTAATGTCAAATGAACAGATGAGGGTTTATGAGTCTATGGTGATTGAGAAAGGGTCCAAATCCTTGTAGGAAGGAAGTGCCAGGTGTAGTGTCTGAGGACAGGGGGTGTTCACTTGGAAACCATCCTTTGAGTAGCCAGGGGGTACACACCAACTTCCTGGGACCAGTTATATGCAGGAGGCTTGTGTTAACTGACTCAGGAGTGCGTGGTCACCTGGCATGTTGGAACTGAGAGTGGAGATAAGGGGTCACAGTGACACGCCAGAGTAGATTCTAGGAGGGGGGATCACAGGATCATGTCAAAGTACATTATTGCTTGGTATCTAAGGGGTGGTCTCTTGACTCAAGAGTTCCAAGGATAACAGCAACATTTCAATGATCTCTGTCAACTCTGGTGTTGGTTTTGGACAGAGTTGTATCTGGTGGGTTTCATTTGCCTTGGGATCTCTACATTTAGTAGCAGCCCCAAAGTCTATCATTGCAAGTTATGGGGGTACTGCTGAGCCTACCCCAAGACCTGCAATCAAAGCATCAAGTGGAAATGCAGGGAGACCTCATGACTCAAAGATCTGGTTCTACTGGAGGATTGAAGATGGTCCTGGAGAATGGAAGACTGGTAACTACAGGCTGTACTTACCTACCAGATCTGGGCTGGTCTGTTTCCAAGCTTATTTTTTAACTGGGCAGGAGGCATAGGCATGTCCTGGTACCCTATAATAAAAACAGATTCTCATCTGCTGCCAGCCTTCTCTCTTCTCCTGGGGCACTCAGAAATGACCCAGATAGACCAGGACACAGTTCTATAGGCTTTGACATACAACATGGGCATAGGGACACCGGGCAACTTCTCCTGTCTTTCTACAAAGTTGAGAATCAGTGGCAGGGTGAGATCAATAAATGTGTCTAAGCACATGGGGTTTTCAAGGCAGGCTACCTCATTCGTTACCTCTTCATTGAATTCCTCCTGGATAAATATCACTGAGTAGCCTCATGTCATCTGACACCCACCACAGGTCACCAGAGATGAATGGCATAGGAGCTGGCTGACCCTTGCCCTAATGAAGCTTTTGGAAGGCAGCTGCTACAGAGTAGATATGATATAGGCCATCAAAGATGGTAACAAAGGCTGCAGGAAGGCATCCTATTTGGAAAGCGCTGGGCTGCTCTACTCCAACAAAGAGGAATCCCAATGAGTGCTTTGCTAGAGAGTAGGCTGACTGATGTCTGGTGTGGCTTACACTTGAGGGTGGAGAAGGATGAGCCACCAGAATTGCTTCAGAAACTCCCAGAATTTCCAACAATCCCCATCAGACAACTTGGGACACAGCACCACAGGAGCTGGTTCAGAAATGGGTGGTATTTTGGGGTTTATAGTGTCACTGTTTCTCCCTGTGAATGTGCTAGCTGTTTGCCCAGGGTCTATGCTTCAGCAGTGATCTACCTCACCTAGGAAAACCACTGGGCCAACTGCTCATGGAGGATCTGTACTTCCATTGCACAGTGCATAGCTTGGGTCTGTCATGCAAGTTTCTTTGCCTGCAGATGGGTGCCTTGGTCCTGCATCTACTGATCTCCCAGGGATCTGCTGCTCAGAGCATGGTTCATCTCTTCAGTCAGCTGTGAAGGGTTGGATGCAGGCGTAATGAAGGTGGTCTGAACAAATTGTCAGTGTTGGGCTCTGAGTGTCCTGAATGCACCAGGCTGCTACTAAACTGCTGACATGAGATCAATAGCTGGGTAGGGAGTGAGCTGCATCAGAAACTGCCAGGAAGTCAGCTTCAGGCACCAAGCTGCAGGCAGCAGGAAGATAGGAAAACTGGTGTCACGCTGAGTCAGGATACTAGGAAATCAGGGCCAGGTGGCCAGTTATAGATGGCAAGCAAATAGCAAAATCTAGGAAAAACAAGGGTCAGAAGCCAACGTCTAGGTGGGATCACAGCAAGTGCAGGCTCGAGTGGAAGCAGCTGGTAGTCTGCATTTTTGCTCAGGCAGCTTTCTATTACAAATTCCTGGTTTAAACACAAGCATCAGTCAGTCAGTGGGCTGTGAGGGGCTGCCACACAGGTCCTGCTTGGAGGTCCTCGCTACACAGCCTAGCTACTCAGAGTCCACTAGTGGAAACCCGCCTAAACTGCAAGAATGATAAGAAAATGTCAGTGGTCCAGAACCCACACGGTCCCAGGTTCTGGCACTGCACATTGTTATACCGTGACCAGTTCACCCCTGGGCTATGAGACTCTGTCGCGGAGTGATCTAGCTCCGTGTGCTCCCGGGCAGGGAAGCTCTCGGTCTAAGGCTGGATGGCCTTATGATTATTGACCCTGTCCACGGGGTACTTTGTGGGCAGGGCAGTATGGCCCACTGGCTGGAGTCAATGAGTACCAGCCCTTCACGTCAGGGCAGTGCGGCCCACTGGCCAGAGTCAATGAGTCCCATCCCTTAATGTCAAGGCAGTGCGGCCCACTGGCCGGAGTCAATGTGTCCCAGCCCTTCACGCCAGGGCAGTGCGGCCCACTGGCCGGAGTCAATGAGTCCCATCCCTTAACGTCAGGGCAGTGCGGCCCACTGGCCGGAGCCAATGAGTCCAAGCCCCGGCTGGGCGCCCTGAGAGACGTAGGCCCAGGTAGGGGGGTTCAGGCCCTCCCACTCCTCTGAACCCCAGCCCAGGGCCCTGGGGTGTACGGGAATCCTGGCCCAGTCGGCGGGGATCCAAGCCGCAACGCGCCGACTGAGGCCCGGACTTGGCCAATGCTCACCCCGATTTACCCCGCCCTGGGCTACTTCCTACCTGGGGTCGCTATGAGGTGCCCCACCTGGACTCCTGATGTCCACCTGGTCAGGTGCCTTGCTCAGTCTGGGTCGTAGGAGCCTCACAGCTGAGGACGCCTTGTTCAGCAGTGCCTTCTACGTTCCGCGTCTCTAGCGTCCCCGGCGTCTGCCCCGTTGAGGTAGGAGCCCGACCAGAGTCTGGGCAAGAGCCTCTAGCCTGCGTCTGCTCCCTCCGCTGGCCAACCTCCAACTGAGGGGAATTGCTGCCCATTATACCTGGGCAGCTGTTTGAGCATGCCCAGCAGGGCCTGAGGGGCGGGGCTTCCCTTCTCTTCCGGGCATATAGGCCCGCTTCAGTGCGGGGAGGGCCTGCCCCATCACAGACTCACACATCTAAACTGTGTCTCACATACTCACATAGAGATCAGGAAATCTCACACTGTGCCCAGGACTGAGAGAATAATCCCATGGACCAGGTCCAACCCCCCTCAGATTCAGCCCGGCACCCCATGGTATGTCAGCAGGGATAGGGCTGCCCCAATACATCACTCATCTCCAATGACTGCCTCTTCCTTGGTGGAGGTGAACTCTGCTGCTTCCCCCTGCTGGAGGAAGAGTACCCAAATCAGATTGTTTGGCAACTGAAAGCCAATCAGCTAATGGGGAGGCAATCCCTGGAGGTGGATTCTGGGGGGCAGTCAGAGCCTGTGCTGATGGGAAAGCAGAGTCAACTGGAGTGTGATGGGCAGCTAGACTATGACTGTCACTGACTCATTAGTGGTTATCTTTACAGGTTACCGACATGTCTATCATCTCACAACGGTATTCAGAACAATGTGTGGGAACCTGAAATCTCTGTATTTACCATCTATTCTGGGATCACAACATGAGGCTAGTCCCCCTGACCCCCAGCACATAGGCAGGCAGCAAGACAGACCCACTTGAATCCCACCTCACCCCCACATTCCCTCGGCATCGCACATGGTGTGAGCAGAAAATCATCCTGTGCAAGACGTGGATCTGTGTAACAGGGTCTCTCTCATAGCCATGGTGCCTGCTTTTGGATATCTGAGAAATCAGCTCCCAGTGCAGGCACCCTATGGGTGTGGTTGCTGTCTACAGCAGACATCTGCTGTGTTTCCCACACATCTCCTCCATCAGTTTCCCTGGGCCACTTCCCCAGAGGCCCAGGACTTTCTCCACCCTGCTTCAGGGTCTTTGGCCCTGATAAGACCCAGCAGATAGCCAGAACTCTGTGTGGGGTGTTCACAGTCCTTTCCCTTAAAGTTTCTTGGAGCCACTGACTTTGCTCTTCCTTGTATCTACCTTATATACTGGCTTCCTCTAGGTCCGGAGTGGTTGCCAGACAGCTCCTACCTATTGGCTATTTCCAGCACTGCCTCTCTAAGGCACTTTCTTGGTCAGTGAGGAGCTGGTGCCTCATCAAAAGTGGAAATTCTCCCAAATTTGGGGGACAAGGAAAGAGCCAAACTGAGCCACATTTGCCTCACAAGCACTATCCAGACACAGTAACAGTTCCCTGAAATCCATCTCTTGCCTAGTCCTAATTCAGATAAAGTTCTTTGTCCTGCAGTGTAAATAGTCATAATGTAGGCTTCAGGGCTGAAGTTTTAGGAGTAAAAGCTGCTGCAAATTCATAGGGGAAGAAGATTTTCTTTTTGAAATACCTAGAACAATTTTAATTTATATTTCTTTGTTAATGTAGAAATTGTATGCTGAACATATGTTAAAAGAATGTGCTTTGGGTGGCAAATCAAACAATCAAAGGCTTGGAAGTGGATTTATGCTTGCCAGTCCAGTCTTAATATGAGCCCTTTGTATAAATGCATTATGACACAGTCTCAAAATACATCATCACATACTATTCTCCCACAGGCCCTTACTTCATTCAGTGCTGGAACACAACAGGTTGCAGAATTGCTGCTCTGCATTAGCATTCAAATTATAACATAGGTTTCACACATAAGACACATGCTTTTTTACTGGAGGTGGGCCAAAAAGTGAACCTCAGATTCACAGCAATCTGAAATCACAGCAGTCTGTGGGGTGGATGGAGACCCTGGAGTGGGCCATGTTCCTAAGATTTCACAGTGACTTACCTGAGCAAACGACACCAACATCCTCAGCAATTCCTGCCTGGGCTGCCTCAGATGTGGAGATGTTGCAGAGAGTCAGATGAGTTTCATTTCCTGCACACTGGACACTTCGCAATCCCACAGGGCCCATACCTCGCCCAGACTTAGTGGGGTTATAAACTTTCTCAACAACTCCGCACTGGAGCTGCCTGCACACCACGCTGGCATCATTCATGTCCCACTGATCATCCAGCACTCTGCCCCACACGCCATGGAGGGAAATCTCCACTGTCCCATCACACCGGCTCTCTCCATTCGACAGCCTGAGTGACTGTGAATGACCTGGGCTCAGGAGAGATGGACAGATACTGAATAGTTGGTGTACAGTGGGAATAATACAAACCACAGTAGCTCAATGAATAAAAGGACGCAGTGCAAGAGCTGCAGGGGTGTAGGGACCTGTGGCTGTCACAAGAGGGACTGACAATGGCTGTGATAGGGGTGTGTCAGTGGTATGAGCTAAGTTCTCAGCACTACAAGTGTTCTCTGCTTTTTAGGGACCCTAGAAGATTATGGGAAACAAAGCCCAACTTAGAGCATTCCTGAAGCTGCTGCAATTTACATCACAGGCAGGATAACCGTGCAGAACCCACGAATACAGAAAAGACACAGAGCTGCCTTCCCCTCATGTTTCCTCTTTCATCACTGCCCCACGTGTGTGTTAGGGGGATTTTAAATTAAAAAGGGAAAATATATTAAAGGATAAGACAAGCCAAAGACAGGATGGAACATAAACATAAGAGTGCTGTAATCTGCAAGAGTGAGCTGAGGATGGACATGTGAATGCAGAGCCCCATCTGAAAAAATGGGATTTTTCTCCCACAAAAGCTCATGAGATTAAAATTGCCAGAGGACTCCTTGTTTTGCTGAACTAAACTAACATGACTACCCCTTTGGAACTGCTTATCTAGCATTGTTTTAGCTGTTCCTTCCTGGGGACTGTGCAGCATCAAGGGAGACCAGAGGAACCCAGCAACAGAAGGATTCCCTGAAAGGACGGAACAAAAGGGGATGGAAATGCTGCCCTCTCTAAAGGGGAGGCAAATGCTCTTGTTATCTTAGTAAATCTTAGTATTTTAAGGTGAGATGGACTCCGTAAAGCAGGCAAAGCTGCTGAAGGTCCAGCCTGGGCAACTCCTCCCCCCTGAGGTAATTACAGATTTGTTGTATAAATGTTGAACTAGGATCTAGGGTAGGTCTGTGCCCTGGCATTCCCTTGTTCTGGAAGTTAGCATCACATGCTGAGGGACAGGTGTCATTGATCCAGCATGTCTCATACACTTACCTGAGCAAATCACACCAGCATCATTGTTGTGTGAGCACAGGGAAGCCCCCAGAGCAGTAACAGGGCAATACCTCAAGTGGAGTTCAGTCCCTTTACAGTGAAAAGTGTCTCTCCAGACAGAGCCAGTTCCCTTCCCAAAATATCCTCCTCCTGGAGTTGATACAGCAGCTCCACAGTCCAGCTGATGACAGAGAACGTTGGCATCTGGTAAATCCCAGCGTGAGTCACAGAGGGTTCCCCAGACACCATGACGGTGGATCTCCACCCTCCCTGAGCACTCGGAGCTGCCGTTCACCAGCCGGAAACCTGTATATGCTGGGGAGAAGAGCGAAGATGCTCAGAGAGGGAGCCTTGGAGACATTTTATACTAAATAGTTAAAGGGAAGTCAGGGGAATTTGCCCAATTCTAGTTATCATGGTTCAGCTGTTTTTTATTGAAAGCTCAGAGAAACTCTATTATCCTAATTCACCACATAGTGAAATTCCAGTGAGAGTCACAGATGGTTCCCCAGATACCATGAAGCTGAGCCTCCACCCACCCTGAACACTCTGAGCTGCCATTCACCAGCTGGAACCCTGTGTGACAGGAGGGAAGGGGTTTAGAGAGGAAGCCTTGGAGCTATTTTATATCAAATAATGAAAGTAAGGGAAACTGTAGGCATTTGAACCCTTTTTCCTTATCTTTTTTTCCCTCTTTTGATCCCACAGTATTAAAGCCAGCTGCTTACACACTGAGATTGTAACATTCATCCATTTTACTCATTCCCTTTAATCTAGAATAGACATCACTGAAATATAAAAGCATCTCTTTGTATTCTTACATGAGCATGTGACTCCAGCATCATTTGCATGTGAGCATGTTTGATTCACTTGTGGTGTCCTAGGACAGGAAAACAGGAGAGACTCATTCCCCACACACTGAAATTCTTCAGTCCCAGTTTCCCCTTCTCCTTCTCCAAAGTGAGCTCCTCCAAGGACTGATACAGCTCTTCCACACTGTAGTTCATTACAGATGACATTGGCAACATTGAGATCAAAGTGTGCATCACACACTGTGGTCCATGTGTGTCCAAGTCTTATTTCCACGCGTCCTGAGCAGGCATTGTCCCCTCCAACCAGTCGAGGCAGAATGTGTCCTAGAAAGTGAATGCATGGTGCAAATTATAAAGAGAGTTTGGGAGTCAGGCTGCTCCACTATCAAAAAAGTTTACCCAAAAGTTCATTTACCTTCACTGGCTAAGTGATGGTTACAATAGAAATAAAAAAAGTGATATTTAGAAAATGTAAAAGAAGGGACATAGATAGCTAAGTGATGGCAGCAATAACTAAGGAGGATGTTAAAGAACATTTTTGATAAATATTTAGGGGGAAAAATGGAGACTTCTATAGCTGATACAACCACAGAATAGTAGAAATGAAGCATTGGAAGGAACCACAAGAGGTCATTCAGATTCTAACCCATCCTTGCACAACAAGGCAACTTTAAGTATTTCTATGCCATTCTAGGTATACGGTTGTTTCTCTTTTGTTGTTGTTGTTGTTGTTGTTGTTGATGTTGTTAAAAGCCATCAATACATGGCAATTGAACAACTTTTCTTGGCACTCTGTTCTAGTGCTTTATTACCCTTACAGTTGGGGGGGAGGGTAACCTCATTTATTAATGGAATTTCACTTGCTGTAGTCTAAAATAATCATGCCTGGTCCTACCATTGGTGGACATGGATAAGAACTGACACAAAACTCATTACATACCTGAAGGCTGTTATCTGTCCCCCCATCTTCTCTTCTCTAACCTAAATGTTCCTCTCCTTTCAACATTTCCTCATAGATATATTTTCTATAACTCTTGTGTATGTTGATCTTCTATAGACATTCTTCAAACCTTCCTTAAAGGGTGATGTACAAAACTTCAACAATATTCCAGATGAGACCTCACCAATGCTAAGTAGAATTGGACAATTACATTTTGTGTCTTTTATGTGACTTTACTGTAATACAAGCCAGAATGATATTTCCCTTTTTTACAAAAGGGTTCCCCACCACAATCTGTGATCCCCTAAAACACCAGATCATTCTATGTAGTCCTGCAGTCTAGTAATTATTTCCTGTTTTGGTGCTTTTGTATTAGATTTTCCCTTTCTAAATCTAGAACATTACACTTGTCTTTACTGAATTTTAACTGACTGATTTCAGACCAATTCTCCAATCGAGCAAGATCCGTTTGAATTTTAAACCTTTCCTCCAAAGAGTTTGCAGCCCCTCTTACATTGATGCCAACCACAAAGTTTATATGTGTATGCTATACTCAGTTGTCCAAGTCACTTACAACAATATTGAAGAGTGCCAGACACAGGACAGTGCTATTTATTAATTCACAGGAACACAGTAATCAATGGCTAAGTCTACACTATGGCTATGTCCACACACAAGCACTTGTTTCGAAACAAGCCATTTCGAAATAACACCTTATTTCAAAATGCCTTATTTTGAAATAACGAAAAGCTATTTCAAAATAAGAAAAAAAGTGGGAATCAAAATAGCATGTCCACATAGTGGACATGCTATTTTGAGATAGGGGAGGGGAAGGGTGGGGGAGGGTTGTGCGGGGCTAGGGCCACCCCACCCCCGGGATTCTCTGCCGCCCCCCGCTGCTCCATGACCAGTGACCTGGGGCCGAATTCAGCCCTTGGCCATTTACCATTGCCTGCAGGCTACAGAACCCAGCCACACTGCAGCCTGGTCAATTTCACAGGAGTGATACTGACCAGGCTGTGGAACTTCCTGCCTGCAGTGACAAGTGACCCCAGGTTGACTTTGGCCCCAGGTCGCTTGTCACTGCCAGCAGAAGCCGGCTCCAAGCCCCTGCCACCTGTGGAGAGGGATTGGGATCCAAGTTGGGCTCCTAGCCTCTCTTTGCTGGCCCTGCCACCTGAGGAGAGGGGCCAGGAGCCACACCCAGCTCCCAGCTCCTGCCCCCTGGCCAGATTGGCCCCTGGGCTCTGGGTACCCAATCTGGGTGGGGGACAGGGTAGGAGGAGGGGTGGCCTGATTATGCCTGCCCTGTGTCCACAGAAGACATACACTGCAGTTGACTTAAGAAGGTCAATGCCTGGACCCCCTTTAACGTAGACATAGCCAATGAGAAAAGAGCTAAAGCAAGGAAAGGCCTACATCTTACATAAAACTCTACATTTCCATCAAAATGTGTGCTGTCCCAACTTAAGCCAGGTATGCAGGCTGTGGGGGCCTGGAGCTGGCTCCTGCTGCAGGTGCAGAAAGATTGGAAGCCAGGTGGCAGGCTACATGGGCTGGGAGCAAGGGACTGGGAAACCAAATGGTTTCCCAGACCTCCCTGCAGGTGACAGGGGTTGGCAGCCAGTTCCTGAAGACTGTAAAGAGGGGATGGGAAATGATCCGGAACCAATCTCCTGCTGCAGGTTTTGAGGGCTAGAAGCCAGCTCCTACCCCCCACCTGCAAGAGGTGTGAAGTCCAATGTAGCTTCAAGCCCCTTGCTGGTGGTAGCAGGAGGCTCAGGGTCTGATCTGGCCCCCAGCTGCTTGCTGCTGCAGGCAAGCAGCTCAGAGGATAGTCAATGTCACAGGTTACTAGCAGCAAGCAGCTGGGGACCACATTGGCATCCAAGCCTTCTGCTACTTAGAATCATAGAATCATAGAACCATAGGATTGGAAGGGACCTCATAAGGTCATCTAGTTCAACCCCCTGCCAAAAAAAAAGCAGGACCACTCTCACTAAATTATGCCAGCTAGAGTTTTATCCAGCTGGGCCATAAACATCTCCAAAGACGGAGGTTCCACCACCTCTGTAGGTAGCCCATTCCAATGCTTTACCACCCTCCTAGTAAGAAAGTTTTTCTTATATCCAGCCTTGACCGCCCCAGCTGCAACTTGAAACCATTGCTCCTTGTTCTATCCTCTGTTACTAATGAGAACAGCCAAGCTCCATCCTCCTTGGAGCATCCCTTCAGGTAGTTGAAGGTTATTATGAAATCCCCCCTCAGTCTTCTCTTCTGCAGGCTAAATACTGCTAGTTCCTTCAGTCTTTCTTCATGGGTCTTGTGCTCTAGCCCCTTGATCATTTCTGTTGCCCTCCGCTGGATTTTTTCTAATTTGTCCACATCCTTCTTGTAGTGGGGAGCCCAAAACTGAACACAGTATTCCAGATGCAGCCTCATCAGTGCCGAATAGAGGGGAATGATCACATCCCTTGATCTGCTGGCAATGCTTCTTCTGATGCAGCTCAGTATGCCATGGGCCTTTTTGGCAGCAAGAGCACACTGCTGACTCATATCCAGCTTCCCATCCACCATGACCCCCAGGTCCTTTTCTACAGTGCTCTTACTTAGCTGATCGCTCCCCAGCCTGTAGCAGTGCATGGGATTTTTTCGGTCCCAGGTGCAGGACTTTGCACTTCTCCTTGTTGAACTTCATGAGATTTCTATTGGCCCACTGCTCCAATTTGTCAAGGTCTTCCTGAATCTTCTCCCTGCCCTCCAGCTTGTCTACCATTCCCCCCAGCTTGGTGTCATCTGCAAACTTACTAAGTGTGCAATCAATCCCATCATCCAGATCATTAATGAAAATATTGAACAGAACTGGCCCCTGGACCAACCCCTGGGGCACGTCACTCGTTACTGGTTGCCAACTACACATGGAGCCATTGATATTCCTACACGCTGAAACCATTGATTTAGCCAGTTCTCTATCCTCCTTATAGTCCACACATCCAACTCATCCTTCCTTAACTTCTGATGAAAATGCTGTGGGAAACTGTATCAAAAGCCTTACTAAAGTAAAGGTATAACAGCTCTTCCCACATCCAGAAATCCAGTCATCTCATCATAGAAGGTGATGAGGTTGGTCAGGCACAATTTACCCTCGGTGAATCCATGCTGACTGTTCCTGATCACTTTATTTTCCTCCAAGTGTTTGAGGATGGATACTTTGAGAATCTGCTCCATGATTTTTCAGAGGTGAGGCTGACAGGTCTGTAATGCCCTGGATCCTCCTTTTTCCCTTTCTTGAAGACAGGCAGTATATTTGCTTTTTTCCAGTCCTCTGGCACCTCTCCCATTCTCCATGAGTTTTCAAAGATAATGGCTAGTGGTGCTGCTACCTCATCGGCCAACTCCCTCAGCACCCTCGTATACAGGTCATCCAGCCCCATGGACTTGTGCACATCCAGCTTCTTTAGGTAGTCCCTAACCTGACCTTTCGTCACCAATGGCCTCCCTTCTCTCCAATCTGCCATGCCCAGTGTAGTGGGCTGGGAGGTGGCCATCCCTGTGAAAACCGAAGGAAAAAAAGCATTGAGCACTTCAGCCTTTTCCTCATCCTCCATCACGAGGATACCTGTGCTATTCAGTAAGGGACCTACAGCAGCCCTGACCCTCTTCTTGTTATTGACATACTTGTAGAACCCAGTCGTATTATCCTTCACATCCCTTGCTAGCCGCAACTCCAATTGTCCTTTGGCTTTTCTGATTTTATCCCTGCAGTCCCAAGCAATATCTTTATATGCCTCCTTAGTCATCTGTCCAAGCTTCCACTTCCTGTAAGCTTCCTTTTATGCTTTAGCTCAGTGCAGAGTTCTCCATAAAGCCACACTGGGCGCCATCCACATTTGCTGTTCTTCCTGCTCATCGGAATGGTATCTTCCTGTGCCCTTAGCAGGATTTCTTTAAAATGCAGCCAGCTCTCTTGGAAACCTTTCCCCTTCAGATCAGCCTCCCATGGGATCCCGCCCATCAGTTCCCTGAGGGAGCCAAAATCGGCTTTTCTGAAGTCCAGGGTCTGTGTTTTGCTTCTTTCCTTTTTTCCATTAATCAGCATCTTGAACTTTATCATCTCATGGTCACTGCTGCCCAGGTTGCCATTCGCTTCTATGTCCTCAATCAATTCTTCTCTGTTTGTGAACAGCAAGTCAAGAGGTTTAAGGCCCCTAGTTGGTTCCTCCAGCATTTGTACCAGGAAATTGTCTTCAACACTCTCCAAAAACTTCCTGGATTGCCTGTGCACTGCTGTATTGACCTCCCAGCAGATGTCAGGGTAATTGAATTCCCCCAAGAGAACCAGGGCCTGTGATCTGGAAACTTCTTCCAGTTGTCCATAGAATGCCTCACCCACCTCATCCTTCTGGTCTGGAGGTCTATAGCAGACACCCATCACAACATCCCCCTTGTTGCCCTCTCCTCTAAACTTAACACACAGATTTTCAACTGACTCGATTCCACTTCCATAATGGAGCTCTGAGCAGTCATAGAGCTCTTTTACATATAGTGCTACTACTCCCCATCTTCTTCCCTGCCTGTCCTTCCTGAACAACTTATATCCATCCATGGCAGAGCTCCAGTCACACAAGCTATCCCACCACTTCTCTGTTATTCCAGTTATATCATAGTTCCTTGTCTGAGCCAATACTACCAATTCTTCCTGTTTGTTTCCCAGGCTCCTCACATTCTTGTAGAGGCACCTAAGATACCAGGATGATTGTGCTATTTTTCTGTATCAATTTTCAATTCTGTTGCATCTACCTCCTTGGATTTTCTCCCCGTGTTGTCCTCCCACACTTCCCTCAGGTATTGAAGCTTCATTAGAACATCTAACACAATTAACTGTTACACCCCCCCCCATCTTCCAACTAGCATCTCTTTTATTGTTGATGTTACAGTCTCAGCACCCCCCAAGTTCCATCCCTTCCACCAGGACTCCCACATTGTCACTTACCTGTGGGCTTTGGTCTCCTTCCCTCTTCAAACCTAGTTTAAAGCCTTCCTCACTAGGTCAGCCAGTCAACATCCGAATACGCTCTTCCCCTTCCTTGACAGATGGAGTTAATCTCTGCCTAGCAGTCTGAACGGCATTCTATGGTCAAAGAAGCCAAAGCTCTCTTAACGACACCATCTTTGCAGTCAGGTGTTCACCTCTAGGATGTATCTGTCTCTGCTCAGGCCCCTACCCTTGACCAGAAGGATTGAGGAAAACACCACCTGAGCTCCAAAGTCCTTCATCCATGCTCCCAGAGCCCTGAAGTCACCTTTGATCTGCCAAGGATCACCTCTCACAGTATCTTTGGTTCCCACATGGATGAGAAGCATGGGGTAGTAGGCAGAGAGGTGGATGATTCTTGACAATCCCTCCATAACGTTTCGGATGCGGGCACCTGACAGGCAGCATACCTCCCTAGAGGCCTTGTCAGGGTGATAGATGGGTGCCTCCATCCCCCTCAGAAGTAAGTCCCCAACCACCACAACCCTACGTTTCCTCCTAGCTATGGTGGATGTGATCATCTCAGCCTCGGTTGCATGGCATCTCCTGTTCCACCTCATCCATCATCTCTAACGCTGCATAATGGTTCTTCACCACAATGGAGGGAAGGATGGGAGCAGGGGTGGAGCACTGTCTGCTGCCAGAGGTAACCAGCTGCCAGTGTCCTTCCTCCACCACAGGCATCCAATCCTTCTCCAGTGGTGTGGCTGTAGTCTTCGGCACCTGGAGAGTGTCCTCCTCTTTGCATGTCTCCTCATGGATGCTATTGACGAACTTCTCCAGGGCATGCATACTCCTTAGCCTAGACACCTCCTCCTGTATTTCGCCCATCTGCCTCCTGAGAGATTCCACCAGAAGACACCTGTCACATTGATTCATCTCCTCGGCCTGATCATTGGAGACAGGGAACTGCAGGCTGCAGTCCCTGCAAGTCCACACCAGGATCTGGATAGAGATATCCATGGTCAGGATGTCTGTCTGGCTACAGGCACAAGTGGAGGAGACAGAGGGGCGCTGCACAAGCAATGTGGCTCCTCTTCACCATCGTGGCCTCACCAAACTCCTTCCCAAACTCCCACTCAAACTCCCCTGTTTTCAGTCCCCCTGTTCGCAAGCTCTCCTGGTCACTCAGCCACTGGCTTTTAAGGCCTTCTCTGTTTAGGTCATTCCTTGCCCCTCATTAAACACACAGGGGAAGGATGATCACAAGGCTGATTGAAGCTGGTGATCAATGGTGAGCAGGGAACAATGATCCAAACAGCCCCCAATCACACAAACACACAATCAGAGTGCCAATTCCAACAGTAGGTAACAACTAACAGTAATCACCTGTAGGAAAAGACACAAACACATAGTTAGCAATTCACTTACCCAAGCTTCACTCTCTCCCTTGCTTCTTCAGCTAGGGCACTTCAGGCCATCTGGTGGAGCGTGGGTCCGCTGCTCTATCTGGGCGTTTACCTTTCTGCTACCCATCCCTCCCTGGAGGAAAACTGGCACGAGTTAGAGGGCAGTGTTGCTGACCAGCTCCGGAGATGGACGGGACTGCTGCGGTGCCTCTCTCTTCGGGGACGGGCACTGGTGATCAACCAGCTTGTCCTGTCCATGCTCTGGCACCGGCTCAACACCCTGAGCCCACCGCCGGGCTTCCTGGCCAGTCTCCAGAGGACAATTCTGGAGTTCTTTTGGCCAGGACTGCACTGGGTCTCTGCAGGGACTCTGAGCCTTCCCCTGGAGGAAGGAGGGCAGGGCCTGTGCTGCATCCGCAGCCAGGTCCACACCTTCCACCTCCAGGCCCTGCAGAGGCTCCTTTATGGTGCAGGTAGTCCAGCATGGAGGCACTTGGCACGCACCTTCCTCCACCGCTACCAAGGGCTCCGATATGACCAGCAGCTCTTTTATCTCAACCTGAGACATGCTCCGCGAGATGTCTCTGAGCTGCCAGCCTTCTACCATGACGTCCTCCAGACCTGGAGGCTCATTGCAGCCTCCAGGTTAGTTATACCCACCGAGGGGGAGGACCTCCTCATGGAGTCCCTGCTACACAACCTCCATCTCTGTGTGCCGGTGGCGGAGGCCCCCTCTGTGAGGCGGAGGTTGGTCATGGCAGGTATCACCCGGGTTGGAGACCTCCTGGATTATGCCCGGGGGGACTGGGTGGATCCCCATGAGCTAGCTCGGTGCATGGGGCTCTCCACCCTTCGTAACCCCTCGGCGCCTACTCCAGGGGGTGAGGGCACCCTTGCCTCCCGCTGCTCGGGCCTATGTCGAACGGGTCCTGCGAGAGGGTACTCCCCACCCCCTCCCAGCCTTGGCCCTCTGGAACTTTTGATCGGGCCTCAGCCCCATCAGCCCCGTTGGCCATCCCTGCCCGATGCCCCGAGCCAGCTGCTAGACCTGCAGCCGGTCTCTTTCCAAACTGTGCCTCGTAAATATCTGTACACGCTCATGCTACATACCATCCACTTCCTCGCCCTCGTGTTCCACCCGGATACAAAGTGGTGGGACCTCATCCCACCTATAGAGGGCAAGGACCCCCGGTGGGCCAGTCTGTATGCCTCCCTCACTCCAAGGCCCACTGGGGACATCAGTTGGCAGCTCCTACATGGAGCCGTGAGCAAGGGCATGTACTTGGCGCGGTTCACCCTTTCTCCCAACACCTGCCCCTTTTGCGGTGTGAGGGAGATCCTGGCACATGTCTATTTAGACTGTGCCAGGCTGCAGCCCCTCTTCCAGCTCCTCCAGAACCTCCTCTTGAGGTTCTGGCTGCACTTCTCCCCACACCTGAATCTTTATTCACTCCCCATCTGTGGCCCCACAAAGTCATGGGACCTCCTCATCAACCTCCTCTTGGCTTATGCAAAAGTGGCCACCTATAAAACTCAGGAGAGGAGGTTGCCTGATGGAGGGGCCTGCAACTGTGGGGCCTATTTCTGGTCCCTCGTCCGTGCACGTATCCAGGCAGAGTTCCTCTGGGCGGCGTCCGCTAGCTCCCTTGACACCTTCTGGGAGCAGTGGGCTCCATGCTGCTGCTTCTTCCTGTCTCTGATCATGCCACACTTCTATGCACCATCCCCAAGGCCCCAACCATGCCAGCTCATTCCCCGTCTGTGACCATGCCTCTGCGTCCCTCATCTCTGACCATTGCCACAAGTGCCTGAACTTTCCTGAATCCCGAACCATACTGCCACTTCCGACTCCTTCTGACTATGCTGCTGGTTCTCCACACTGTCCTGAGGCCCCAAGCATGTCACTGCTTCTCACTGTCTCTGACGATGCCGCCACTTCTCCGCACTGTCCCGAGTCCCTGACCATGCCGTGCATCTTCGCAGTGTCCCGAGGGCCAACTATGCAATTGATTCTTCATGGTCTCTAACCCTGCCACACTTCTCTGCAGCATCCCTGACCATACTGTGCTCCTCCCCGCCATGCTCTTCTGTGAGCCACAGTTTTTCTTTGAAGAGCCACGTGCAGCTCATGAGCTGCAGTTTGGCCACATCAGCTATAGTAGGTACCTCAGAAATTATATTTTAAAAAGTACCTCCAGTTTATATATTCACACCTGTTCAACAACTTGGTTGAGTGGAAATATCCAGAGGGGAGCCAAGTTAGTGCAGCAAAAACAAGGAGAGTCCTGAGGCACCTTATAGACTAACAGATTTCTTCAGGCATAAGCTTCCATGGGATCCAACCCACTTCATCAGTTGCATGACTGAGTGGGAGATATCCAGTTTCTTGACTTTACAGGAGAGTTGGAGACCTTGGCAACACTAAATAACTATACCTAACATACTTTGACTGTTAAAGCAAAACCAAGTTAACTGGTAGGAAGAAAGATAGGGCTGATGCTGTTTCTTAAGCTAATAGCTGAAGCTTCAATAGAATGATAGAGAAGCTAGAAACTAAAAAGCTACCTCTATCAACCAGGTTGTTTTCTTTATACCTTGCCTAACATTGGTCAGTTTGTGTCATCTCTACCCAAACATGGGGAGATCACCCCCAAAATTGTAGGGGTACATCTATTTTATCAGATGATGGGTTTGTGTGTATCAGTGATGCATGTCTGTCCTCCAGAATGTTCCTCTATCTTCCCCTTTTGTTAATTATGTGTATTTTTTGGGGGGGGGGGAGGGTTGTGATGTTCTACTAAATGTCTAGGATCCAAAGTGGCAACTCATGGGTTGTTTTTCTTTCTGCTGACCAGAGTGTCATGATCAAAATATAGCCTCCTGGATCTTTGCATCCTTGCTCATCCAACAAACAGACTGATCAACATATCTAATATTAGCTTATCTTCTAGAGCTTCTATGCAAATTATGGCTAAGTCTTTAGCATTTCATACAATCTGTGTAAGTTCTTGAACTGATTTGTAAGGTATCTTGTGTTTCAGTGATCAAAATAAAAAGTTATGTTAACTTATGCACTTATGCCAAATATATAAAGCTAATCATTTATAATATATAAAGAATTTATATATGATCTATAGATGAATACATACATGCAAGTCAAACATAAAGTAAGCTAGAGACTACAATATACAACATTAGAGAGACTAATACTAAATCCAATTTATTGTCTACATTGTAAGAAAACTGTTTTAGAAAAGCAATGGAAGGGATGTCTAGAAGAGCCAAAAATGATGACTCCAAGGCTTAAATATGTGTTTCGCAATGAGAAATGTAAGGAACTCAGATCTGTTTTCCTGCTCAAACTGGTGCTCAAAAGGTGCCTTGATTACAATGTATAAGTACATTTTTGAGAAATAACTCACCATACTAAAGCCCTTCTTAATCTAGAGAACAAATGCATCAAAAGAACCAACCAGGGGTAGCCAAACTTATAGAACTCAAGAGCCACACAAGTTGATTATTAAACCTTCAAGAGCTGCACTGAGGCATATAGTCATAAACTTTTACATACTCCAAAATCACTAAATTTAAAATTCATCACACAGTTTAATTTTATGATAAAAAGAAGGCAAATATTGATCTTTCTAATATCAGATTCTAATAATTACTTAAGGTTACCCTAAAAACTAGGCCTATTCAGTAAAAACTTAGCTGTCACTCAATGTAGAAGACTGCAGGCTAGTGGCGAGGTGTGTTTTTTGTTTGTTTGTTTGTTTTCTGTTTTTTTTTTCTTTCTTTAATCTGGACAGTAACTTGTCAATGCAGTATGTAAAAGCTCTCTTAGGTGCTGATCTGTACGTATTTCACAATATTTCAATTTTGCTTAATTCCATTCTGAAATGCAATGCTTCACAGCAGTAAATTTCACCAAAATTTGAATGTAATCTACAGCTGAATTTCTTCAGTTGAGGATGTTTAGTTTCTGGCACTAATTTCCAGAATTCAGTTGCAGACTGGGAGCTTTTATGCATCATCTTTAAACCAGAATCCTCTTGTTTTTTAAGTAGTTCCATTTCTGCAGCAGATGTTTCTGAAAGCAAAAAATTAGGAATAGGAAAACAATTGTTGACTATGTCCACCATGAAGGGATTTACAAAAAAAAATCTAAACACAGTTTCAGTTTTTGTAAATCATCAAACCTGAAACGAATATCATCAATCAGCCCTTGTAATTTGTCTCCATATTCTTCAAGTTTTTCACGTTTGATTTCCAATTCAGGCAACGTGTTTATTCTAGTTTTGAGATGGGGGACAGAGGTTGAAAGTTTTTGAAATTACATCTTTGGAGAAGATGAATTTTCTTCTCAAAGCTAAAAAAATGCCTGAGAGTAAGACCAGAAATAATCTCCCCCCCCCCGCTTTAACAAGTTTAAACTTTGAAGATGTTGCATGACATCAGTCAAAAACATTAGGTCAAGTAGGCATTTGTCATCTTCCAGTTGTGGGTAAGAGTTACTTTTTTTCCTGAAAAAATGCAATTGTAGGTTCCAATAAGTCAACATATCCTTTTTAAGACATTGCTTGTTGACACCCACCTAACTAGACAATAAAAAGAAATATCAGTAGGCTCATCCTCAAGATCCAGGTCTTCAAGGAAGTGAGCTGCCTGTGTGTCTTAGCATTTGAGTGGATGAAATTGCAACAAGAAGTTCATGATGTACAATACATTGAACAGCTAGAAAATCTGGGATATTTGGATTGGATTTCAGAAGTCCAAGACAACCAAGATTTCTGCTTAACATCATACATGTGCCATCTGTTATCACACTTACAAGCTTTTTTACAGGTTCACTGGAATTTGCCAGAATTGTGTCAAGTGCATCTTTGACATCAGCGCCACAAGTTGTCTCCCGCAGCACTACTATTTCCAACCGTTCTTCTGTTACAGTTCAATCAGCAGATACATAATGAACAAATGTCACCAACCATGGTCTATTTTGAATATCCATGGATTCATCAAGAGCTAAACGAAAAGCAACACAGTTCTTCAAATCATTTTACATCTTTTTTCTTGACATCAGCACTAATCTGAGAAATATGCCTCTCCATAGTGTGATATAACATTGGAATTTGTGTTATCAGACTCTGAAAATTTGAACTATTTGGATCTAAAGTAACAACTGCCTCAGAAATGTTTTTTCTTAACAAATTCTCCATCAGAGTCTGGATGTTTAGACACTCAGTATTCCAGCTAATAACAAAACTGGCTTTGGTAATGGCATTTGCTTCCTTGCTGAACGACAAAACCAGTGTCTGCTGGCTATGTTTAGAGGTTTTCAAAGCAGTAAGCTTGTTTCTTCTTAAGTCAGATTTCAGTGGATACTGAGATGGAAAGCATGATTTGTTTCATAATGACACTTTAAGTTACTTTTTTAGTACTGAGTGAGGATTATGTTAAAGATAAGGTTAGGGCTTGCCTTTGTCATCAATGAATGCAAATGCTTTCCATTCAGTTTTAAACAATGTGTTATCTTCTTCGCATTTTCATTTCTTATTATTCAATATCATGTTTAGAATGACTTGTGAATTTTTTTTTATTTTTTTTTAATAATGAGTAAACTGCATTAGGGCTTAACAAAGAACAGAAAATATGCATGCAACTTTCTCTAAGGGCTGGTTAAACCAACTAGAATGCTACACTTATAACTCCAATGGTGTGGCAGCAAGAGTTTTTAGATAATGCTAATCTCATTGGCTGGTTTCAGCAGATGAGAGCAAAGAATTCTGATAAAAAAAATGCCACAAAACTTCCAATAGAAGCTCCTGCCTCCATTTGCACTACTTATTTCGTGATGCTGCCCTGTATAGAGGCTTGGCATCTATTCGTGATTTAGAAATTTTATGGTATTCACATCATTCACAACCTAGAAACAGTTATGAAAAAAAATAGCCTTTTTATTAATTGAAAACAAAACCTGCCAAATGTCTGCACTTGAGAAATCAATTTAAATCAGTTCAAGAAATTGATTTGCTGACATTCTTCCATGAGCTTCACTTCTTCATTCAAGAGCTGCATGCGGCTCCTGGACCACAATTTGATCACACCTCAGCTAAAAGTTTAAACTCAGATAAGTCATGTTAAAGGGAAGGCACACATCTTTCACTATGATTATAATGAAACAGCAACACAAACTACCAAAGAAAATGTAAGACTCTCCTCCTCCTGAAGTATTCATGTGAATACTGGAAGATGTGAGTTAGTCAAACAAGTTGTTAGATTGTCATGGGATGCACAACCTTCCCATACCCCTCGGACAGTGATTTTAAACCAGTGTGCCATGGCACAATAGTGTGCCTTGAGACCTGTCCAAATGTGCCATGAAATTTTGTACAAAGGTAATGGAAATCAATGTAAAACAAACATCGTTTCACCATAAACAATATTCTATCCAACCAAAATTACAACTCATAAAACTTGTGAAAACTGATCATCAAATTAAAAGCAAAGTATTAGTCTTTTGATTCTACCATATAAACATTCTAAACACAGGTTGCCGAAGGACAAAAAGGACATGATGTGTATTTCTTTTTCCAGATTTGAAACATGAATTTATTTGATCCCTCTTTAGCTTGTTGTATACACTATGTTGGAAACCACTCAAGTAAGACCATAACCATAGTAAATGCAAGTAAATGTGATGTTTATGAGCAATAAACTCAGCTGAAAAAAAGTGGGTGTGCCGTGGAACTGTTCATCTCATTCAAGTGTGCTGTGCTACTGAAAAGATTGGAAGCCACTGCCCTAAGGTATGTAACCTTTCTGTGTAACATTTCTCTTCACCTTTGCAGAATAGATGTATGGCTTGATGCCCAATGGGCCATACAAGGCTTTTCTTCTTGAATGTGCAGAACAATTTTTTTGTTATTATGATATCATGTTTCCTGCAGCATCCACCATATGTATCAATGTGAGACATGTCCATATGTATTTCACATAGTTCAGCTGGAGGTGGACATTGCTGGAAGAAGGGAGAAACACGATGTCCACACGTACATCATTATTTCAAAATAAGTTATTTTGAAATGAGTTATTTAGAAATAAAGTCCTTATTTCAAAATAAGTTAATTCGAATTAAGGAAAAAGCTCAAAGCAAAATAGCATGTCCAAACACAGGACTTGCTATTTTGCTTTAGGAGAGGGGCACCATGGGAGGTGTGACAACATGGCCCCCTCCCTGGGCCATGCCCCCACCCAATATAGGCTAAAAAGAAGGCACCCTGGGAAGGAGAAGGGCAAAAGTGTTATTTCAAAATAACCATTCTGAAACATCAGCTGTTTCGATTTAAAGAAGGTTTAAACTATTTCGAAATGATGGCTCTTATTTTGAAATGATGGAGCCCGTCATTTCGAAATAAGAATACATTGTGTGGACCTAATCTCTTTTATTCTGAAATAACCAGCGCTATTTCTAAATAAAAGAGACATGTGGACGTAACAATACACTTCAAACTGCTTGTTTGTTTATTTATTTATTTATTTATTTTCCCCAGAGAAAGCTCCATCTGGAGCCATCTCAATCTACATGCAAGGACTGTGCCCTGCCACAAATGGTCAGAGACTGGCTGAAAACCATCACTGGTGAGGCATGTGGGTCAGACTGAAATGGACTACAGTAGTAAAATTTAGGTTCCAATGTACGTTTCCCTTTATTTGGTAATGGTAAACACCTGATGGATTCTTTATTGGTTTGTATGTTGATTTACTATATATACACTTAAAATCAAATTCTAATCAATAAAGTAGTGTTAGTTTTATTTAAAGCTGTGTGGATTTTAGAGAATAGACATGCTGATGCCCGACATGAAGCAAAACTTGATTGTATATCAGTTTCTTTTTTAAACTGACAGACTGGTGTATATGATCCTGCAGTTGTCTGGGAAAATTCCTGATCCCTGCAGTATGTTCCTGTTGTGGCATCTGAGGACTACAGATGCTCACTGGGGGATACATCCCCTGAGTGCTAGTGAGAGCACTTCCACTGCTAGGGACTGATTACATGAAGGAGGCTGGTGTGGACTGACCCAGGAGTCAAGGTCCACCTGACCAAGCAGGGTAAGCTGGGGTCCAGGAATTGGAGGCACAGCAACGTGCTAGGTTAGATTGCAGGAATGGAATGTCACATATATTCAGGAGTTACCCTGAGTTACCTGCAAAATCAAACTAACTGATCTAAAGCTACCTGCTAGCCTTAAAATCTATAAAGCTATGAATCTAAAAGGTAATTAAGTCTGCTAAGTCAAGTACTCAGGCATTCAGAAAGTCAGGTCTGTACTTGCATGTAAAACCTGAATTATTCCCTTTTGTGACAATTTGTGCTGACACCATCTTTAAGTACACGATCATGTACTATTTTTAACTCAGTGCATGGGGCACATGGTGCTCACTGAATGGGAAGATGATCAAGAGTTCTCTTTATCCACATTATTCTGTGTTTGGCCTGCATGCTATCCAAGTCCAAATAATTAGTGTTTTTATTTTTCCCTGACGTTTCATGGTGTTCATTTCTATAGTTCAATTGCTTCACACTCATTAATTACTCTTAACAACACCTTTTGGGGGATGGGAAGTTTTTCCATTTCACACCTGGAGAACAGAAGCCCAGAAACCCTATAATGAAAGTCATCAAAAGTGCTCATTAATTTTGAGTGCTCAGCTTACCAGGTCCTGGTTTCTCATAGGCATTAGGCTTGAGCAGTACAGGAGCCACTGACTTCAATTTACAGAAGCAGTGCTCAACACTTCTGTAAATCAAAGCCCGTGCCCTCAAGCCAGCCACCCATGAAAAACACAGTTATTGACCTTCTGTGAGTTTTTTGGTTTTTGTTCCTTGCCAAGTATCACATAGCAACCCTGTGGGAGGTAGGGATAGCATCCAGTTACCTAGGGCAGCATTCATCTGCCAAAACAATTAGACTCTCCTTTCTCCTGCTATCCTTTGCTCATACACTTCTCATTTTATAGCTTCTACAACAAACGAGTCAGCCGTTCTGAAGATGACAGCTGCCTGCATTCCACAGCCCTGAGTCAGAACAGTGTCTTTCCTCTAGAAGAAATGAAACAGGGCTCCCATGGAATAATAATAATAATAATAATAATAATAATAATAATAATAATAATCACATGAGGACATGTTAAGGACTTTATATTAATGTCTACATACAAGAAACCTAGAATAAGGTTTCAAAGACACCTTTAGTTCTTCCATTGCCTTAGTTTTTACTCTTAATTTTGCAAATTTAATGCTCTCTAACAGTAAGTTTTGCACATAATTTCATAGATAAAAAAGCACCTTGAAAAAACAAATTCCTTCAAATGGTGCCATAATGCCACCCAAATGGGTCACCAGTAGAGATAGAAAGTTTAGATCCACCACAGAAACTTCTGCCCCTTGAGCTAGTGAAGTAAGTGACAGCAGTTCCAGGTTGTCAGTCTCTTTGTGGCCCAGTGCTAGAGGGGTATCAGTAGATTTTGTCGGGAGCAGGATGTTAAAAAATATTTACTGATGTCAAGGGAATGGCAAAATTTAGGAATTTTGGATTCCATTCCAGGCTCTGGAGAGGTGTTGGCTCTAGTAATCGCAGACTCTTGTTACTTTGTCTTCCCAGCCTCGTCTCTTCAGCTCCCTTCCTTCCAACTTGCCTGGCTTCCTTTCCTCATCCCTTGCTCTCTGTCCTGGTCCCATTCTCCTTGTCTACCCAATTCCATCTCAACTCCTCAAGCTTCTCATCCCCAGTCCCAGTTTCATTGCCAAGATAGTCCTAGACTTCACTTCTGACTTCCCCAGCCTAGTCTCCGTTTCCCGTATTTCTCTGTGTGATCCCCTGCCATCTGGGGTTCTCATCTGCTTGGTTTCTCTCCCCTACCATTCCTTTGAGTTAGCCTTGTCTGCATCCAGCCCCATGTATGCTTCCCTTGATGCCCCATCCAATCTCAGGGCTTCTCTACTCACACACTTAGTTTGTGGCAAACTGGAGTGTAAATTCACCCTGCATTAGCCAGCTAAGCAGTGACTTGTCTCACATCCTGCTTCTGTGCACTAATATCTTCCTAATGCTTTGACCTGAGAATAGATTGAAGCACACTGGGGAACTTTTAGGCTATATCTACACTTAGAAAGTTAGTTTGAATTAACTGAATTTGAACTAATTAATTCAAATTAATAATTATTAGTTTGAAATAAGTTAATTCAAATTAACACAGCCACCTAGAAACCCTAATTTGAACTAACATGTCCATGAACAGGACTTGCTAGTTTGAATCAGGTAGGGGGTGCTATTGCATAAGGAGAATCAAGGTGTGGTTAATTCAAACTAAGGTTATGTCCACACACAGGCAGTTAAATCAATTTAACTTAAATCGATTTAATAAAATCACTATAAAAATCATTAAATCGATTTAAGTTAAATCGATTTAACAGGTCCACACCTAAAACTCAAATCAAAATAGTATGCCCATGAACAGTGTGAAGTAAGAGAGGGAAATTATAAATGGCCAAACTCTGGCCTTTGTGTAAAGTACTGTTTGAGCAAAAGTGAAGCCATATTAATGACCTTGTCCTCCAGAAGACCCAGCAGCTGCAAAAACCCCTTAGCACCAGTTCAAGCTGACCAAGGCCAAGGAAAAGGGGAAGCACAACAGCTGGAAAAGTTGATTTTCCGGACGGATAAAATAAGTAAATCCCAGGCAGGTGAGATACAGGCTACACCAGTGTGATTTTTGTTAATGAAAAGATGAGACAAACACCTGGACAAGTTGGAGGAGTGGTAGGTGAAAAGCCTGCTAAGTCACCAACGGTCCGGCCAACCTAAGGCACTCCCCACCTTCCACAAGTGAAGGTGCAATACCCCTCACCTGGCTAGCTAGGGAGGAGATGGTCCTTCACTAGCATCAGTCAATGGTCTATAGGGTACCAGTTTTTCTCTGATTTAGGTCTTGTCTGGGAGTCACTGAGCTGGACAGTCTACCTTATCTGTAACTGGGAATCTTACACTGGTTCCTTACAGTACCAGTCCCTCGTTGGTTTTAAACAGATACTTGAACAGCTGCTGAAGACCTTCTGGAGGGCAATGTCAAAATGTGGTAAATATTGTGTGTTTGTGTTTATGTCTCTGAGGTATCTTGTAAAGTTCTGTGTTGTCTCTAACCTTCTCCCACAATCCAAAAAAGTGTCAGGTTTGTCCTGGTGGCCACGACCCAGACCCTTTGGAGTCCTGGGTGGTGCGTTTGCCTTTTGCACACGGATTGTGAACCCCCTTTTCTATTATAGCATTAAGTTTAGCTTGCAGGAGATATGCTAAGAAACAATAAATGGTGCTAACCAACACTGGGGTAAAGAGTTTGCTTCGGAGTTAGGTACCAGGACAGGGATCTGCATTGTTTGTATTATCATGGTTTATTTCCTGTTTATTGGATTATTAATCTGCACTTAGACAATATTGCAATGCCTTAAAGAAATAGGATTATTTTAACTGTTACAGTTGCAGCACTTAACAGATTCCTTTCTTACTTAGCTGATGAGTTTATGTATCAAGGCTTCACATTTATAGTTAAAGCTCTCCACCTAGTGGCTACTGTATATAATTACAATAAAAGTTACATAAACAGTGATTTAAACTTAAAAAGTGGTCTGGTCTCTTGACTCTTGATCAGGGGGCACTCTTGCAATCACTGAGGAATTTGCTCCCACACCTCACTCAGCCTTAACAGACACGACTTGCTATTTCAATTTAGGAGAGGGGCACCATGGGAGGTGTGATGACATGACCCCCTAGAAGGGCCCTGGCGCTACCCAATATACAGAAAAAAGGAAAGCACCTGGGAGGGAGAAGGGCAAAAAGGATTAAATCGATTTAACAGTTAAATCAAAATAATGTCTGCATCATGTTATTTTGAAATAACAATTTTGATTTAATCATCATATTGATATAATACTAGTTTTTATTATATTGATACAACTTCCCGTATATCGAAATGAGGGAGCTCCTCATTTTGAAATAAGGGAAAGTTGTGTGGTCCTACCATTTTTTAAATCAAAATAACCAGTGTTATTTTTTATTTAAACAGTGTGTGTGGACATACCCTAACAGTTTAAATTAATACAGCTACATTGGGTTAATTCAAACTGTGTTCGAATTAACCATCACTTTGAACTTAAGGGAAGCTTTATAGATTCATACTAGGCTTTCCTTAATTCAAACCTAGGGAACGCGTTCATCCAAGCTAATGAAAGCTAGTGTGGACATGCACTAATTTAGTTTAAATTAAGCCTCCTTAATTCAAAGTAAATTATAAGTGTAGACATATCCTTAGGGTATGTCTACATGCAGGTTTTAAATCAAATTAACACTGGTTATTTCAATTTAAAAATGCTTAGGTCCACATGACGTTTCCTTATTTTGAAATAAGGAGTTCCCTAATGTCAAAATAAAGAAAATAATTTCGATATAATAAAACATAGAATTAGATCAAAATGAGGGTTATCTCGAACCTGTGGCTTCAAAATAAATGGTGTGGCTGTGTTATATCAATATGACCCATACATTGATATAACAGTTAACCTTCTTCCTCCCAGGGTAGATGGCACCCTGGAAGGATGTGTCTCCCCGCCCAGGACCCTGGCCATGGAGGGAGGGGAGGTGCAGGAGGGCACACGGGCCACCCCCACCTTCTGGTGACTGGGCTGGTGGGGGGGAACACACAGTTTACCACTTCCCCCCAGCAGCTGACACTGCTGCAGGGGCAGGGAAGCTAGTGTGCCCCTCTTCTCCACAGCTGGCCAGGCGGTGGGGCAGAGATTGTGGGGCTCCCTGTATTCCCCACTGCTTCCAGGGTGGTGGGGGGCAGAGATTGCAGGGGTGCCTGGCTTCTCCCACCACTTCCAGGGCAGCAGCAGCAGAGATGCCAGGGCAGCATGGGCAGGGATCCCAGGGCACCTCAGGGCACTGGGATCCTTGCCCCCACCAGCATGGAAGTGGCAGGGAAAGCAGGGTGCCCACAAAATCTGCCCCTCCGCTGGGCAAGCGGTGTGGGATGTGGGGCACCCCAACAATCTCTGTGCCTGTCTCCGGGGAAGCAGAAGAGGAAGCAGGGCACCCTGGGCTTTATTTCCCTGCCACCCTGCAAGGGGGGATTTTGGGTGCCGGTGGATCCCTGCCCCTCCCCACAGCCAGGCAGGGGACTGGGTGGCAACAAGCCCTGTCAGGGGGCCATATTGCCACACCTCCCAGGGTGTCCCTTTCCTAAATTGTACAAGAAAGTCCTTCCCCAGACATGCTAGTTTGATTTGTTTATCTTTTTGGGGGACCTGCTAAATTAATTTAATTTAAATTGATTTAATGGTTGTTATATCGATTTAGCTTGAGTAGCTTCAAGCTAAATCAATTTAACTCCCAGTGTGTGGACATAACCTTAATGTTTGCCTGCACTGTCCACATGGAAGTTTAGTGCATGACAGGTAACTGAAAGGTGGATTTACATCCCAGCTTTTCATAAAATAAATTTTTAAGTAGCTACACTCTCAGTCTTACCTGGTCCACCCTGGCTGTCTATTCCAGTTTCTTTGTCCAGTTAGTTTGAGGGTATGTCCATACTGATGACTACAAAATCACTGCCATCAGTTTGGCTTTCTCGGAGAGCTTAGCAGAGTCTGAACTTGCTGCTGCACTCCTGGAAGTTTGCTCCATAAGTCCTGGCCCCCAGGAAACATACAGGAAAGCCAGCCGCAAGGCATTTGCAGTCAGCTCTCCCACGTATGTCCCGAAGGCCAAGAAAGTCACTGGCATTTATGTGCCTTGTATAAATGCTGGTCAACTGATTCTGACAATAAATCTCAGGGTAGACTAGGGCTTAGACTTTCGCCACACCTTGACTCCTTATCTGATGTGTCTCTCCTCACTCGCCCTGTTTCTCCCCCAGTTTCCCATTCTCCTTCCTCAGCCAGTCCCCATCTCCCTCTTTGTCTCCTAGTCCCAGTTTCCCCACTGTCACCAACAAAAACTCTTAATATGTTCAGCTCCACTCTCCCCCACCACCACCACCAACTACCCCACAGATGCCTTTCCAGGCCACTCTTCTATTGTTATTCCAGTCTGGCTCTTGCCACTTCTATATTCAATTTTGGAAGCCTCCTTTTCCCCCTGCCTGGACCAATGGGGAAAGATAGACTCTGTGAGAAAGTGTGCTGGGAGTGAAGAGATGAGTCTGCACCCTGCATCTGATGCTTGTGGACGAGGTGACAGATGAGGGCGAAGCCCCAGGCTGTGCTCAATGCCCACAGATGCACAGTGAGGCTAATTCATGTGTTTACTAGTGTAGGTCAAAGTCAGTGTTGAATGGGTGAGTGTATGTGATGATCCATTTTCTAGAAAACTAATTTGTTGTCACTTCCATTGTTTTCACTTATCTGTATCCCTTTACTGTGCAATAGTAGGCATTTACACCTACAACTAAGTAACTAATCAAAGAAAGAAGACTTGTGGCATGCAAATGAGGAAGATTCATGGAACACAATGTACAGAGTGCTAATTTCAAAGCAGGTGCACATTGTGTTTGATGATGGAAGGTCAGAGACTCTACATGCATTTTTTTTATTATTTTTTATTTTTATTTATTTATTTATTTATTTTATTTTCTATAATGAAAGGAAGAGCTCACTTGGCCAGTAACCCTGGCAGCTTTCTCTCTCCCCCACCCCCCTTGATTGTTTGGATTCTACCTTGGTGGAATAGCTGACTGAGAAGATGCAGATCTTCAGACACATTCTGGGAAGCCCTGAAAGATTATTGGGAAATTAGCAGATTAAGACTTCTCTGCTACCATTTGAAATAGTAGAACAAAATTCACTTGTACAGATACTTTACCTGCTTCAGGCACTCAGTAACTTTCATTTCCTGTTCTTAGCTTATAAAATTTTAGTTAGTTTGCTAGTGAACTTACTGCCAGCATTGCTTCTAGTGTAGGATTTAGGGTACCAGCACCTCTTGGGTAAGTGAGTGGGACCAACCTTGATGTGATTTGTTGTGTAAGTTATCATTTTATCATGTAGTCATTCTTGTATGGTGGCAAGATTAGACTGGAAGGTCTAAGGGGACTGTATGACTCTATGGTATGAGTGTTACAGTGAACCAGGAGCTTGCACTTATTAATACTTTGGTGAAATCTAATTATAGAAACACCACCACTTTGGAGAGTCTGTTCTGTCATCTGACAGTCTGACCTGAGGTAGTAACTATCCTCAAACTTACTAATTCAAACTAACAATTTCAATCTAACTTTCTGTAATGTAGATACAGACTGAGTGTCCTGATCATGACTGCATCATTAGGAAACTTTTAATCTTTGAAAGAAGAAATACTTCCATAGGAGCCCCCACCTTGGGCTGGGGTCCTACAGCTGGGTCCCATTCAGAGGAAGAGGAAAGACATGACATTGGAACAACTGTAAATGCAGTAATTAAAATGCTTCACAGTCACACAGGGATCTCCGGTGCCCAGTGCCATGAACAGTAAGAATTACAGCTCAGTACTGGCAGGACTTCCTCTGATTCTCATTCATTTCTCATTAGGCCATAGGGACATGGCATACTGTGGGTTCCAGTTCCTTTCTCTCAGGCAATTTGTCATTCAGAACTGAGTAGGTAGATTCCTACCTGAGCAGGTCACTCCAGCATCCTCTCCATGATTGCAGTTATGCACCCCCCATCCAGCATTCCCACAGTGCCAGAGAACAGACTCGGTACCACGACAGGCAACACTTTTCAGCCAAATAGGTCCAAATCCTGGCCCAAAATGAGCATTCTGATGGGCATGGACAGCAGAGGCACATCCCAGCTGCTTACAGACAACTTCAGCATCTTCCATGTCCCATTCATCATCACACACTGTCCCCCACTGATCATTGTGTTTAACCTCCACTCTCCCAGCACAGGGTCTGCCTCCATTCACCAGCCTCAGCTCATCAGCACCTGCAAAGAAACACAGAGCAGGGTCAGAGTGAGCAGGGATCCCCACACCCAGTGTTATCAAAGCAGAGTTCATGCCCAGCAGCACTGGATCTGCTCCCAGAGCCATGAGAATGGGAGCTGCCTTGTGGTGCTGCTGTCTCATGGATCAGGGCCTCACACTTTGGGTTATCGGTGCTGTAGCTCTCACTATTTTACTGCCATGAGGGCAATTTTGGGGGTGTTTAACTGTGTCACAATACATTGAAAGGTTCCAAATCATTGAGTTTCCCTTATTCTAAATGGAGCCATCTCCCATCTAGTCTGTGGGGCTGAAGCCAGCAAGATGCCTTGTCTCCCAAACCATCTGCCAGCACATGGAGGATGGAGGGCTGCTCTGGGGGAAGATGGCTGCCAATAACCAGTGTTTGCAATGGAACTGAAGCACATAAGCAACATGGCTGCTCCTGCACAGCTCAGGAGTCTAGAGAGGATCCAGTGACTGTGGGGCACAAGAAACCCGGCTGGGGAGAGTGTGGGGAGCAGGCCACTGGGTTCGGGCAGGAGGCAAATTTAGTGGTTAGGGGAATGGAGCAAAGACAAAGAGTGGGTGGAAGTGGGGAGGGAATTTTGGAGCAAGGGGCAGAGGAGAGGGGAGGAGGGGCTGAATTTTGAAAGAGGGGTATCAGGGAGCCAGGGTGAGGAGAGGGGAGTCTGGAATAGAGGTCATGAAAGAGGTCACAAAGGTGGGCAGGAGGAAGTTAACAGAGAGGGTCAGAAGGGAGATGAGGGGACAGAGATCTGGAATGGGGGTAGGAAACAGTATTGGAGATGGAAGAAAGACAGTCTGTGGTGCAGGGACAAGAACAAATGTGGGGGAAAAGAGTGGAATGCAAACAGGATGGGGGAGAAGAGCAGAAAGAACTGAAAATGGAGGGAATGGGAGCAGATGGGTTTGAAAAAGGGGGAAGGAAGAGATAGTGGGGACTCACACAGTTTTGTGCTTTAGAGGGTGATGGGTCAGCTTGTAATTCACACACCTGCTCTGGCAGAGGAGTAGAGGGGAGCTCAAATTTCTGCAAACACACTTAAGAACAGCAGTGGCTGGTTTTACAGTCTCCTGATTTTTGATATGTGGAGGTTATCAATATGGCCTCATGCTCCCCCATACACCTCCCTCCCTCCCCACTTGTTCCACATTTCCTTCTGCAACTGGGTTCTTCCAGCCTTCCTCCCTTGCACTCACCCCTCTTTTCCCCTTTCGCCTAGCCTCCCTGTCTTGCATGTGCAGGTTGTTTTTCTGCCAGTGGCACGCTCTGAGTCAGCCTCCCTGCCTCTCCATTTGTCTCTAGAGCTGTTTCCATCTTTGGTGGGTGGGGAGTCGCCAAGCTGGCTGCCGGGAGGCATATAGTTTACAGACAATGTGAGGACGGGCTGCTGCCCATCACACAGTCCTGGGCTACTGGCTGGGGCAACAGTCCATGGGACAGTGCTTGAAGACCAAGGATTCTTTATGAGACCGGGAATGAGTGTGGCCATCATTAATCACAGTGCCTGTGAGTTATAGCTACATAGAGATTTTCACTGCAACCAGCTGCTTGCAGTAGTGGATGGCTCAGCCAGGGACAGTGCTTTTATGGCATCTCCATGAAGGTCAGGAAACAGTGCAGTTCATTGCATGACTCAGTAATGTTCAGTGGTAGCAGGGTACCAGGCTATGACATTGCTCTAGCTAAGTGCACACAATGTCCTGTTTCCTTGGATGCAGCAGAAACTAATAACAGAAGGTAGTTTCCTTGCTCAGAGAAACCACCAAGCCTGGCCCTCCAGCTAGTTCCCAAAGGCTTTGTTTGCTTCCTCCCAATATCCTGGTCACAACTTCTTTTTCTGATTTCTCCTTCCAACAGAGACAATCTGAATCCAGTATTGTAGCCCTTGCATTAGCAACAAGGGAAAACTCTGAGTTAGCTCTGTTCTAAGAAGTGGCCGTAAGTAGTTTTCAGGACGACAGTCACATTTATTTACTTGATCTATAGATATCTGCAAGATTCGTGTTGTCTGAAATGGAAAACTGATCCACACCCACCACAGAATGTTAGGGAAGTTCAGATCTGTTTTGGGGGTTGAACATCAACCCCTGATGTTTTCTTTCTCTCTCTTTTTTTTTGCCAAGACCCCACAGAATTGTACATATTTTTTCAGCACAATTTAAATAGATCAATAATTGTGAAACTCAATCTTCTGGCAAAGACTGTTCTGGCCTCTATTCAGGGCTCACAGAGGATTGGGACACAGAAGGAAAGAAAAAAAAATGTTGCTACATTATGATATCCCCAACACAGTATACTCCCCAACATCACTGTGTCTGTATCACATGAAGCAAATTCAGATTTCCTCACAGAAAAAAATAAAATAAAATAAAATAAAAATCTAGAGTGTATAGTCATTGATTTAGATGTCAAAAGAGACCAATATGATCATCTCTAGTCTGACCTCCTGCCCAATGCAAACAACAGAACTGCCCTTCCACTAGTGAAGTAGATACCAAATCTATGATTGAGTCACTGAAGTTACCAAATATTAGTTAAAGGTCTGCAAGGTACAGAGAAACTGTAAACAATTGACCCAGCCCCCATGTTACAGGAAAAGATGGAACACCCCCAGGTTAATCTGGCTTGGGGGAAAATCCCTCCTGACCCCAAATAGGACAATTATCAAATCCCTGAACATATGGGCAAGACTCACCAGCCAGACACCACAAAAGAGTTTTCTGCACTAACGTAGAACCCACACCTCTGACATCAACTCACCAGCGTTTTGGCATATTTACCACAACTAGTCAATGATTAGTTAATTCTCGGTTTAGGCTGTCTCAGCATACCATCTCGTCCATAGATTTATCCTGTTCAGTTGTTATGTTCACTATGATTTTTTGCCCCTCACTGCTCCCCTCAGAAGGCTATTCCAGAACTTCAAGCCAATGATAGTTAGGGAGAACAATGTACATTTGCTCATAAAATCTAGTAATATCACTTTCAAACTGAAAGTATCTTTGGCATCACTATGATTCTATATTGTAGGTAACTCTGCAAAAATGTATCCATCACACAGCAAGAAATGGTCATCTGCACTGGCAGTCCGATCACCCTGGAGCCAGCACAGAATTATTTACTCTTTGGTCATATGCAGCTCTAACACCAACACCTTATATACAAACTATTTTGGAATTTGAAATATAAATGCCAGGTAACATGCTGGACACTCTATTTGCTCAGGATTTTCTGGGTATCAGCTGCCTACTCACCAAAAAGTTACAGAGCTGGCTGGAAGACACACATTAGGACAGAAAAAGCAAGGAGTCCTGTGGCACTTAAAGACTAACAGATTTATTTATCACATGAGCTTTTCTGGGAGAAAATGCCACTTTGTCAGATGCTTTGAAGATGAGGGAAATTACAGAATTGGATGAAAATAAATGCAGGGGAGTGTAAAACATGGGATCAGGTCATAGAGTAACAGAAGTGTGATTTTTCACCCCCAAAAGCTCATGTGATAAATAAATCTGTTAGGCTGTATTCACACAGCACTTTTGTTTCGGAACAACCTCGTTGTTTCGAAACAAAAAAAACATGTTCACACGACACACCGTTGTTTCGAAACAACAGGAACCCATTGTTTCAAAACAAGGGCATTGTTTCGAAACAAGTTAAACCCCATTTAGGGGCGAAACAACTCATGTGAACATGTTGTTTCGGAACAAGGTGTTCCGAAACAACAGGTCAAGGGCTGTACCCTCAGCACCTGCAAAAGGGGGCTGCAGGCACCGGCGGGGTTTAGTGCTGCCCAGTGCTGAACCCTGCTGGTGCCTGCAGAGCCGGGCTGCTGTAGTTGCTGGGCTGCGCTGAACCCTGCGGGTGCCCACAGCCCAGCTCTGCAGGCACCAGCAGGGCTCAGCGCTGAGCAGCGCTGAACCCCGCCGGTGCCCGCAGCCCCCTGAGGAAGCGAAATAGCAGGTTCACAGTGTGAACCTGCTATTTTATTTCCCACTTTTTTCCTTATTTCGAAACAACTATTTGTTAATTCAAAATAAGTTATTTTGAAATAAGGTGTTATTTTGAAACGAGTTGTTTCGGCACAACTTGTTTCGAAATCACCTTCTGTGTGTGAATACAGCTGCCACAGGACTCCTTGCTTTTTTTCATTGGACTAGACTAACATGGCTGCCACTTTGGAATGTTAGGACAGGTTTTTTTCCCCCCAAGGCTATGTCTACGTTGGGGGGGGGGGAGGGCTTTGAAGTCACCTTTAAGTCAGACTTATTAGGTTGACATCAGTGTATGTCTGGTCTGCTCATGACACAGTGTAGATATATCCCAGACACAGATCTGGTCCCCATCCCCTGCCTCACCCTGGGTCTCTTGAGATCAGGAGTAGCCTGTGACGTTGACCAAGCTGAGTGATTGGGCTGTCTCCCAGGTGGCAGAAATGCTGCCACACTCATTCCCAGTCCCCTGAGATCAGGAGTAGCCCGTGAAGTTGACCAGGCTGCTGAGCTACCTGCCAGACGCGGCAAGTGGTTCAGGATCAAATCAGTCTCCAAGCCTCCCGCCACCAACAGCAAGTGGCATGATACCTGACTTGTCTCCATGCCCCTTGCTGTCAGTGGTAGGAGCCAGCTCCCAGCCCCTACCACTTGTGGCATGGGGCTGGGGGACAGATCCAGCTCCCAGCCCTTTGCCACCAGTGGCTGGGGTCGGATTGGGCCCCTGGAGTCAGATCAAGTTCCCAGAGCCAGATTGGGACCCAGGGCGGAGCAGGAGGTGCGGCTGAGTGTTTCCTGCCCTGTAAAGTCAACTTAAAAGCTTAAGTTAACTTAATTAAGTGATTAAGTAAATTTAATAAAATCTAAATATAACCCTGGATTTTCTTGAGTTGATTTAAACCAGGTTAAGTTGACTTAAGCCTCCAGTGTAGACATACCCTAAGACAATAATTTAAACTTGTATTTCTGATTGTCAGATTCTTCTTCAGCTTCTCAAGCTGGGGAAGCAGCACAGGGGTTCTCATGAACCAACTACTGCTGTAGAGATCACTCCACTGCCAGACACCTGTGTGCTTCTCATTTTGTTAACACCAAAGAATATTAGGGCTGTAAGGGACCTCATGAGGTCACCTAGTTCAAGCTCCTGCAATTAAAAAAAAAAAAAAGTAGGACTGCTCCTACTAAATCATTCCAGCCAGAGTTTTATCCAACCAAGTCTTTAAAAGTTTCCAAAGATGGAGATTCCCCCACCTTCCTAGGCAACCCATTCCAGTACCTCACCACACTCCTGAGGAGAAAGATTTTCCAGCCCAACAAGTTCCAATCACTGCATTATGTAAACCATACTTGGGACCCACTTAACCCAGTTTTAAATCAGTTTTGGAGTCTTTAGGCCAGATTCACTCCCCAAGCTGCACTGCACACAATTGTGTTCCAGGGTCTGGGTCACCTCGTTAGCACTAAGTCTGCTTGGAGCTGGGACACAGCATGGTCAAGAGCTGGCAACCCCTTTTGCTGGACAATGAGAGGAGACCTGGAACTGGGCAGGGGCAGACCTAAAGGAATGAAACCAATGTGGTTGTGAGATGCCCTGATACACCACCTCTCCCATGCAGCCTATGCTTATCAGGATTCTATAGGCTGCAGATAGGATTTTGCTTTCTATGATGAGATGATGGAATCTGAGGATGCAGGAATAGCTATTGACATGATATACCTCAACTTTAGCAAGGCTTTTGATACAGTTTCCCAAAGCATTCTCATCAGAAAGTTAAGGAAGTATGAGCTGGATGAATGGATCATAAGTTGGATAGAAAATTGGCTAGATCAACGGGCTCAGCAGGTAGGAATCAATAGCTCAATGTCCAGTTGGCAACTGGTCACAAGTGGAGTGCCCTAGGGGTCAGTCCTGGGGCCCGTTCTGTTCAAAATCTTAGTTAATGATTTTGATGATGGGATAGATTGAGCACTCAGTAAGTTAGTGCATGACAAGCTGGGGAAATGGTAGACACACTGGTGGGCAGGGACAGGATTCAGGGAAACAGACAAATTGGAGTAATGGGACAAAATAAATCTCATGCAGTTCAACAAGAACAAGTGCAAATTCCTGCAGTTAGATGGAAAAACTCCATGCACTGCTACAGGCTGGGGACTGAATGGTTATGGGCAGCAGTACTGTAGAAAAGGACCTTGGGGTTATTGTGGATGGGAAGCTGGATATGTGTCAATAGTGTGCTCTTGTAGCCAAAAAGGCCATTGGCATATTGGGCTGTATGAGTAGGAACATTGCCAGCAGATCAAGGGATGTGATTATTTCCCTCTATTCAGCACTGCTGAGGCCACATCTGGAACACAAGTGTCCAGTTTTGGGCTCCCCATTACAAAAAAGGATGTGGACATATTAGAAAGAGTCCAGTGGAGGGCAACAAAAAATGATTAGGAGGTTGGGGCACATGACTTATTAGTAGAGACTGAAGGAACTAGGCTTATTTAGCCTGCAGAAGAGAAGACTGAGTGGGGATTTGATACCAATTTTCAACTACTTGAAGGGGTGCTCCAGAGAGAAGGAAGCTATGTCGTCCTCAGTAGTAACAGAGGACAGAACAAGGAGCAATGGTTTCAAGGTGTGGCTGGAGAGGCCAAGGTTGGATATTAAGAAAACTTTCTTACTAGGAGAGTTGTGAAGTATTGGAATATGTTGCCTAGGGAGGTGGTGGAATCTCCATCTTTGGAGATAGTAAAGGTCTGGTTAGACAATACTCTGACTGGGATGTTTTAGTGAGAGTGGTCCTGCTTTTAGCAGGAGGTCGGACTAGATGACCTGCTGAGGTCCCTTCCAACCCTATGATTCTTTGATTCAAAGCTTCTCTGCCCCTGCCAAGACCCTGGGGGAGGGAGGCAGGGCTGCTTCAGGGTCAACCTTCCTGCTGGCACAACTTCCAGTTCCCTCATAGGCCCAGAGCATTGCATACTGCACCAGTATATAAAAAGTCAGCTCTGGGCTCATTTGGGTCAAATCCTGCTCACCGCAGATATTCAAAGCTTTAGCTGCCTGGGGAATTGAGTGACTGGGGAAGGGAGAAGCCTGGATTTGGCCCTAGGAGCTGTTGGGTTTGGACCAGGCATTTCTGTTGGAGTACAAAGTAAACATGGATGTACCTGGATTTCATTAATAAAAAAATGCCTAGCCAAGGATCTAGGCAACAGGGTAGCATTGATAACATTCTCATACCCCAGAAGTATTGTCCATTACAAGAAGAACTCAGTCAGCCAGGCACTGACAGAAAATGCTTCCCATGCCTCTTTCACTGTGTGAAGGACAGGCTGGGTCCACCACTAATGCCCCATCAAAAAGCTGCATTTTGCAATGCGCCAAGAAGTCATCAAATCTGGGCTGTTTTGTCCCAAGTGAGAACAAGTTGCAGAATCCTGGATCCCTGAGAGAGAGCACTCTGATGATCCCCTCAACTCTGTCATTTAGAAAAAGGGGTCCAGCTCAGACACCCTGCTGACACAGCTGTAATAATGCCACATTGGGAGAGAGATGATTCTGCAAGGAGGCTGATCCCAAACCATTCATGAGTTTATAAATCATAAACGTCTTATTCTCCACCTAGAGACAGGCAGTGAATGCAGATTCCACAGTAGGGAAGTAATATCTTCCCACCTAGTTGCCCAACATAGTAAAAGCCACTGCATTCTCCACCAGATTCAGTCTCTGAATGGTTTTAAGGTGCAGCCCCAAAGAAAGGTCACTAAAGTATCTTAATGTTGATGCAACAGAAGCCAGGGGAACAGTGGCAAGGTACAAACCTGAAAGGAAAACTCAGAACTTACTAGACAGACACAGACAGCAAAAAGCTGACTGTAAAAGTTACCATCCCAGTTCCAGTTAACAGCAACCCCCAGGCGACCTACAGAGGAGACTTACTTGCTGTGTCCTGAATTTGGAGAAGAAGCCACAGAAGCAGAGTGTAGAGACATCCCTTCATTGCCAGCCTGTGTGTTGTCCCCTCCTTTCACTGCATGGCCACACCTGACACCCTGCCAGGGCTCCTTTCAGTCTAACAAATGAGAATGAAGCCATGGAAGGGAAATATATAGATTCAGAGGCTGGCACCAGCCTCCAGAAGGAACCAATAGCAAACACACCTGCCTTTTTAGTCCTTATCAGTGGTTTTATCTGTGAATTTCTGCAGCAAAACATCCAAAAAAACTTAAAAGCAACAAACATCAACATATATGAATGGATAAGCCCCTTCCTGATATCAGGTTACCACAGCCCCAGATCATTCTGTAAGCTCCAGGGCTATGTACACATGAGCCTTATAAATTGAAACAACAGCAGTTCTTTTGATTTAAAAATGGACGTGTCCAGATGACATTTTCCTTATTTTGAAATAAGGAGCTCCCTTATTTTCATTAAGGAAAATTAATTCAATATCATTAAACCTCGTTATATGTCAAAATAAGGGTTATTTTGAAACTGTGGTTTCAGAATAACCCCATCTGGTTCTGATATATCGATATGTCCCACATATTGATCTAACAGAATGAGCTTCCTCCCAAGGTGCCATGCACTCCCCCCTCAGCACACTGGCCAGGGAGCTGATCAGTACCCTGACCAGTGTTCTGAGGGGAGCTGCTGGGGAGCTTTGGGGGCCAGCAGAGGTGGGACTTGGCTTCACACACCCCTGGACTGGGCAGCTGCAGCCCCAGGAGCATGGGGGGGGAGCCAGCTCTCCATGCTCCCGGGGCTTGCGGCTGCAGCCAGGGGAGCGCAGGTGAGAGCCGGCTCTTCGCGCCCCTGGGTCTTGGAGCCTGCAGCGCTGGGAGCGTAGGTGGGAGCCGGCTCTCCATGCACCCAGGGCTGCAAGCTCCAAGCCCTGGGGGCGCAGGGAGCCAGCTGCAGCCGCACAGTCCTGGGGCACGGGGAGCCGGCTCCAACCCCCACTCCCGGGGCTGCAGGTGGGCCCCAGAGTCCCTTCCCTGCTGCCCCAACAGCAGCAGGGGATGCAGGCCAGGTGAGAGCCAGGCAGGGGATTGGCTGGCAACATGGCCCTGCCAGGGGGCCATGTTGCCACACCTCCCAGGTTGCCTCTCTCCCAAATCAAAATAGCAAGCCTTTGTCCGGACTTGCTATTTCGATTTGGTGTTTTTCCTTAATTTTATTTACGTTAAATCAAATTAAGGGTTTTATTTCAAATTTGCTTATTTCAAAATTAACTTATTTCAAAATAAGCATTTAGGTGTGGATATAGCCCAGGTCTCTGATGCAGGAGATTCAAGTTAGAACAGATGATGGTATGTTGCTTTGAAACTTAAAACCACTGAAGGACAAACATTTGGGGGTTATTTGGATTTGTTAATGGACAATGACAGATTTTGGGGCAAGGAAGTGGTTTGTTGTTGTTGTTGTTGTTGTTGCTGGGTTTTGGGGGTTTTTTTTGTTTGTTTGTTTTTTGTTTGTTTGTTTTAATAATTGCATCTGTTAAAAAGAAGATAAAAATTGAACCATAAATTAAATTTAAAAATTATATCATACTGCATTTTCTTATCATGTAGTAACAATATATATATATTTTTAAAAAATGTATCATGTGGGGAGGTCAGAGCACTTATTTCAGAAGCTTTGTATGTGTGTGTGTGCGTGTGCTTGTGTGTGGTCATAGACTTAAAAGAGGAAAAAACAAAACTCATGTTTACATGAATAACTTTTATTCTGTGTCCCAAAAAAATACACCTACAACATTTTCTGTGACAATATGTTTTCATACTCCAAAACAAGAATTGCAGTCAGCAGGCTAATGAATCAGCACATATTTATATAAAAGGAAACCATGAAAGACTAAATTAGCTCTGTTACCCTGATCTGTCAAAGCTCAGAAGAGTTTAAACTGTACCTCCATTGTGCTGCCTCTCTTCTCCAACATTGAGGTACACCCATGGAAGCAAGGGGCTAGAGCTTTAAACTCTAGGGCTGTGTCCACACACATGCCCTTGTTTCGAAACAAGCCGCTTTGAAATAACATCTTATTTTGAAATAACAGAAAGTTATTTCAAAATAAGAAAAAAAGCGGGAATCGAAATAGCATGTCCACACAGTGGACATGCTATTTCGAGATAGGGGAGGGGAGGGGTGAGGAGGCTTGTGCAGGCCGGGCCCCCCCCACAGGTTTCCCCGGCACCCCCCCCACTGCTTCTGCCGTGGGCGGGGCCGGGGCTGCCTCCCACCCAGGGTTCCCCAGTGCTCCCCCCACACTCCTGTCAGGGAAGTTATAAATCTTAGGAGTGAGGTTATAACTTTTCAGTAAATCACTCAGAAACAGCGCACAGTTACTTATCATAATGAGCGGTCAGACCAGTGAACAGCCACACGGTGGATTTCAACCACCTTATATTAAAAAACTTATATTGGACAAGGCCTTGTTTTGTGTTCCTTCCCACCCGATTCTCCCCTGAGAAGACATGTCTGTTTTTATGCTTTTCTTACCACTACTGTCTTATGTATAAAGCTTGCGGTCTTGTATGTGGACTACAGGAATTGCCTTGGTGTGTTATGGCTCATTAGCCATGCAAGGTGTGAAAGGCAGGGAGGGGCTGTGCAGACAGGAGGAGAGGGAAAGTGGCAAAGCAGCTGAGCTGATTACTGACTGGTAAAGGGGCACCTTTCAGCATCCAGTCCGTGCTGGTCAAGAGGGGGAAAGGTTATTATGCAAGTTTCTGTTTATGAGCATTGTCCTGACACAGACTCTGGGCCCTTCCCATCAGCTGTGGCTGGGGAGCAGAGCTCTCAGCTGTGGAGATAAAGTGGGAATTGTGTGATATTGGAATGAGTGGCAGGCTGGATAATGATTTAGCTGACTCAGCATTGCTAGCCAGTCAGTGCTGAAAAGTTAAAACACTCTGTGGGAGCAGAGCTGAAGACATGTCACCTAACGGTCTGAGATGCATTCTTACAGGGCTGGCTAGAGCCCAGCCCATTGAAGGAGAATTCAGAAAGACAAAGGAAATGTCAGGGTCTGAACAGTCAATATCTAACAATGGGACACTTCAGCAGACAGAACATGTGAAGTCAGTGGGAGTGAACAGGAAAGGGAGAACAGACAGAGCAGTGACAGGAGCCTTGGATAAGGGCTTTGGAGAGACACAAAACGGAGGGGCAAAGGTCCAGAGAAAAAGAGGAAACCAAGACAAGGGCACAGGAGGGAGTCCTGACTTGGCCAGTGTGAATGGTATCTTAACCTTTGCTTCTTCTCTGTGCTGACCTAAGGACTCCTCAGTGTTGTGTCCCATCTGACTAATAAACCTGGTTCTGTTTTGGAAAGACTGTCCATTGTCACTGCAGATACTCACTGAGGGGTGTTGATCCCCAAGGACTGTAAAAGTCCCCAAGCAGGAGTCTATGTCTGTTGCACTCACTGGGCTGAGCTCACAGTGTGAAACAAGATCACTGGGGCCCAGAGGCTCTGGGAGGAGTTGACGTCCCATGACCTGCCCTTAAGGAGAGGTAAGACCCCTGGTTTTCTGGCAAACTTAAACCTGTTCTTCCATGGGATTGTTAAAAAGATGGGGCACAGCACAGGTCCTGTAGCTCTGTGATACTTGCTGAGACCAACTGTGTGTGACAGAGACCAAACATGAAAGACACACGTTGATCATTCACACATGAGAGTTAAAGTGTTGAAGAATCTTTTTTTTTCTTTGGTAGAAATATCTCTAACTTCAGGGCAGTGAGTCTATTTCTGAGATAAGGAATTTTCAGTAGTAACTGTGAGGGGTCACTCTGTTTTTGTGGATCATCAGTTGCTATTACACCAATAAAATACAACCGTGTGGGATGGATGAATGGATGGATGGAGTGATGGTATCTCAGGCATGTAGGTTTCCACTTCGCATTTATTCAGCGTTTGCCATGGGAACTGCTTGTGCCTAATTTTTAAAAAAGTCAGTCAAGTTCCTTTGCACCCTCTAGGTACTCTCCAAATCTCTCAAGTTGAAGCAACAGGCCAGAAGGTTGAAGGTTTACAATCCCAAACAAGCAGAGGCTCAACTGGAAATGGGGGTGAGGCTTCCAGGCTACCATTTTGGCTCCTCCCATCACAAAGGAGCTCCTTTCTGCATTTGTCCATTGCTGGTTTGAAAACTGGTAAACAAAGACAGTGCAGTTCGGTCACAGCAGGATCAGCCAAGACACTGTGTCTGCCTTTGTCCTGCTCTATCATTTCATCAAGGCTGAATCTGGCACAGGGACTGGGAGGCTGGCCAGTGTAGCTCCAGGTGCTGGGGGTTTCTCCACCTTGGCACCTATTGTGGAGGCCATGATTGAACCAGGCATATTTCAAAGAAATGGGTGGGCACGTACAGTTCCTGTGGCCCTTTGTACTGACACACCTGGGGTCAGGAGGGCCCAGAGAAGGGATGAACTCCCCCACAGTTCCTGGAGATCCCATTGCTGAGTGAAATCATGAGTGAGCGGCAGAGTGGAGGGAGGACGAAGACGCGGAGCATGGACCCCAACATTGACATGTATTGTCACTAATCCTGGTGATCAGTGACTGTCAGAGAGATGTCAACTGAGCTAGTCAGAACACAGAGGTGTTATTGCTCTTCAGCCAGCTGTAGTTACCTTTTTCTACACTGGCAATTAACTGTGATGGGGCTGTTTCTATCAGTGCCCTAGTCACCTTGTCAGATACAACCATATTTCTTGCCCAGACTGTGGTGAAGCCAGGACAGGTACCAACATTTATTTCCCAAATTCATACTACAGAGGGATACAGATACAGTCTCCACAACTTATCCACCTTGCTTGGGTCAGCCACCAGGTGAGTTGTAGAGCCAAGAGTTACCACATAGGTGTTTCCTCTCTAACCTTATGGAGTAATTGGGGGAAGGAGGCACAGCAGCCATGCAAGCAGCGTAGGAAATTCCTGCCCCTTGCACCAACCCCATTTGTTTTGTCCTGACCCTTGCACAATCCCCCTTGTCATGGAGAGTCTTAGGATCCTCCCCTGCTGCCTCAGTGAGCTCTGGGGAAAGCTTCACAGCTCTCACCAACTACTGGCTCCCACCCCAGCTCCAGCAGCCACAGGTGGGGTCACAGCTGATGCTGATACTGGTCTGGGGAGACACTAGACTGCTGTACATAGGCACCTTCCAGCATAAACCTGCTGATGGGGCCAGCCCCAACTGCATCCTTAGCCCAGAACAACTGCCTCATCTGCTTCCTGATGGTTACCCAGAGGATGGTGCAGCCTGATCACCCCAGTCTGGCTGCAGAGCAGAGGGAGAAAATGGTCAGCTCTGTCATGATCCAGCCATGAGCCATCAGAAATGTTACACATTGTGGGTTCAGTCCCTTCTCCCTCATGGAGAGTTTCCTACAGGGGCAGGTTGGCCGAGTTCTTACCTGAGCAGACCACTCCAGTATCATAAGGATGAGCAAGGTTGTATGCACCCCATCTGTCATGTTTGCAGTCCCAGAGAACCAACTCATCACCATTGCAGTCAACATCACAGTAGCAGACATCCAACCGCAGGTCAAGAACATGAAGAGCTGGACAGCACCTGGACCGGATGTGATCCACACCTACTGGCTAAAGAAACTACCAGCAGTGCATGAACGCTCAGCAGCACAGATAAACCAGCTGCTAGCAGCAGGCTCCCACCCAGACTGACTAACACAACGAAGGACAGTGCTGATCATGAAAGACCCCCACAAGGGAACAGCACCATCCAACTACCGGCCAATAACCTGCCTCCCCACAACATGGAAAGGCCAATCAGGCATCATAGCCGCCAAGCTACAGGACCATATGGGCCAGTACATAAGCACAGATCAGAAGGGCATTGGGAACAACACCAGAGGCTCAAAACACCAGCTGCTCATAGATAGAGCAGTCGCCCAAGACTCAAAGTCTAGACAGACCAATCTGAACACAACCTGGATTGACTACAGGAAAGCCTACGACTCAATGCCACACACATGGACCTGTGAATGTCTGGCACTGTACAAAGTCAACAGGACACTAAGGACCTTCCTCAAAAACTCAATGGGACTGTGGAAGACAATACTGGAGGTCAACTCAAGACAGCTTGCACAAGTGGCCATCAAGTGTGGCATATAACAAGGTGATGCATTGTCCCTGCTGCTCTTCTGCATTAGTTTGAACCCCCTCAGCCAGATAATCACAAGGACTGGATACGGATACAAGTTACAGAGTGGAACTATCATTAGCCACCTCCTCTACATGGATGGCATCAAGCTGTATGCTAAGAATGAACGAGACATCGACTCGCTAATCCACCTGACATGGATCTACAGTGAGGACATTGGGATGTCATTTGGACTGGAGAAGTGTGGCCAGATGGTAGTAAAGAGAGGGAAGGTAGTTAAGACTGATGGGGTGGAACTACCAGCAGGCCACATAGCAGACGTACAGATCAGTTACAAGTAGCTTGGCATCCCACAGTCACATGGGAACCACGAGGAGGAGGCAAGGAAGACAGCAACATCCAAGTACCACCAAAGGATAAGACAGGTCCTGAAGAGCCAGCTCAATGGGAAGAACAAGATCCACGCCATCAACAGGTATGCCCTGCCAGTCATCAGATACCCTGCCGGTATAGTGAGCTGGCCAAAGGAGGACATGGAAGCTGCCAATGTGAAGACCCGGAAGCTCCTCACAGTGTATGGAGGTTTCCACCCCAAATCCAACACCCAGAGACTATAGACCAGCCAGAAAGAAGGTGGGCGGGGTTTGATGAGTGTCAAAGCCACTGTCCTGGATGAAACCCAGAGCATCCAAGAGTACGTCAGTAAGATGGCACCCAAAGATGAGCTTCTGAGAGAATGCCTGAGGCAGCAGCAGACATGGGAGGAAGATCAAGCAGAAGAAGTGCCATGGCAAGACAAGACCCTGCATGGGATGTACCATCGACAGATAGCTGAGGTGGCTGACATTGGGAAATCCTACCAGTGGCTGGAAAGGGCTGGACTAAAAGACAGCACTGAGGCACTGATCATAGCAGCACAAGAACAGGCACTGAGCACCAGATCCATTGAAGCAGGGGTCTACCACACTAGACGGGACCCAAGGTGCAGATTGTACAGAGAGGCCTCAGAGACAGTCCAACACATAGTGGCAGGATGTAAGATGCAGGCAGGAACAGCATACACTGAACGGCACAACCAAGTAGCTGGCATTGTGTACAGGAACATCTGCACACTGTATCGGCTAGACCCTCCAAAGACCAGATGGGAGATGCCACAGAAGGTCGTGGAGAATAGCAGGGCTAAGATTCTGTGGGACTTCCAGATCCAGATGGACAGGCAGGTACTGGCCAATCAACCAAACATCGTGGTAATAGACAAGGACCAGAAGACAGCAGTGGTGATAGATGTAGCAGTGCCAAGTGTCAGCAACATCAAGAAGAAGGAGTATGAGAAGCTGGAGAAGTACCTGGGCCTGAAAGAGGAACTAGAGAGGATGTGGAAATTGAAGGCCAAAGTGGTCCCAGTGGTGGTAGGAGCACTTGGGGCTGTGACTCCTAAGCTGGGATAGTGGCTCCAACAACAGATCCCAGGAACAACATCAGAGCTCTCTGTCCAGAAAAGTGCAGTGCTAGGAACAGCTAAGACACTGCACAGAACCCTCAAACTCCCAGGCCTCTGGTAGAGGACCCGAGGCTGAGGAAGACACATACCATCCATAGGGGGGGGGGGGGAAATTTTTTTTTTTTTTTTTTTTTAAATAAAGGCATGATCAAAACCAGCACTAGTTTGGAGATACAGTGTGGACAGGATTCCCAGAAAACCCAATAAGCAAAACTCACTCCACTCAGACGTATGTAGAGCATGTCCACCACTTCTCCATTACCCCCGTGATGACCAACACAGTTTTACCATCCACCTCTCAAAGGGGCTGTGGCCTCAGCCCTCCACACCAGATGTCTCCTGCCACCTGTGTATCCATTCACACCACCCTCTGGTCTCTTGCACCACCCACAGACTCCCCTACTGGCCATTTGCACTCTCTGCTGGCACCCCCTGCTGGTCACTCATCTTCTGCTGGCTGCTCAAGCCATCCAATAGCTGCTGCCACCACCTACTGATCACTCCAACCAAAGCCTACTAGCAACTCCTTAGTGAATTCTGCTCTTAGAGAGAATTTCAACTTTCAGTGATTTTAGTTCTAAGACAACAGAGACTACTTCTCTGATCAGAAGAACAAAAATGACTTTACAAGGAGGCATTAAATTTATATTTTAACTATGAGCAGCCGAATTAAGGATTGCCTAAAGCAAGAACATTTCTGGTTAAGAGTCAGGGCCAGGGCCGAGGCCTAGCACTCCCATGTCTCCAATCCTGCGCTGAAACCCAGTCCAGCCCCAGCCACTGCCTCTTGCAGGAGGCTCAAAGCCAGAGGTGGCTGCTGCCTCTGCTCACAAATGGGGCTCAGAGCCTGCTTCTGCCACTGCCAGCTCCAAGCCTCCTGCCACTTGCAGGCCGTGGCAAGAGCCGAATCCAGCCCCTTCCACTGCACTGCTACTCAGGCATGCCAGACAAGAGATGCAGGCCCTGCTGGCCTCAGTGCAATGATGCCCCTGTCCTAAGGCACAACCCTTTGCACAGTTGATGCCATCCCTCTCTCTCTCCTTCTCTGTGAGAATATTCTGGCAGTTAATAGATGGCTCAGGCAGTGGTGTTACAAGGAGGGCTTTGGGATGTATGGGCACTGGGAGGCGTTCATGAACAGAAGATTGTTTGCTAGTGATGGACTACACCTGAGTGGAGAGGGAAACAGACTTCTGGGAGGGAGGCTAGCTCAATTAATTAAGAGATTTTTAAACTAGGGAGTGTGGGGAGATATTTGGGAAATGCTCGGAGAATCTCTATGCCTGATACTAGCATTGAGAGGCAGGAAACTGAATACAGAAAAGACAAAGTTGTGGGAGGCAGTATGGATGTTAGAAAAGTGGGAAGCACAAGTACTGGTCTGATGGGTGATGTTGGCAGTTGTGAAAAAAGGCCACATTGGGTAAGGAATGTAAGCAAAGCCAAGCAGCAAAAGCTAAAATGTTTATATACCAATGCGAGAAGCCTAGGTAATAAAATGGAAGCACTGGAACTACTGGTAGAGGAATTGAAACCAGATATTATAGGGATAACAGAAACATGGTGGAACAGTAGTCACGACTGGTGTATGGGCATTGAAGGCTATGCACTCTATAGGAAAGAGATGTAATGGCAAAGGTGGCAGGGTGGCATTGTATATCAATGATGCAATAGAATGCAAACAAATTCAGAGTGATGGAATTAGCAGGACAGAGTCCATCTGGCTCAAAATCACATTGGAGAAGAAAACTACTAGAGTTTCTCCTGGATTAGTGCTTGGCAGGGGCGTCGCTGCCCTGGGGAGGGATCCGGGACATGGCCCGCAGGCCCTGCCCCTGGCCTGCAGGCCCCATCCCCTGACCGCAGGCCACTTCCCCTGGCCAGGGGCAGGGCCGGAAACTGCCGCATGCCACCACAGGTGGCTGGGCCCTGCATCCATAGCCGGGAACGGGGATGGAAGCAGCCGTGTGCAGCTGGGCCCCGGATCCCCAGCTGGGGACGGGGCTGCTGCGGCCACGGGCATCTGGGTCCTGGATCTCCAGCCCGATTGGGCAGGAGACTGGGGGGAGGAGGCCCACCAGACCTGGGGCACCGGCGCTGGGATTCGGGGCACATGCCCAGGGTACCCAGTGCCAGCGACGGCCCTGGTGCTTGGGGTGTGTTACAGACCACTGGGATCTGATTTGGACATGGATAGAGAACTCTTTAAGGAAGTAAACACTACTGGGAACTGTGTGATTATGCGAGACTTTAACTTCCCAGATATAGACTGGAGAATATGCACTAGCAGCAATAAAAGTGCCCAGACTTTCTTTGAGGTGACAGCAGATGAATTTCTCCATCAAGCAGTTTCCAAACCAACAAGAGGAGATGTGATCTTAGATTTGGTATTAGTCAGTAGTGAGGACCTCATAGAGGAATTAGTTGTAGAGGACATCCAAGGCTCTAGTGACAATGAGCTAATCCAATTTAAACTGAATGGAAGGGTAAACAAAAATAAATCTGTGACCAGAGACTTTGACTTCAAAAGGGCTAACTTCAAAAAATTAAGGGAATTAGCTAGGGAAGTGGACTGGACCGAAGAATTCATGGACTTGAACATTGAGGATGCTTGGAACTGCTTCAAGACAAAGCTGCAGGAACTATCTGAAGCCTGCATTCCAAAGAAGAGGAAAAAAAAAAAATCAGGCATGGGTTCTAAACCAAGCTGGATGAATGTACATCTTAGATAGATGATTAGGAGGAAATAGAAGGCCTACAAGGAGTGGAAGATGGGAGGGATAGGAAAGGAGGGTTTTTAGAGGTCAGAGCATGTAGGGATCAAATGAGGAAGGCCAAAAGCCAAGCAGAATTAGACCTTGCAAAGGGAATCAAAACCAATAGTAAAAGGTCCTTCAGCCATATAAATAGACAGAAAACACAGAAGGATGAAGTTGGATGACTATACACTGAAGATGGGGTAGAGTTCAGGGATAATCTAGGCATGGCTGAAAATCTAAATAAGTTCTTTGCCTCTGTCTTTAATGAGGGTGATGGTGAGATTGGGGACAGAGGTCAGGCAGCTAATGGGAATGAGAATGTAGAAGTGGAAATTACCATATCTGAGGTAAAAGCCAAGCTTCAGCTGCTTAATGGAACTAAATCAGGGGGCCTGGATAATCTCCATCCGATAATATTGAAGGAACTCACACATGAAAATGCCAGCCCTTTAGCAAGGATTTTTAACATGTCGGTGAACACAGTGGTTGTGCCTTATGATTGGAGAATTGCTAATGTAGTCCCTATTTTCAAGAAAGGGAGTAAAAGGGATCCAGGTAACTACAGGCCTGTTAGTTTGACATTAGCAGTATGCAAGGTCTTGGAGAAAATTTTGAAGGAGAAGGTACTTAAGGATATTGAGGAGAATGGTAACTGCAATAAAATACAACATGGCTTTACAAAAAGTAGATCACGCCAGACCAACCTGATCTCCTCTTTTGAGAAGATAACAGATTTTTTGGATAAAGGGAATGTGGTGGACCTAATTTACTTAGATTTCAACAAGGCATTTGATACAGTTCCACACAGGGAATTATTAGTTAAATTGGGAAAGATGGAGATTAATGTGAAAATAGAAAGGTGAATAAAGAACTTGTTACAGGGGTGATTACAAAGGGTAATAGTGAAAAGTGGACTGTCTAGCTGGAAGGAGGTTACTAGTGGAGTTCCCCAAGGATCGGTCCTGGGACCCATCTTATTCAACCTTGGCAAACAAAAAGTGGGAATGTGCTAATTAAGTTTGCAGACGACACCAAGCTGGGAGGTATTGCCAATATGGAGGAGGATCGGGATAGCATACAGAATGATTTGGATGACCTTGTAAAGTGGAGTATTAGAAATAGGATGAAATTCAACAATGGGAAGTGCAAGGTCATGCACTTAGGGGACAAATAACAGGAATTTGTCTTATAAGTTAGGAATGCATCAGCTGGAAGTGACGGGGGAGGAGAAGGACCTGGGCATACTGGTTTATCACAGAATGACAATGAGTAGCCAATGCGAAGTGACAGTTAAAAAAGCTAATGAGGTCCTGAGGTGCATCAGAAGAGGTATTTCCAGCAGAGACAAGGAGGTATTAGTACCATTATACAAGGCGCTGGTGCGACCTCATTTAGAATATTGTGTACAGTTCTGGTCACCCATATTTAAGAAAGATGAAGTCAGACTGGACCAGGTGCAAAGAAGGGCTACAAGGATGATTCGTGGAATAGAAAATCTTTCCTATGAGAGATGACTTAAAGAGCTTGGTTTGTTTAGTCTGAGCAAAAGTAGGCTGAGAGGAAATATGATTGCTCTTTATAAATACATTAGAGGGATAAAGACAAGAGGGAGAGGAATTATTTGAATACAGCACCAATATGGACACAATAACAAATGGATACAAACTGTCCTTCAGTAAATTTAGGCTTGAAATTAGACACAGATTCCTAACCATCAGAGGAGTAAAGTTCTGGAATAGTCTACCAAGGGAAATGGTGGGGGCAAAAACCTTAGGTGCCTTCAAAACCAAGCTTGATAAGTTTATGGAGAGAATGATATGATGTACAATGTAGCTTGGCCATTGTCTGTCTTTTACTACTGATGAGGGGTATGATAGTGATCTGGACAGGGGCATTAGACAGAGTGAGTTCTGAGTTATTCCAGAGAAGTTCTTCTTGACCTGGCTGTTGTGGACTTGCCCTCATGCTCAGGATCTAACTGATCACCATATTTGGGGTCGGGAAGAAATTTTCCCTCAGGGCAGATTGGCTTGGGCGCTGGTTGTTTTTTTTTTTTTTTTTTCCCTTCCTCTGTAGCATTGGGCACAGCTCACTTGCTGGTTGATTCTCTTTATTAAAGTCTTTAAATCATGATTTGAGGACTTTAATAGCTCAGTTATGGGTTTGAGGTTCATTGTAGGAATGGATCGGTGAGGTTTTATGGCCTGCAGTGTGCAGGAGGTCAGACTAGATGATCATATTGGTCCCTTCTGACCTTAGCATCTATGAGTCTATGAGACAAGACCAAACAATAGGGTTGCTCACTCTTCCAAGTTCTGTGTTGCTGAAGGCGACTTTTCCATCAACTAGGCTAGGGAGGTGGTGGAATCTCTGTCTTTGGAGATATTTAAGGCTCGGTTGGGTAAAAAGCTGGCTAGGATAATTTAGTAAGAGTGGTCCTGCTTTCTTCGTAGAGGATTGGACTAGATGACCTCATGAGGTCCCTTCCAACCCTATGATTCTATGATTAGGCTAAAACAGTTTGTACAATCAAAAGGTAGCATGTTATGAAAAGACAATATTTCATTTCTATCTTCAGTTAAAACACAGGTAGTGAACGATTTGTGATCCAACCCAGCCCATATATAATTTACCATCATGTTGAGCACCTACTCAGTGAGATTATGTTAAATACCTAATTGTGCTCATGCAAATACAAAGCCCATGAAAATCAATTGCCTCCCTCTTAGCTGCCAAGTAAGAGAAGTGCCCAGCCTCTAGACCTGGCTTACACATGAATTGGGAGACATTAGAGGATGAGAATTGTATGAACTAGAGAAGAAATCCCTAGTCTCACAGGTGTTCTTCAAAAAAAAAAACCTCCCAGTGTAGGGCATTCTTATTGTAGACAAGGACAAGTTGCTAGACCTAGTTTGTGTTGCCCAAATCAGCTCTTGTAGAAAAGGAATTACCCCAGAGCCATCTGTAACATTGACAGTTCTTAGTGCTCTGTGTGCAGACCATGGCCATTCATGGTAGCTGTAATCTTTGGGTATGTCCACATGCAGGTTTTCAAACAAAATAACAGTGGTTATTTTGATTTAAAAATGTTTAGGTCCACATGACGTTTTCTTATTTTGATATAAGGAGCTCCCCTATTTTGAAAAAAGGAAAATCATTTTGATATAATAAAACCTAGTTTTATATTGAAATGAGGGTTATCTCGAAACTGTGGTTTCAAAATAACCCAGTGTGATTGTGTTAAATTGATATGACACACATATCAATATAACAGTTTGACCTTCTGCCTCCCAGGGTGCATGGCACCCTGGAAGGAAGCCCCCCACCAGCATCCTAGCCAGGGAGGGAAGAGGGGTGCAGGAGGGCACAGGGGGGCCCATTCCCCCTTCCAGCTGGCTGGGTGTGTGGTGCGGGAAACACTAAGTGCCCAGCTCTCCCCTGCTAGCCAGCACATGGGGAAAGGGAGCCCTGCACGCCCAGCTTCCCTTGCAGATGCTGGGTGGTGGGAGCAGGGATTCCCACACTCCCAGAATTCCCCCTTCACCTGGCTGGGGGGCGGTGAGAGGGAAGCCAGCGCACCCAGCTTCCCTTGCAGCTGCCGGGTGCACAGGGAAAGGATCCCAGCATGCCTGGCAGCTGTGGGGAGGGGGGGGCAGGACCGCCGGTTTCCCTGCCTCTACCACCTGGCCAGGTGCAGGGATGCTGGGCTCCAAGTGTTCCTTTCCCGGCACCCCACGCTAGGTGCGAAGAAGCCCAGCATGCACCGTTCCATCCTCCCCACCTGGTTGTGCCCGAAGGCTGCAGCCAGTCTGGGGGATATCTTGACAATGACTATTACTGGTGCAGGCCAAGCTGAGGCCTCCTGAGTAGGTTGTGATGCTGTCCTTCACACCCCAGGCCCATCAGTGTTCTCAGGATGGGGAAGGCTCCTTGTAAACAAGTTACTTGATTCATATGAGGCATACAATAAATGAACAGGCAAAAGTCCAGAGGTATTTAGAACAGAACCATGACTGGCTAACATCACATCTACATGAGGCTCTTATCCAAAGAGAACTGTTACATATATTTGAATTAAGGGAAATGTTTTTATTTAGTTTTGCGTCTTCATTTTTTACCATGCCACCCTTCTTTTATGCTTGCAGCATCTACCTGATCCTCCTTCCAAACATTCCTTGACATGCAGTTCAGCTGTAATACTGGCTAATCATTCAATGAAGACTGCCTTTGCAGGTGATAGGATGTGGCTCTGCTTCTGTCTTCCTTCTCAGGGCCAGACTAGCCGGCCCAAGAGCCCCTGGATGTCCCCACCATAGGGCCCCCTCCTACCTGTCCCTCCCATTTGTGTCCTACACTGCATAGCCTGGCCCCATCCCTGGTCCCACATTACTGGGGGGGACGACCCTAGGGACAGGGACTGCTCCTGCTCCATCCCCTCTCTCATTAAGCTTCCCTGAAGGGTGGAGGGCTGGCTGATGTGTGGCGTGGGAGCCGTGGGCCCTGGGAGGCTGTGTGGGAATGGTGGCAGCCTCACTGCAAACCAGCTGGCCCTGACACCAGGGGTGGGCCAGGAGGCCCAGGGGGTAGGGTGGAGCACAAAGCCTGGCCTCTGGCTCCATGGCCCTCCCCAGCCACCAGCACTCCTGCCTGGCCAGCACTGAGCATAGCAGAATGAGGAAGATTTTCAGGGCTGGAGCCCAGGCCCCCCTTTTTGGCTGGGGCCTGGGGCTTACGCCCCTCCGATAATCTGGCCCTGGTCCCTCTCCTTATTTTTAACCTTCTTCCTGCCACAGTCCTGCCCTTCCCTTTCACTCTGCCTTCCCCCTACTTAAAATTAATAACAAGAAAACAGGAAATTGCTCCAGTTGTCACCATGCTAATATGTTTCTGTGCTGTTTCTTTCATCTCCATTTCTGCATCTCTTCTTGGCTGTGTTCAGACGTGAGTTTTATTTTGAAACAACAGCCACTGTTTTGAAATACAATTTCTCACGTCCACATGACATACCATTATTTTGAAACAACGGGACCCGTTGTTTCAAAATAATGGCCATTGTTTCAAAACCATTAAACCCGGCAAATCAAAATAGTTGCTGTTTCGAAACGGTTGTTTTAAAAGGCTTTTGTTTTGTAATGGTTGTTTCGAAACAATGGTATTTGGACACATTGTTTTGAAACAACACCATTGTTTTAAAACAACTGTTTTGAAACAACATGTCTGAGCGACCTTATTTCGAAATAACCATTTCAAAATAACAGCCATTTCGAAAGCAGGCTTTCCCTTAATTTGAATTAACAAACTGTTAATTCAAATAAACTTATTTTGAAATAAGGATTTTATTTTGAAATGACAGTTACCATGTAGACATACTTCTTGAGTAAACATAACAATAAACTTTCTGGATCTGGGAGAGTGTCTACCTCTGACTGAATGGGACTTTGCTGCAATATTATAATGACAATATGAATAACAATAATTGCTAATTAATTAATCTACTTTTGTATTACCAGGAGGGTTAAGGAGGAAAGAAGTAGTAAAATAATAAATAGCCCAACTTAGAACAGAAGGTAAGGCAGCAATAAAAGATATAAATATATAAGTTGTAGATAGGCTAGATGATAGTAGTGAGTATATGCGAGAAGTTACAAATTGCAGAAAATTGAGAAAAGAAGCAAAGACCTACAAGGAGAAATTTATGCCCCCCAGAAATAATGACATTTAGAAGGAATCTGTAAAAACATACCAGCAATAAAAAACAATGCTAAAAATGTCATCAGTTCATTTCTAGATGGAAATTGTTAAATATTCAGCAGCTATTCAGAAAAAAAAAGTGGATGAGTTCACTATATACTTTTAGTCTTTATTTGGGGGAAAAAAGTAAGATGATTTAATCATCAGATGAGGATGAGGGGGAAATCCAGCAGAACATTACATAGCAACTTCTGTTAGTGATTTTAAAATTAGCAGGTCCACATAACTTGCATCCATGAGTTTTAAAGGAGTTTGCAGAGAAGCTGTCTGAATCATTACTGTTCTTTTTCAATGATTCTTGAAATGCTGGGAAAGCTCCAAAAGATTGGGAGAACTTTAATGTACTGTGTGACAGAGTGGAAGGTGATGAACTCTTTGGCTGCCTCCATTAGACCTAACCCAGGGGGCTGGACTGATGCAGTCCAGCAGAACCAAGAATTACTAGGGGAGTCAGTAAAGGCTGATTGCAGTACTTAGGCTGAGCCAGAACCCAAACTAATGAGTCAAAGAGGGAACAGCTAGTGACCTGGCCAAGGAGACTGTAGGCCATCCCCAGAAACCAGGAGAAAGAGGCATGGCTAAGCATGATGGGGGATTATTGCGAGTCAGTCTGCTTGCCAACCAGGAAAGGTGAACAATCCTGAGCTTCTAAGCCCCTAGGGTGTCTGGGACGGGAACTTGGAGTGGAAGGTGTGCATTGTAAATAAATGAGGACAGGTGACTGCAAATAAGAAGGTTGTGCATTCTTTGTATGAGGGGAGTGAAACCCTGAGGAAATGTGGAGGGCCCAGCTGCCTGCAAATGGCCACGTTATACCAATAATTAAAAAGTGTAAACAGAATGATCTAGGTGATTGTAGGCCTGTCATAGTGATTCAGTCCCTGGGAAAATAGTAGAACATCCAACATGAGACTCAATAAATATTTTAAAAAGTGCAATATAATTAATGCCAATCAACTTTGTTTTTATGGAAAATGAATCCTGTTAAATTAGCAGTAATGATAGCTCTTTTTGGTGAAATTACAAATTTTATTGATAAATAGTGTAATTGTGGTCAAGGATTAAAAACTGGGTCCTTGACCGGTGTGGCTTTTAAGATTAGAGTGAAAATTGCTTAAGCCACTAATAAAAGGTTCTTTACTCAGGTAGCTACCTAAATATATTATTGTGTAAGATTGGTGAATCACACAAATAGGAATAGGAAGACTAAAATCAAAATAAATAGGAGCAGAAGCATTATTATATAAAAGCAGATACTGATAATAAATCCCCCCCCCCAAGGCTAACACAAAGGTGGAAGGTTTCAGTTCAGTAACTGCTGCTGTCTTTGCCTAAGGCAAAGAATTTCAGGGAACTAGGCAGGATCCCTTGCACATCCAGACACCTGAATTGATTCAGTCTTTGGGGACTACATGTGCTGAGAAGTCTGGAAGCCCCAACAACCTACTGATCACAATGCCAGGAGACAAGGTAGGAAGCAGACCAATGGGAGTAAACATCTGTGAAACCAGGGAAAAGTCAGTGAATTGCAGGTTGATTCCCTAGTTTCTCAGTAGTGAGCAGCCTGGTCACTGCCGGAGCCACGCACCTGGTTGAGACTTGGTGGAGTTGGGAGTGGTTGGGTTTCCTACCCAGGCAATAACCCTTTTGGTGGTGGTCCCCAACGGAGTCGTAAGTAGGGTAGGGCAAAAGAGGCTTTGCTCTGGGTGCGCCAAAGCAGCTCAATAGAGCAGCTTTATGAAAAGTTAAATGTCGTGGCACCAACCCCCTAGCTCTACTAGTTGCAAGGGACATGTTCTGTTTGGAACGTGCTCCTGGAGCTGAAACAGGGCATTATAGCTCTGCCCCCGCCCCCCCAGTTCCAACCATTAGGTCACACAGCCCTACTATCCAAGGTAGCTATATTGACTGGCTGTGGGGTACACAGCCCTGATCTCTAGGGTAATCAGGTGACTTGTAGCCGTAGGATGCCACAATCTCCCTGCCCATGCAGTAGGAGTACAGGATGAAAGTGTCCTGCAACACTTCATGGAGAACATGAACAATGACATGGCCCTATGGAAAGATCTGAAGGAGAGGAGATAGTTAGAAAACTAACTCTTATTTGCCCATCTATTTGTCACTCTGCCTAAGGTAGAGACTGAGGAAATTTTAAAATGGCTGTTGGACTGCGAAAAGCAAAAGGTGCGGCAATAGCAGCAGTAAGTACAGGTGTTGCAAAAAATTATGACAACAGCAGCAAGTGATGAGGGAGCTGGTAGAACAGCACCAGACCCAACAGGAGTTTGTTGTTATTTATTCTTAAATCAAAGGCCACTCTGATTCAGGGGGAAAAAAAAAAAAAAAGAAAAAAAAGAAAAAAAAAGAAAAATAGTAGTTGTGTGGCATTTAAAGACTAACAGACATTTTTTGCATAAGCTTTCGTGGGAGAAAATCCCACTTTATCAGATGCTTTGAAGATGGGGGAATTTACAGAATGGAATGAAAATAAATAAAGGCATTTATTTTCATTCCATTCTGTAAGTTCCCCCATCTTTGAAGCATCTGATGAAGTGGGATTTTCTCCCACGAAAGCTTATGCGAAAAATAAGTCTGTTAGTCTTTAAGTGCCACATGACTCCTTGTTTTCTTGCTAAACTAGACTAACATGGCTGCCCCTTTGGCACTCCGATTCATGCACTTATGACTGCAATTGCTAGTCCTGCTAGGCATGTCCATTCCTGCCAGACTCCTGGTCTGACTTTCTAAAATAGGGCCCAGTGATGAGACTAAGACTTTCTTTGTGATATTCAAACTGGTAGCCACCACAAGGTGTGTGTGGTGGGGGTTGCATGTGGCATGTGAGTGGCAGAGTGAGGACCATAATTTACAGAGGTGCTAGCCTGCATGGGCTCTCCTATAGTCCTATTGCTTGCTTCTCTTTTTAAAACATCGGTTTCTCTCAGCAAATCTGCCTGCTTGATTTTTGCCACTGCTTTATTCCAGGGCAGGAGTTCCAAATCCACTGACCCCAAGGTCATTTTGGTCTGAGAATTTAACCCTGCTGAGGTGTTCTGTACCAGTTCTGGTCCTCAATAATGGATTTTGATTAACCATTCTCCTATGTCTGGGATAATGAATCAAAGAGAGCTCCCAGCATTTTCTTTCAATTTAAGTCAGCTTCTGATGCCACTCCTGGTTTCTGCTCTTCCATTATCTACAGTTTCTTAATGGAAGAAGCAGGTTGTAATGTTTTCAGAACATTTATCATCCATTTCCAGGGGCCAGCAGCAGTCTTCTCCCAAGAACCTATGCTTATGTCCACACCCATCCGCCTCACACTGATACAGATGCAGTTGCAACTGCTTGTTTCTTAAATTCCAATTTCTGCCTTCCCTTCACCATTTCAACTATATGAAAACATACATACAACAATGCCAAGGCAGCAGCTGCATTCTTTGCATTACCAGATGCTTTCACGGCTGTGCTATATTCTTCAAAGCTTAAACATGCCTCAGTCAGGGGGTTCTCACCCTTGAAACACCCCTTTTCTCAGGAGCATTTTTCCTTCTTTATTACTTTTCAGAAAATATTATAAGTAAAAGAAAGCAATACTGGGAATGGGACATGCCTGAGTTACAGGATATATAACATGGGGCTGTGTTGGGCAAGCAGTATGTATTTTTAACCTTGCAAAATATAACAAATGTTTGCTTAGTATAGTATTCCTCTTTGTTTCTTGGCTGTCTGGGCATGGCTTGCAGTTAAGAAATGATATTTTCCCTTCCCTCTTTTGTTCTTAACCCATGTTCTGGCTCGTTTTGGTAATAGCATGCCTCCCCCCCCGAACCATTAACTCAGCAGTTTAGTACAACTTAGATGATAGAACACTTGCCCAGAACAGATAAAATCAGCAAACAGCACACAGAAGTGTGGATAATGTCATTCATATATGTATTACCATACAGTTTTAGATAAAAGAGTTGGAAAATAGCCTCTCTCTGGGACAACCTGTTTGCTGCTGCTTCTAACATTACCCGTCTCTCTAACCTACTGGTGTTCTCCTGTGTCAGGCAAGAAGCCAAGGGAGTTTTTCCAGCCATTCCAATATCCCTTATCCCACTAAGGCTCGCTACCAAAAATGCCAACATCTCCTTTCACACAGTCACACAAATCTCTATCAGTACTACTTTAACATATTAACTCCAAGGCAGAGCTCTTATCTCTTTATGGCACAGTCTTACAGTATGCTCAGCACAGGTCTTTACTTACAAATTACAGAAGGTTACTAAGTATTCTGTGAGAGAGGGACCTTGCTAAAGGAGCACAGTCTGATGGGGGGGAAAGCTTGCTCAGGTTTGTGACTTAGTTTCCCCACTCTGCAATAACTACTCAACAATTAGCACCTGACTAAGGTCACATGCTGCTTACCTTTCTCCACCAATTTGTTACCAGTTTTGGCCATCAGCATGGGGTATGTTCATTTATTGGAGTTATTTCCTTTTGGGGTGGGGGAGGTTACAATTCTACTAGTGCACTGCTTGTGTCACTTATGTTTCGACATGGAGCTCACTTCTCCATTCTGCAAGTTCCCGCCCAAGGAAGTCACCCTTGCAGAACCTCAATTTCCCAGGGCTGGATTTTTCCAAACCCCAGATTCAAATAAACACCCACATATACCCATTCACCAACTAAGAAGTTGTGTCTGAGCTGAACGTGTCTATCAGCACTTTCAGTTGATCCCTTATATGTCCCCAAACTCAGCAGGCTGGGTCACACAGAGCTTCTCTGCTGCTACTCTTATCTGCCCCTGGAGTCAAACAGGCTGGTATCCCCATTAAATCACCATCCACTCAATAATTTTGCAGATGACACCAAGCTGGGGAGAATACACTGGAGCACAGGGACAGGATTCAAGGAAACCTAGACAAATTGGAGCTTTGGGCCAAACAAAATCTCATGAGCTTCAACCAGGATGAGTGCAAAGTCCTGCACTTAGGACAGAAAAATCCCACATACTGCTATAGGCTGGGAACCAATCGGCTAACTAGCAGCACTGTAGACAAGGGTCTGGTGGTTTTGGTGGATGTGAAGCTGAATATGAGTCAACAATGTGCTCATGTTGCCAAAAAGGCCAATGGAATATTGGGCTGTGTCAGTGGGAATGTTGCCAGTGGATCAAAGGATGTGATTATTCCTATCTGTTCACTGCTGGTGATGCTACATCTGGAATACTGTGTCCAATATTGTTCTCCCCACTACAGAAAGGATGTTGGCAAATTAGAAAGAATCACAGGGTTGGAAGGGACCTCATGAGGTCATCTAGTCCAACCCCCTGCCAAAAAAGCAGGACCCTTCCTACTAAAGTATTCCAGCTGGAGTTTTATCCAGCCAGGCCTTAAACATCTCCAAAGACAGACATTGCACCACCTCCCTAGGTAGCCCATTCCAATGCTTTACCACCCTCCTAGTAAAAAGTTTTTTCCTAATATCCAGCCTTGACCTCCCCAGCCACAACTTGAAGCCATTACTACATGTTCTATCCTGTTACTACTAAGAAGAGCCGAGCTCCATCCTCTTTGGAGCATCCCTTCAGGTAGCTGAAGGTTGCTATCAAATCCCCCCCCAGTCTTCTCTTCTGCAGGCTCAATAAGCCTAGTTCCTTCATTCTTTCTTCATAGGGCTTCTGCTCCAGCACCTTGGTCATTTTTGTTGCCCTCCGCTGGACTCTTTCTAATTTGTGCACATCCTTTCTGTAGTGGGGAGCCCAAAACTGGACACAGTATTCCAGATGCAGCCTCACCAGTGCTGAATAGAAAGGAATGATCACATCCCTCGATCTGCTGGCAATGCTTCTGATGCAGCCCAGTATACAATTGGCCTTTCTGAGAGTAAGAGCACACTGCTGACTCATATCCAGCTTCCCATTCACCATGACCCCCAGGTCCTTTTCTACGGTGCTGCTACTTAGCTGATCGCTCCCCAGCCTGTAGCAGTGCATGGGGTTTTTACGTCCCAAGTGCAGGACTTTGCACTTGTCCTTGTTGAACCTCATGAGATTTCTATTAGCCTACTGCTGCAATGGGCCAAGGTCTTCCTGACTCTTCTCCCTGCCCTCCAGAGTGTCTACCATTCCCCCTAGGTTGGTGTAGTCTGCAAACTTACTGAGCGTGCATGCTGTCTCATCATCCAGATCATTAATGAAAATATTGAAGAGAACTGGCCCAAGGAGCGACTCCTGGGGCACGCCACTCGTTACTGGTTGCCAACTACACATGGAGCCATTGATTTCTACATGCTGAAACTGCTGATGTAGCCAGTTCTCTATCCACCTTACAGTCCACACATCGAACCCATACTTCCTTAACTTGCTGATGAGAATGCTGTGGGAAACCGTATCAAAAGCCTTGCTAAAGTCTAGGTATATCACATCAATAGCTCTTCCAGCATTCGCAAATACAGTCATCTCATTATAGAAAGCGATGAAGTTGATCAGGCAAGATTTACCCTTCACTAATCCATGCGGACTGTTCCTGATCACTGTATTTTCCTCCAAGTTTTTCAGGATGGATTCTTTGAGAAGCTGCTCCATGATTCTTCCAGGGATTGAGGTGAGGCTGACAGGTCTGTAATTCCCTGGATCCTCCTTTTTTTTTTTTCCTTTCTTGAAGATAGGCACTGTATTTGCTTTTTTCCAGTCCTCTGGCATCTCACCCATTCGCCATGAGTTTTCAAAGATACTGGCCAGTGGTACTGCTACCTCATCACCCAACTCCCTCAGCACCCTTGGATGCAGGTCATCCAGCCTCATGGACTTGTGCACATCCAGCTTCTTTAGGTAGTCCCCAACCTGACCTTCTGTCACCAAGGGCATCTCTTCTTCTCTCCAATCTGCCATACCCACTGTAGTGGGCTGGGAGCTGGTCCTCCCTGTGAAGACTGAAGGAAAAAAAGCATTGAGCACTTCAGCCTTTTCCTCATCCTTCATCATGAGGATACCTGAGCTATTCCGTAAGGGACCTACACCAGCTCTGATCTTCTTCTTGTTATTGACATACTTACAGAACCCCTTCCTGTTATCCTTCACATCCCTTGCTAGCTGCAACTCCAATTGTCCTTTGGCCTTTCTGATTTTATCCCTGCAGCCCTGAGCAATGTCTTTATATGCCTCCTTAGTCATCTGTCCAAGTTTCCACTGCATGTAAGCTTCCTTTTTATACTTTAGCTCAGTGCACAGTTCTCTGTTAAGTCACACTGGGTATCTTCCACATTTGCTGTTCTTCCTGTACCCTTAGCAGGATTTCTTTAAAATACAACCAGCTCTCTTGGACACTTTTCCCCTTCAGATCAGCCTCCCAAAGGATCCTGTCCATCAGTTCCTTAAGGGAGCCAAACTGCTTTTCCGAAGTCCAGGGTCTGTGTTTTGCTTCTTTCCATTAATCTGCATCTTGAACTCTACCATCTCATGGTCACTGCTGCCCAGGTTGCCATTCACTTCTATGTCCTCAATCAATTCTTCTATGTTTGCGAACAGCAGGTCAAGAAATGCAAGGCCTCTAGACAGTTCCTTCAGCATTTGTACCAGGAAGTTGTCCTCAACACTCTCCAAAAACTTCCTGGATTGGCTGTGCACTGCTGTATTGGCCTCCTAGCAGATGTCAGGGTAATTGAAGTCCGCCATGAGAACCATGGCCTGTGATCTGGAAACTTCTGCCAGTTGTCCATAGAGTGCCTTATCCACCTCCTCCTTCTGGTCATGAGGTCTATAGCAGACACCCACCACAACACCCCCCGTGTTGCCCTCTCCTCTAAGCTTAACCCACAGATTTTCACCTGGCTCGGGTCCACTTCCATAATGGAGCTGTGAGCAGTCATAGAGCTATTTTACATATAGTGCTACTCCTCCCCTTCTTTTTCCCCACCTATCCTTCCTGAACAACTTATACCCATCCATGGCAGAACTCCAGTCATGCAAGCTATCCCACCATGTCTCTGTTATTCTAATTATATCATAGTTCCTTGTCTGTTCCAGTACTACCAATTCTTCCTGCTTGTTTCCCAGGCTCCTTGCATTCGTGTGCAGGTACTGAATATACCAGGCTGATTGCCCTACTTTCCCAAATTGATTTTCAGTTCTATTGTATCTCCCTCCTTGTATTTTCTCCTGGGATTGTCCTCCTGCACCTGTGTCAGGTAATAAAGCTCCATTAGAACATATAATTATTTGATTTCCCCCCATGTTACAAATACCTTCTCTTTTATCCCTGGTGTTGCAGTCCCTGTTCCCCCCAAGTTCCATCCCTTCCCCAGGTCTCCCACATTGTCACTTACCTGTGGGCTTTGGTCTCCTTCCCCCTTCAAACCTAGTTTAAAGCCCTCCTCACTAGGTCAGCCAGTCAATGTCCGAATATGCTCTTCCTCTTCCTCAACAGATGGAGTCCAACTCTGCCTAAGGGCCCTTCCTCCTGGAACAACATTTCATGGTCAAGGAAGCCAACGCCCTCCTGATGACACCATCTTCGCAGCCAGGCGTTCACCTCTAGGATGGATCTGTCTCTACTCAGGCCCCTACCCTTGACCAGAAGGATCAAGAAGAACACCACCTGTGCTCCAAACTCCTTCACTCGCTCTCCCAGAGCCCTGTAGTCACCTGTGATCTGCCGAGGATGACCTCTCACAGTATCATTGGTTCCCACGTGGATGAGAAGCATAGGGTAGTAGTCAGAGAGGTGGATGATTCTTGACAGTCCCTCCATAATGTCTTGGATGCGGGCACTTGACAAGCAGCATACCTCCCTCAAGGCCTTGTCAGGGCAACAGATGGGTGCCTCCATCCCCCTCAGAAGTGAGTCCCCAACCACCACAACCCTGCGTTTCCTCCTAGCTGTGGTGACTGTGACCCTCCCAGCCTCGCGGGTGCATGGCGTCTCCTGTTCCACCTCATCCATCATCTCTAGCACTGCATAACGGTTCTTCACCAAAATGGAGGGAGGGATGGGAGCAGGGGTGGAGCACTGTCTGCTGCCAGAAGTAACCAGCTGCCAGTGTCCTCCCTCTGCCATATGCATCCCATCCATCTCCAGTGGTGTGGCAGTAGTCTTCGGCACCTGGAGAGTGTCCTCCTCCTTGCATGTCTCCTCATGGATGCTATGAAAGAACTTCTCCAGGGCATGGATACTCCTTAGCCTAGACACCTCCTCCTGTAACTCTCCCACCTGCCTCCTGAGAGATTCCATCAGACACCTCTCCTGCTAGCCAGTCCTGGAGCCTGCTGCCTTTCCAAAAGAAGGTACAACCACCTTTGAGGGGAGGCCTTCAAAACTGAGATTTTTGTTGCTTGCAGCGGGGGGTGAGCTATCAACAGACTTTGAACTTTATACCACTATCACCACCCCCAGCTGCTGTTTCCCTGGCCTCCCCTCCCACCACCAAGGAGGCAGCAGGCTCCCAACCTTCCACCTTTAACACCTTTGGGATTTTTGCAGCAGCAGGGACCACAGAACCCCCCTTTAGAAGCAGTAGCAGCTCCCCTTCCTATAGTTTAGTACCCCCCTTTTATTTTCTCCCCCCTTACCCCCAGTGGCTGGAGGGCCTCCCACCCTTACCCTTGCCCTCCAGCTAGTTCAGTGCTCCCTATCCCTCACAGACCACTCCCTAAGCCTTAGAATTTGATTTAGTTTTACTGCCTCACCCCAGCCCTGAGAATTTGTTCCCTTTTTTTCGCATTCATTGACCCACCCATCAGCCCCACCCTTCCACCATCCACCCCCAACCAGAGTTGGCCAGGCCATGTAGGTCCCTGATTCCTTTTTGTTTATCCCCCATGCACTGCACCCCCTCGATACATCTGTGATCTCTGCCCCACCCAGTGCAGCCGGAGGAGCCGGCCCCTCTTAGCCTACGTAAGCCCCTTGTCCTTCCTTCCCCGGCACCCTCCTCCCTTGCCTGCAGCCTAGCAGGGGGGAGTGGTTGCCACCCGTTGATTCCCATATAGTTTACCATTTATCCACCCCTTTACCATTACCTGGTCCCCCCTCCCCCGTTTTGTTCCCTACCCCAGTCTACCCACCCCCAGGTATCCTCTCCTGTTCACTCCATTTTGGGAACATGGAGACCTCCCCAGTTCCCTCTGAACCTCTCCCACAGCCTGTTCCCCCCTCTCTCCTGGCGGCTGCCACCTTGACCACTGCGGCCATTCCTACCACCTCTGGTGCCTCTACTAGGGCACCTGTGGCAGCGGGCATGGGAGGGGCCTCCACTACTGCTGCCCCAACCTCCTCGGCCGGAAAAAAGAGCAAGGGAAAGAAGGCAAGCAAAGGCCCTGCTGCTCTCGCAGCCCATCCACCAGCTGCAGCCCCTTCTTCCCCTGCCATTCCCTCCACCAGTTCTGGGGGTCCTTCTGCCCCCAGAACGTATGCCCAGGCAACTGCCACCCCTCCACACACCACCACAACATCAGCCCACACCGCCTCCTCTAATTCGAGCTCAGGGGGCTGGGGCCCCTTCCCCTCCTTGACCAGGAGGCATGGTGTCCGCTGCCTCCTGGTGGCTGCCTCGCCCCACTTAGAAACTTATGTGCGGGGGATGGCGAGGGTGGTGGGGCCCTTGGCCATTGTGGCAGCCTCCAAGATGTTTGGGAAGACGGTATTATTCCTGGAATCGGAGGCCACCACACAGGAGGCGGTGGTCAGGGGCTTGGCGGTGGGGGGTGTCCACGTGCCAGTGGAACCCTTGGAGGACCTGGGCGTACGGGTGGTCGTTCCTCCCCTCCTCCCCAATGCCACCCAGCTTCCCTTTCTCTCCACCCTGGGGAAGCCAATATCTATCATCAGCCCTCTCCCACTGGGCTGTAAGGACCCCGCCCTCCGTCACATTTTGTCCTTCCGCCAGCAGGTGCAAATCCAACTACCGCCAGTGGGGGCGCGTGGCAGGTTGGCACTGGAGGGGTCCTTTCTGGTGCCCAATCCAGGGGCCCATTATAAAAATTTTTACTCTTCGGGGGAGTCCTGGTGTTTCCTCTGTAGGGCCATGGGGCACGTCCGGAGGGACTGCCCTTGGCCCAGCATGAGGAGGGAGCAACTGGGCCCCCCGGAGCTGATATGGGCGCCGGCCACACCACCACCGGTGACCCCGCCCACCCGGCCACTCAAGCTGCCTCTCCTCCATCGAGGAACACAGCTGCCGCTGCCTCTCGGGATGTGGGGTCCACAGCCCCACCATGCCCAGAGCAGCGGTCAGGCCCACACTGAGCCATCTGGGATGGGGCTCAGAGAGGAGAGGGCAGCGGCCGAGGTGGTGACCCCAGATATGGGAGAGGGCGCACCCGAGGGGGAGGGTTCCCATCCCCTTGTTGTCCCTCCCCTGGTTCCTTCTCCCCAAGAGCCTTTGCCCTTGCCGCCTGTTCCCGCCCCTGCTGGCCGGCCCTCAGACTCCATCTTAGAGGGCCGGGCTCTCCCCCAGAGGGTCCGCAGCAAGCACAAGAAGGCTCTGTCCCTCCTCAGCACCTTAGATGGGGAGGAGGTCTCCCGGAAGTCCTTGCGGGCTGCTGATGCTACCGCATCTGTTAATACCATTGATGATGCTGAGCCGCTTGCTGCGCCCTCTGGTGAGGTCCAGCAGGAGGCTCCGGCTGAGGAGATGGGCGCAGTAGAGGAGGGGTGCAGCGCTGCCCCCACACAGGAGGCCCCTGTTGATCCCTCTCCTGCAGAGGCCACGGACGGAGCCACCCCTGTCCCTCCAGAAGCATCAGCAGATGAGGCAGGGGGAGAAATGGGCTCCATCTTTGCGGAGATCGAGGCCCTGGGTCTGACCTTGGTAGCCCCAAGGGAGCACGACCCTCTCCCAGTGGGCCTTGATCTGGGTGGCAACGACATCTCGTCACCCCCTCCCTTGCCCCAGACCCAACCCGAATGTGAACCCCCGTCTGCTGTCCCTGCTTCTGTCCCAGGGACACCCCCGGGTTGCTTCACCTGCCCGGCTGCTATAGATTTCCCTATGGCGGCCGCCAAGCCCCTCGAGGTGACAGCCAGCCCTAAGCAGCCGGGTCCCGGGGTGTTGTCCCTGGGGGGACAGCTGCCCCTACCCTCACTCATCTATTCCCCTGTGTCTGTTGCTGAGGATGTGGTGAACCAAACATACTCAACTCCCACACCCAGCGTCAGCACGGATTCCGTTTCTCACTCCTTTGAAAATCTCGTGCCCGGTCAAGGGGAGCTGCACCCTGGTGGTTTAACTACCGGGGCCCCTGTTCCCACAACCACTCCTCCCTTTCTTTCCATCACTTCTTTTCCTGGCCTAAATCCCATCCCTCCCTTTACTGTCCCCCCCTTACCTACCCTAGCCCCAACCCCATCCCCTATTACTGCCACCCCCGGGATGGTGGCTTTCCCCCTTCCATCAACCACTTCCCGGGAGGTGGTATTTGTGGCCCCCTCCATCTCTGGGGCTGCTGTCTTCCCTCCACCGCCACCCTTCCTGGTGCCGGGGATTCAGCTGGGAGCTATGGTGCCCACACCGTCGGCACCGAGACGGGGCTCTGCGCCCTGTCTTATGCTCCCGGCTGACCGCGGGACCAACACTGGGACCCGACCGGAGGACGGCTGGGAGCCTTTAACCCCGGACCCCCAGGAGCTGCGGGAAGAGATGCGCACTTTCCTGGAGAACACTCATGGGGCCTCCGGACCATGCGGGCCATACTGAAGGAGGGCAAAGGGACCGGGAAATGGGATGTCGTGGCCTACCAAAGGGCCTGCAGCTTCCGTGACTCCCTCATGACATTTGGGATCAGCCACAGATTGCTGCGTGGCCCGACAGAGGCCGCTGGCATTCCCATCACTTTTGAGGATCACCCCCAACCCTCCTCATGGCACCCGTCACCTTTGCCACATTAAATGCTAGAGGCTGTAGGTGGGGTCTCCGCAGGACCCAGGTGCTCTCCTTCCTTCGGGAGGGGAGGTAGTCTGTGGTTTTCCTGCAGGAGACCCACACGGATCCAGCCACCAAGCCTGGTTGGCAGCTGGAGTGGGGGAACGGGATGTACCTAAGCCACCTGTCCACCCGCTCCGGCGGTATGGCCACCCTGTTCTCCCCCGGCCTACAGCCTGAGGTGCTGGAGGTTGCCGAGGTTGTGCCGGGCCACCTGCTGCACTTCCGGGTCCGTATGGAGGGGCTGGCTTTGAATTTGGTCAACGTCTATGCCCCGACATCGGGCCCGGAGCGGCTGCAATTCTTTCAGCAGGCGGCCGCCTTCCTCGGCACCCTGGATCCTCGGGAATGCCTGGTCCTCGGCGGGGACTTTACCACCACCCTTGAGGAACGGGACTGCACGGGGACCGAGCAGTGCCAGGCCAGCGTAGACGTCCTCCAGGAGGTGATTGACCATCACTCCCTGGTGGATGTCTGGCGCGACCACCATCCGGATGATGAGGTGACCTTCACCTATGTCCGGTTGGGGGACCATTGGTCGTGCCACTCCCGGTTGGACCGTATTTATCTGTTTTGACACCATCTGGCACGGGCCCACTCCTCCAACGTTCGTCCGGCCCCATTCTCGGATCACCATCTGGTGACCGTGAGTGCCTCTGTCTCGGCGGAGAGGCCGGGGCTGGCCTATTGGCATTTTAATAATAGCCTGCTGGAGGATATGGGCTTCGTAGAGTCCTTCCAGGAGTTTTGGCTGGCCTGGAGGTGGCAGAGAGCCGCCTTTCCCTCAGCGTGGCACTGGTGGGATGTTGGGAAGGTGCGTGCCCAGCTCTTCTGCCGTGACTACACTTGGGGGGCCAGCCGGGTGAGGGATGCAGGAATAGAGCAGCTGGAGCGGGAGGTCTTGGAGCTTGAGAGGCGCCTGGCCACCAGCCCCGGGGATCCATCCCGGTGCGAGGCGCACCGGGAGAAGTGGGAGGAGCTGCAGACCCTCGAGGACCTCCGGGCCCGGGGTGTTTTTGTTCGCTCTCGCATCCAGCTCCTTCGGGAGATGGATCACGGATCCCACTTCTTCTATGCCCTGGAGAAACGGAGGAGGGCTAAAAAGCACGTCACCTGCCTTTTGGCGGAGAAAGGCACCCCCCTCACGTATCCGGAGGAGATGCGTGGAAGGGCCAGGGCCTTATACGCCAGTCTTTTCTCCCCGGATCCAACCGACCCTAACGCCTGCAGGGTGCTCTGGAATGAACTTCCCATGGTCAGCGATGGCACCCGGGACAGGCTAGAGTCGCCTCTCACTCTGGCCGAGTTCTCGGAAGCCCTACGTCTCATGTCCACCAAAAAAACTCCGGGCATAGACGGGCTGACCGTGGAGTTCTACCGCATCTTTTGGGACGTCCTCGGCCCGTACCTCACCATCGCCTGGGCCGAGTCCAAGGAGAGCGGAGAGCTTCCCCTTTCTTGCTGGTGGGCGGTGCTGGCCCTGCTGCCCAAGAAGGGGGACCTCTGCGACCTGCATAATTGGCGTCCCATCTCGCTCCTCAGCACGGACTATAAAATAGTAGCCAAGGCCATTCCATGCTGCAGGACGTAATCCATCCTGACCAGACCTACACCGTCCCAGGCTGTTCCATCTTCGAGAATCTCTACCCGGTCCAGGATCTCTTAGAGCTTCGGTGTAGGGATGGTCTGTCGTTCGCCCTCCTGGACCTGGACCAGGAGAAAGCGTTCAACAGGATGGATCACGGGTATCTCCTGGGCACCCTGTGGGCGTTTGGCTTTGGGCCCTGGTTTGTGGGGTTTCTCCAGGTGCTGTACACCTCCGCAGAGTGTCTGGTCAAGCTCAACTGGACCCTGACCGAGCCGGTCATCTTCGGGTGAGAACTGCGTCAAGTCTGTCCGCTGTCCAGCCAGCTGTGTGCTCTGCCCATCGAGGCCTTCTTTTGTCTCCTCTGTCAGAGGTTGACGGGGTTGGTGCTCCCTGAGTCAGGGCTGTGGCTGGTCTTGTCGGCGTACACTGACGATGTACTCCTCATGGTCCAGGACCCGAGCGACCTGGGATGGTTGGAAGCTTGCCATGCTATCTACTTGGCAGCCTCCTCTGCCCGGGTCAACTTGGTCAAGAGCTCTGGCCTGATGGTAGGGGCCGGGTGGCCGGTCAGCTCCTTCCCACCCGTGCTTCAGGCCATCCGGTGGGGAACGGGTCCGCTGCTCTATCTGGGTGTTTACCTCTCTGGCACCCATCCCTCCCCAGAGGACAACTGGCATGAATTAGAGGGCAGGGTTGTTGACTGGCTGTGGAGGTGGACAGGACTGCTGCGGTGCCTCTCCCTTCGGGGACAGGCACTGGTCATCAACCAGCTCGTCCTGTCCATGCTCTGGCACCGGCTCAACACCCTGACCCCACCCCTGGGTTTTCTGGCCAGTCTCCAGGAGACAATCCTGAGGATCTTCTGGCCAGGACTGCACTGGGTCTCTGCAGGGGTCCTGAGCCTTCCCCTGGAGGAAGGGGGGCAGGGCCTGTGCTGCCTCCGCAGCCAGGTCCACACCTTCCACCTTCAGGCCCTGCAGAGACTCCTTTATGGTGCAGGTAGTCCGGCAAGGAGCCATTTAGCTTGCATCTTCCTCCGCTGCTACCGAGGGCTCCGATATGACCGGCAGCTCTTTTATCTTGACCTGAGACATGTTCCGTGAGACGTCTCTGAGCTGCCGGCCTTCTACCATGACCTCCTCTGGACCTGGAGGCTCATTGAGCCCCCAGGTCAGTTCTACCCACCGAGGGGGAGGACCTCCTCGTGGAGCCCCTGCTACACAATCGCCATCTCTGAGTGCAGGTGGCGGAGGCCCCCACTGTGAGGCGGAGGTTGGTCATGGCAGGTATTACCGGGGTCGGAGACCTCCTGGATTATGCTTGGGGGCACTGGGCGGATCCCCATGAGCCGGCTCGGCTCATGGGGCTCTCCACCCTTTGTACCCCCTGGTGCCTACTCTGAGAGATGAGGGCAGCCTTCCCTCCCACTGCTTGGCTTTACCTCGAGTGGGTCCTGTGAGAGGGTACTCCCCGCCCCCCTCCCAGTCCTGGCCCGCCGGAACTTTTGGTCGGGCCTCAGCCGCATCAGCCCCCCTGGCCATTCCCACCACATGCCCCGAGCCGGCTGCTAGACTTGCAGCCGGTCTTTTTCTGAATCGCGCCTTGTAAAAATCTGTACACGCTCATGCTACATACCATCCACTTCCTTGCCCTTGTGTCCCACCCGGATACAAAGTGGCAGGAGCTCATTCCATCCACAGAGGGCGAGGACCCCTGGTGGGCCAGCCTGTATGCTCCCCTCATTCCAAGGCCCGCCGGGGACATCAGTTGGTGGCTCCTACATGGAGCCATGAGCGCGGGTGTGTACTTGATATGGTTCATCCCTCGTCCTGACACCGGCCCCTTTTGCGGTGCGAGGGAGACCCTGACGCGTGTCTATTTAGACTGTGCCAGGCTGCAGCCCCTCTTCTGGCTCCTCCAGAACCTCCTCTTGAGGTTCTGGCTGCACTTCTCCCTGCACCTGTATCTTTACACACTCTCCATCTGTGCCCCACAATGTCGCGGAACCTCCTCACCAACCTCCTCTTGGCTTATGCAAAAATAACCACCTATAAAACCCAGGAGAGGAGGTTGGCTGAGGGAGGGTCCTGCGACTGTGGAGCCTATTTCCGGTCCCTTGTCTGTGCATGTATCCGGGCAGAGTTCCTCTGGGTGGTGTCTGCTGGTTCCCTTGACACCCTTTGGGAGCAGTGGGTGCTGTCTGGGGTTCTCTGCTCTGTGACCCCTTTTGAAACCCTTGTTTTAAACCTGTGACCCTCACACACATCCCTGTTATTCCTTGATTTGTCCCCCAAAATCATTTGAAAACCAGTTCAGTGCCATCTCCCCATAGGCTGGAGGAGGGCTTTAGAAGTGGGTGGGCTTATGCCCACCCACTGCCCTGGGTTTTCAATAGGTTATTCAGCTAGGGGATTGCCTTCGCCTCTTTCTCAGGGCTTCACTAACTCCTTCCCTCACAAACTCCCCTGTTTGCAGTCCCCCTGTTCACAAGAGTCTAAGAGAGGGCAACAAAAATGATTAGGGGACAAGGGCAAGTGACTTACAAGGAGCAACTGGAGGAACTTGGTTTATTTAGTCAACAGAAAAGAAGACTGAGGGGGGATTTGATAGCAACCTTCAACTACTTGAGGGGTGCTCCAAAGAGGAAGGAGCTAGGCTGTTCTCAGTAGTAACAGAAGACAGAACACGGAGCAATGGTTTCAAGCTGGGGCAATCAAGGTTGGCTGTTAGAAACATCTTTCTCACTAGGAGGGTGGTGAAGCATTGAAACGACTTATCTAGGGAGCTGGTGGAACTTCCATCTTTGGAAACATTTAGGGCCCAGTTAGTCAAAACCCTACCAGGGATGATTTAGTGAGAGTGGTCCTGCTTTTAGCAGGTGGTTGGATTAGATGACCTCATGAAGTCCCTATCAGTCATATGATTCTAAGATTAATGAGCAAACCCTTCAGGAGTTTGGGCATCACAGGGCAGGGGAGCTAATGGGCCCTGACTGGGGATGAAGCTTCCCTGATTACAGTATGTGGCCTGTAAAGGGTGACAGTCAGTAACGTGGCAGCACAGGAGATGGTGAACAGGACTGGTAACAGGTCTTCCAGTAGGACGGTTTTTAGAGAAGGCCCTTGGAAGAAGCAAGTGTGTGAGAGCTGGTGGTTCTGGGTTGGTTTTCATCCCTTCAGTTGGTGGGACCTGTTACTAGGTGGTGTATTGAAGGCAGGGGAGTCAATTCAGCCTGATTAGAGGAAGGGGTGTCCCTAATTAGGCCCCTGTAAAAGCAGAAATTCAGGAAGGCAGCAGCACAAGAAGTAGAGAAGAAGAGAATTTGAGAAGATCTTTTGGGGGAGAAGGCAGATACCCTTTGGTTTTCTTGTAGAGTTCGGCGGAGCTGTGTGGTTTTGGTTTAATGACACAATTTTCCTTTCAGCTTGCAGGAGCTGTTATGGGGTGGTATACTTCATAAGGTAAGAAAACTGGGAGTCCCAAAGGTGGATTGAGTTGAAGGTTTTTCTTTACCTTGTCATTCTCCTTGCTGCCAAGAGTGAGCAAAAAGGTGGAGGTATTCAGAGGTATTCCATTCCTTTCTCTTTGAGAGAGTTGACTTTGAATACTCCCTAAAGACCCTTTTGGGGTTACATAAATACCCAGGCAATGAAAAGTAAGAACTATGTGGTGAACAGAACTATACCCGCCTTCACTGTAGAGTATTTGTTTATTAATGAAATGTCAACAAATTACTAATGGGAACAATTAGGAGGGAAGAAGGATGATGAGCATGATTCCTCCAGGACTTTATGGATGAGAGCAAAGATAACAGACATTGAGTTATTTCTTGCATTGTTGTGGGAAGATAGGCGACTGAATTAAGGATAAGTATTTTAACTAGAATGTCTTTTATATGGAACAGCAGGGCTTGCCCATTTTAACCCCATTACCATAGTAACCTGTGGCTCAGGCCAGGCTCTTTGTGCAGCATTAACTTTACGTTCCTCTACTGCTCCACCTTATTTATAGGGTCCCCAGGCACCCTTTTTCTGACACATTGACTAGTGGGGTACTTGTCCAGGAGTCCCTGGCTCAGTAGGGGTTTTAGGGTTAGGTTAAGTGGGCAACTGCTAGTGGCTCAAGCAGTAAGGGGCCCCATCCTCAACTTGGAGAACAGAAATGAAAATAAAAACAAAAACAACTTCTGTAACTGTCTTATGGCTGGCAAAGCCAGCAGGACTGAAAGACTCTGCACTCTTCAGTCTGCTCATCAAAGCAAACCATCATTAGATCTGTGCTTCATGTGAATTGCAGATTTAACTGTTATCTCTCCATCTCCTTCAGCTTGATATGCCAAAAAGTTAGGAGCAAGCTCTTTATGATGCCAAATGCCACTGTGTGGTAGCATGAACTTTGCAACAGTCTCTTGTTCCTAAGGGTGGCTGTTGATTGTCATGGTTTGAAATCCCACTTGTGAGAACTTTTCCTTTGCCTTATAATTGCCCTTTGTTAGCTCACGTTACCATGTAGGTCCACAAAGGCTGTCACATAATAAGGCAGTGCTGCTGTCAAGCAGCCCTTACAGCTGTGTGCTGTCTGTCTTTTGGTGAGTGAGTTTTTTTGTGTTTTTTTTCTACTTGTACTACCATATTTTGGGGGTCAGTCTGGTGTCTGTTCAAATTTATAGCTACACATGCTTATTTTTGATATAACTATTTGTATAAAACTTTGAATGTAAATGCAAGCCTATAGGAGGAACTTGAATTGGTTGCAAAAAAAAAAATGCACAGAAGGCTTGTGACACTAAGATTTTTTTTTTTTTTTTTTTTAAATCTTGGTATTTTGAGCTATTGATAATTTTGCCCCTTTTAATATCCATCATAAACTTTAATGCTCACTTTAACTCGGTAGCTGGGTGTCAGCTCATTTTTAGGTGACTAAGTTAAAACAATGTGAATTTTTTTCATGAAAGTTCTCCAAAAAGTCATTCCCAGAAAGAATTTAGAGGTCATGCAGCTGTTGTTCTGGCCTTTTATAATGGAAACTACTTTAAGCCAGGGGATGTTACATCACTGCATTTGTGACTTATTTTTAAAGCAAAATTATACAACCAAAAAAAGATTCTAAACCCTTTTTTTAAAAAGTAATGTAGGTGACTAAAGATAGTTCTCAGACCAAGGTCCCTGTGCAGAGTTAGCAATTCAAACACTGGAGCACTGAAGTAGGACATTGAAAGTGCGATGAATTACAAGTAGAACTAACTTCCCCCCTGTTGTCTACCCTGAAAGAAATTCAGGAGGTAAAGCACATAAGTAGTTACTAACAGCATTAAACACTTTACCTTTTCCGTAGTGGCCTACATCAGTGTTATCTGCTTACTCAGATTTGGGATTGGAAATTTTTTGCTCTATTCCCTGTGTTAAATGCAAGAATAAACTTAAAATATGGCTTAATTGGGGTTTATTTTTATATTGTGGAGAGTGGTCAGGTTAGCTAAATTCCTAAACTTTACCTCTTTGTTAAAAAAATATAAAAACACCAGCTGCTCATAGATAGAGCAGTCACCCAAGACTCAAGGTCTAGACAGACCAATCTGAGCACAGCCTGGATTGACTACAGGAAAGCCTACGACTCAATGCCGCACACATGGATCTGTGAATGTCTGGCGCTATACAAAGTCAACAGGACACTAAGGACCTTCCTCAAGAACTCAATGGGACTGTGGAAGACAACACTGGAAGTCAACTCAAGACAGCTTGCACAAGTGGCCATCAAGTGCGGCATATACCAAGGTGATGCGCTGTCCCCGCTGCTGTTCTGCGTTGGCTTGAACCCCCTCAGCCAGATAATCACAAGGACTGGATATGGATACAAGTTCAAGAGTGGAACTACCATCAGCCACCTCCTCTACATGGATGACATCAAGCTGTATGCTAAGAATGAATGAGACATCGACTCGCTAATCCACCTGACACGGATCTACAGTGAGGATATTGGGATGTCATCCGGACTGGAGAAGTGTGGCCGGATGGTAGTAAAGAGAGGAAAGGTAGTCAAGACTGATGGGGTGGAACTACCAGCAGGCCACATAGCAGACATACAGACCAGCTACAAGTACCTTGGCATCCCACAGTCACATGGGACTCACGATGAGGAGGCAAGGAAGACAGCAACATCCCGGTACCACCAAAGGATAAGACAGGTCCTGAAGAGCCAGCTCAATGGGAAGAACAAGATCCACGCCATCAACAGGTACACCCTGCCAGTCATCAGATTCCCTGCCGGTATAGTGAGCTGGCCAAAGGAGGACATGGAGGCTGCCGATGTGAAGACCCGGAAGCTCCTCACAATGTACGGAGGTTTCCACCCCAAGTCCAACACCCAGAGATTGTACGCCAGCTGGAAAGAAGGTGGGCGGGGTTTGGTGAGTGTCAAAGCCACTGTCCTGGATGAAACCCAGAGCATCCAGGAGTACATCAGTAAGATGGCACCCAAAGATGAGCTGCTGAGAGAATGCCTGAGGCAGCAGCAGACATGGGAGGAAGATCAAGCAGAAGAAGTGCCATGGCAAGACAAGACCCTGCATGGAATGTACCATCGACAGATAGCTGAGGTGGCTGACATTGGGAAATCCTACCAGTGGCTGGAAAAAGCTGGACTAAAAGACAGCACTGAGGCACTGATCATAGCAGCACAAGAACAGGCACTGAGCACCAGATCCATTGAAGCAGGGGTCTACCACACTAGACAGGACGCAAGGTGCAGACTGTGCAGAGAGGCCTCAGAGACAGTCCAACACATAGTGGCAGGATGTAAGATGCAGGCAGGAACAGCATACACTGAACGGCATAACCAAGTAGCTGGCATTGTGTACAGGAACATCTGCACAGTGTATGGGCTAGAGCCTCCCAAGACCAGATGGGAGATCCCACAGAAGATTGTGGAGAATAACAGGGCTAAGATCCTGTGGGACTTCCAGATCCAGACAGACAGGCAGGTACTGGCCAATCAACCAGACATCGTGCTAATAGACAAGGACCAGAAGACAGCGGTGGTGATAGATGTAGCAGTGCCAAGTGACAGTAACATCAGGAAGAAGGAGTATGAGAAGCTGGAGAAGTACCAGGGCCTGAAAGAGGAACTAGAGCGGATGTGGAAAGTGAAGGCCAAAGTGGTCCCGGTGGTGGTAGGAGCACTCGGGGCTGTGACTCCTAAGCTGGGAGAGTGGCTCCAACAGATCCCAGGAACAACATCAGAGCTCTCTGTCCAGAAGAGTGCAGTGCTAGGAACAGCTAAGATACTGCGCAGAACCCTCAAACTCCCAGGCCTCTGGTAGAAGACCCGAGGTTGAGGATGACACATACCACCCATAGGGGTGAGAGAGGAATTTATATATATATATATATCCTGGCTGAACTTGCCCAATAACTTATAGCTTTTTCACAGTTACAATCTGTGGAGACATGCCAATGTTCACAAGTGACTTGGCGTACTAGATGTCCCCATCAACATAGAAAACACTCTATGTCAGGGGTTCGCAACCACTGTCTGGACACATTACTGTCTTGCCACACAGTGGTGTGTCTCAGTTGGGGTGGTGGTGGCTTGTCCTGTAGGATCATTGTATACTGCCAAGTATGTTACAAGCTGCAAAATGTTAAGAACTACTGCACTATGGTATCTGACTTTAATGAAAGTATCACTGCATTTAGATCAGAAACAGCATGGAGGTAAATGTGACTTTTATAAACTTGAAAGTTTTACATTGAAAAATGTAATTTGCTCATATTATCTTAACTATATTTTAAACAGAACATGTTATGTTGACCATCTGATCATTGTTTGAATTGATCCAGGTAAATGATCAGCAATAGCTTGGCTATTTTCAGACACACTTTTGGGAATTAGGGTAGCTTCCCCCATAGGCAAATCCTTACACTTAGCAGACCCAGGCTCAGGAACACTCCCTCCCTGGGTCTCAGTGGAGACTAGAACCATTTCAGGTGCAATAGACAAATCCTGAGAGACAAACTTGCTACCAGCAGATACAAAAGATTGGACTACTGAAAGTAGCAATGTAACTGGTACCTCCTCATTGCCCCAGCACACATGGCTGTTCCCAGACCAATTTTTGGAGGTTGGGGTAGCCCCCTCAATGGGCAAGCCAGTACCCCCCAGCAGACACAGGTTTTGGACTGTCCCTGTCCTACGGTTCAGCTGAATCCAGGTCCAATTCTGGCCCAACAGACACATCCTGAGAGGCCACATGTCTGCCAGCAGATGCTTTGCTGCCTTTCCCAGACACAACTTTAGAAACTCGTTGCTCCTTACTGTTCACAGACAGTAAACTAGAGACAAACACTTTACTAGCAGAGAAACTGCTGTCCTTTCTAGACAAACCTTTTTAAAGTTCTCTGCTCCCTGTCCTAGACCTTCTGGCTCTTTGCAGACCTACTCTGAGAGAGTGGTGTCCTTTTTACCACACACAACATTATTACTAACAGACCAATATATGGAGACAGTTCTTCCTTTACCATACAAACTGCCCTTTTGCCTGGGCAAGATGCTATTCCTTACAGTTTTAGAACTAGAGTGTGATGGAGACCCCAGACAAGCCTCCTGGATCCCCTCTGTCCACAGCCAGTCAGGTCTCTGCCACGGTGGAGACTCCTCCCGTCCAGCACCTCGGGTCTCCACGCTCCGTGCAGCCAGCCCCCAACTCCAGGCTCAGAGGGTCAGATCCTTGCTCTGTCCGGTCTCCCTTGGAGGGGATTTCCTCCCCCCAGGAGGGTCCCAATCGTCCCAATCAGCAGTGACTCTCAGCCAGTGTGGCAATCAGAGGGTTTATTAGCAAACCAGTTCATATAGCAGCAAGGACAGTTGGTATGAGCATCCTCAGACCAACCACGAGTGAAACCCCCAGGGAATTACGGCTACACCCAGGGCAGGGTCCTGTCTCTTGGACCCCCATTTCCCCTCTCGTCCCTCCTTCCCCCTGGTCCTTTGTTCCCCTCCTAGCTCTGCCCACCTCTCCGCCCCCTGGCCCAACCAGTTGAATCCAGTGTGACCAGCGGGGGGGGGGTCCCAGGTACAGGCTCCCTAAACACTACCCCCCTGCCCCCTAGTGGCTCTACCTCATATCACCCACCTGTGTCCCATCACCCAAATAGAAAAGATAGAGGATCAAAACCCGTGTCTTCCCTGACTAATCTAGCAGAGGGTTCCCACTTCTCCACACCTCCCCCCCTTTGGAGACTGAACTGAGCGGCGTCACCTCAACCGGTGACCTGTGGAAGTTCTGGCCCCCCGTTCTGGGACAGGGCATCCGCTCTCACGTTCGCACTCCACTTAACATGGATCACCTACATATCATAATCCTGGAGAATTAACCCCCACCTTGTAAGCTTGGCATTAGCACCCTTCATCTGTTGTAACCAAGTTAGTGGAGAGTGATCTGTGTACACTGTGAAATGGCGGCCCAACAGGTAAGGCTGCAATTTCCTAAGAGCCCAGACCATGGCCAGGCACTCCTTTTTGATGACCACATAATTTTGCTCCCGGGGCAACAACTTCCTGCTCAGATACGCAACCGGACGTTTCACTCCTTCGTCATCGGCTTGAATCAGGACTGCTCCTAGACCAGTGTCTGAAGCGTTGGTGAACACTGCAAACGGTTTGTCGTAATCGGGGTTCACCAGGATCGGGTCCTGGGTCAATGTCTACTTTAGGGTATCAAAAGCCTGCTGGCATGACTCTGTCCAAACCACTTTGTCTGATCTCCCTTTCTTACAGAGCTCAGTGATAGGTGCAGCTATAGTGCTGAAGTGAGGCACAAACCTTCTGTAGTATCCAGCCATCCCAATAAAGGCCTGGACCTGTTTGTTAGTTTGGGGGACAGGCCAGTCTCTGACTACTTCCACCTTGGCTGGCTCAGGTTTCAGGTGGCCACTTCCCACCTTGTGGCCCAAATAAGTGACCTCAGCCATCCCCACCTTACATTTCTCCGCTTTCACTGTCAGCCCTGCCTCTTTCAGTTGTTCCAGGACTCTCTTCACTTGGGATACGTGGTCTTCCCAGGTCTGACTAAAGATGCATATGTCATCAATGTAGGCTAGAGCAAAGTCCTCCATCCCCTTCAATAATTGATCCACCAAGCGCTGAAAGGTGGCAGGTGCCCCCTTGAGACCGAAAGGTAAGACGAGGAATTCAAACAGCCCAATAGGTGTGATGAAAGCTGACTTCTGTCTATCCTCAGGGCCCAGTGGTATCTGCCAATAGCCTTTGGTGAGATCCATAGTGGTGAGATACCGGGCCGCCCCCAACTTGTCTAGAATCTCATCCATTCGAGGCATGAGGTACGCATCCGACACCGTGACGGCGTTTAGTTTGCGATAGTCCACACAGAACCGGATCAAGCCATCTTTCTTGGGTACCAGAACCACGGGGGAAGTCCATGGACTGTTGGATGGTTGAATGACTCCCAAGGCCAACATGTCCTGAACCTCCCTCTCTATATCTCGGGCAACCTTCCCAGTGATTCTAAATGGGGAACATTTTATGGGGGCCATCATCCCGGTCTCTATGCGGTGTATAGCCAGGTTAGTGAGTCCCGGCCAGTTAGAGAACAGTGACTTGTAGGATTCCAGCACCATGCTAATCTCGTCCCTTTGCGCTAGGGTCAGTCGGTTGGACAGGGGAATCAAATTCAGGGGTGATTCATTCGCCATCCCAGTACTGGGGCTTATCAAGGGGTCTTCTCCTGGACCCTCCCATTGCCCACATACAGTCAGTACCAGCCCTCGGTCAAAGTACGGTTTCATCATGTTGACATGGCACACCCTTTGTTTGCGTGTCCGACTGGATAGTTCCACCACATAGCTCATGTCGCTCAGTTGTTTGACGACCTTGAAGGGTCCCTCCCAGGCAGCTTGGAGCTTGTTCCTTCGCACTGGGATAAGAACCATCACCTGATCCCCAACCCCATAGGATCGGGCCCGGGCGTTGCGATCATACCAAACTTTCTGCTTTCTCTGGGCCTGTGTTACGTTCTCCCGGGCCAAGCCCATACATTCAATGAGTTTCTCCCGGAAAGCTAGCACGTACTCCAGCACTGACTCCCCAGTGGGAGATGCCTTCCCCTCCCATTCATTTCTGACCAAGTCCAGAGGACCCCGGACTCTTCTCCCGCACAGCAGTTTGAACGGAGAGAAGCCGGTGGACTCCTGAGGCACCTCCCGGTATGCAAACAGCAGATGGGGTAAGTATTTGTCCCAGTCCTGCGGGTATTGGGCCATAAAAGTCTTCAGCATCTGTTTCAGAGTCCCGTTGAAACTTTCTACCAGCCCATTAGTCAGAGGATGGTAAGCTGATGCCCAGGTGTGCTGGACCCTGTACTTCTCCCATAGACACTGCATGAGGGCTGACATAAAATTAGATCCCTGGTCTGTGAGGACCTCCTCTGGGAACCCCACCCTGCTGAAAATGGCTATCAGAGCATCTGCCACTTTGTCAGCTTCTATAGACGCTAGGGGGTGGCCTCCGGGTACCAGGTAGCAAAGTCTACCACCACTAAAATATATTTTTTCCCTGACCGGGTGGCCTTGCCTAGTGGCCCAACTATGTCCATCGCCACCTTCTGCAAAGGCTCTTCTATGATAGGTAGGCGCCTCAGTTTGGCCTTACCCTTGTCTCGGGCCTTCCCCACCCTCTGACAAGAGTCACATGACTGGCAATATCTCTTGACTGCATCAAAAATTCCCGGCCAGTAAAAGTTCTGCAACAACCGCTGTTGAGTGCATTTAATTCCCTGGTGTCCCAAGAGCAGAATATCATGGGCCAAGTATAACAGTCGGTGACGATATCTGTGTGGGACCACCAGTTGTCGCCAGACCTCCCACGGCTCCGTTCTCACCACCGGGGTCCACTCCCGGTATAAGAACACTTTCTCCCACAGGAATTTTTCCTTGTGGCCTTCTGTAAGATTTTCCTCAGCCTCGAGGTCAGCAAGGGCCCTCAGCCTTGCTAGCGAGGGGTCCCCCTGCAGAGCCTTCTGAAACTCGACCGTTGGGGATGCGGTTGAAATCTGTTTCCCATCCAGAATGGGACCTTCCTCCTCGTATCTTCCCGGCCCCAGCAGTCTCCTTCCTCTTTCCCCGACATCCCCCAAGGTTGTCTCTGGGACCCTAGGTTCCAGTAGCCCCTGGTGGCTCTGGCTCCTGCTAATGACCAACGTATTCTGGCAACCATCAGGCCACTCTACAAGGTCTCGCCCCATCAGCACCTCGGCCGGCAAGCGATCGTGCATCCCCATTTCCTTCAGGCCCTCCTTGTCTCCACACTTCAGATGCACTCTTGCCACCGGGACCTGGACCGGCAGGCCGAACACCCCCCTGAGGTTCAAATATTTATCCGGGACCATCTTGTCGGGTCCCACCACCTCCGGCAGAGCCAAAGTCACCTCTGCCCCTGTGTCCCAGAACCCCTGGACTTTTCTTCCCTCTACCTCGATAGGGAAGAGGAGTGGCTGACCTCCCATAGGTGGGCCTGAGCTCACTTGGCAAATGGAGAACTCCGAGTCCGGTTCTTTGGCCTCTCCCAGCGAGCCCACCTGGCCATCCACCGCTTTTGGGGTGGCTGGAACCTCCTCTGGGACAGTTCCTATCCAGTGAACCCCTCGACCAGCTGGCTTGGCTCTCTTGTCTCCGTGTCTCGGGCACTGTGCTCTCTTGTGACCCACCTCGCCACATGAGAAACATCTCCAGTCCCGGAGATCCCCAGGGCCTAGTCGCGTGCTTTTCCGGGAAGGTCTGTTCTCCGGGCCCACTTTCTGGGGGTCCTGTTGGAACCTCCCCGACCGGTCCCCCTTCCGGACTCCCTCCCCCTTCGGACCTAGCCCATGACCTGTCCAGCTGGCCACAAACTCATCTGCCAGCTCGCCGGCACTGCGCAGGTCCTTGGGTTTCCGGTCCTTCAGCCACAGCCTCAGATCAGGAGAGCAGATATTGTATAACTCTTCCAGGCCCACTATTTCTCCCACTTCCTCCCTGGTGGTGTTCCCAGCCAGGCCAGTCCATTTCCAGAGGTACTCCTTTATCAGCGTGCTGGTTTCCAGGTAGGTCATCCCTGTTTTTTTCTGCACAGATCGTAGCCTCTCTCGGGATGCTTCAGGGGTCAGCTGAAACTTTAGCAACAGGGCTTGCTTAAACTGCTCATAGTCCCCAGTCTCTGGCCCCTCCATCTGGCTAAATACCTCCATCACTTTTGGACCCAGAAGGGGGGTCAGATACCACAGCCGGTCTGCTGGCTTCACCTGATGAACACTACAGGTTTTCTCAAAGATGGTAAGGTAGGTATCTATGCCCCCCCCCTTCCTCGAAAGGCCCCATCAGCTTTATATTTTGAGGCCCAGCAGTACTTCTCATTGGGGACCCCTCCCGGGGTTTAGCCAGCTCCAGCTCATGCTGTATCTCTTTCTCTCTCTCTGCTATCTCTATCTGTTTGCTTTCTAGCTCAAATTTATGCTGGCACTCTTTTTCCTCCAGCTCGAATTTGCGCTGGCGCTCTTTCAGCTCATGTTCCTGGGCGCGTGCTTTCAGTTCCAGCTCCTGCCGTCGCAGTTCCAGTTCCAACCGTCGTAAGTCCAGGGTGGAACGGAGCTGGGAGTGCCCTCTATGGGCTGGGGACTGTTGCTGAGAAGGCACGGGGCTACAGCTCCCAGCTTCTCTGGCCCCTTCATCTGGAACCACTTGGGAGTGCATGCAACCCCCGTTGGATGGGGATTGTGGCCGGGAAGGCACGGAGCTGTCGCTACTACTGCTCCTGGTACCCCTGGAGGTTTCCTTCCTCGAGGGGTCTCTCTCTTTCCCCCCGTCACTCTCTACCAGTTGCGTAATTAATTGTGCTTTAGTGCATCTACCTACACTCAAACCTCGAGACCTGCAGATCATTACCAGCTCGGTTTTCAAATACCGTTTCTACTCCATGCTGCTGGATTATGCCCAGCACTTTTCAGTTCAGATACTGCCAGGGCAAGAGAGACGCCTCAGGCACGGCTCACAGAATCAAGTTTCATTTTGAGACTGGTAGGTGTAAAGGGTTTGAATGTCTCCCTGCTGACAGGTTCAGGTTACACGGAGCACAGCCGGGACTCTCCTATGGATTGACCTCACTTCCCCCACCAACCAGTCAGATGCAGGTCATTTGCATACTCACAGAGCAAGATGCCGTCGATACACACACTGTCCTTGTAAGAGAGACCAATTGCTCTGGCATATCGCTCAGCACCCGCAGCTCCCAGTGGGTTGAGCAGTCACTCACTGTGCTGATCTGGATCCCACCGCTGCCACCAGATGTGATGCAGACCCCAGACAAGCCTCCTGGATCCCCTCTGTCCACAGCCAGTCAGGTTTCTGCCACGGTGGAGTCTCCTCCCATCCAGCACCCGGGTCTCCATGCTCCGTGCAGCCAGCCCCCAACTTCAGGCTCAGAGGGTCAGATCCTTGCTCTGTCCGGTCTCCCTTGGAGGGGATTTCCTCCCTCCAGGAGGGTCCCAATCTTCCCAATCAGCAGTGACTCTCAGCCAGTGTGGCAATCAGAGGGTTTATTAGCAAACCAGTTCATACAGCAGCAAGGACAGTTGGTATCAGCATCGTCAGACCAACCACAAGTGAAACCCCCAGGGAATTAGGGCTACACCCAGGGCAGGGTCCTGTCTCTTGGACCCCCATTTCCCCTCTCCTCCCTCCTTCCCCCTGGTCCTTTGTTCCCCTCCTAGCTCTGCCCACCTCTCCGCCCCCTGGCCCAACCAGTTGAATCCAGTGTGACCAGCGGGGGGGGGGGTCCCAGGTACAGGCTCCCTAAACACTACCCCCCTGCCCCCTAGTGGCTCTACCTCATATCACCCACCTGTGTCCCATCACCCAAATAGAAAAGATAGAGGATCAACACCTGTGTCTTCCCTGACTAATCTAGCAGAGGGTTCCCACTTCTCCACATAGAGATATTTTCTTCTTTTGTTACATCATTCCTGGTTAATCACAGAACACTTAGATGCAGGTGTCTTTACCTCATCACTTTCCCTGTTGACTTCAGGTAACACCGAAAACTTGCATTTATTTTTTACCTGCGGCTGGGCTCTGACATCAATACTGCCATTAATAGACACAATATTATTTCCAATTAGAATGCCCTTCAGGAGAAGCTCCCAAACTCCCACCACCATCTCACCTCTGAAATCTTCCCACTCCAAATTGATCTTAGCTAAAGGGACCTTTGTCACATATTCAGAAAGTGCCACTAGGGTCACATCCTGACCTGGCAGGTAGTCCTCCTCCTGGACCAATTCACTTTTAAGGTGATTTCTGAGGCAGAATCCCTCCACCCAGTACACACAGTCCCATTGACTCTGGCCCCCTTCATAAATTCCTGATTGCCCCTCCAGATCTCCATCTCCCTAACTCTGGTGAGGTTTCCTTTGTTTTCCCATTCAGAGAACACTAAAGTGGTTGCATTGACATAGGCCACAGGCATAACTGGAAAGTCTGACACAGTGCCAGCATCCCCTTCTGTGTCTAGAAGGACAGCAGTTGAATGGACATTATTCTGGACAGATGCTGACTTTAAAGCATTCCCACTCCCCTGGTTGGGGCAGTTTGCCCTTATGTGCCCCCCCCGCCCCCCAATAACACAAAGCTGGATTTCCCCTTGGGGAAGAGGTCTTGGTCTCTGTGGCAATATAAGTCTTCCTAGCCAATCTTGGGCTAATCCTATTCTTGGGCCTATCCTCTCTCCTAGCCTGGGGGGGGGGGTGCTGCTTTTCCCTTGAGGCTTGTACCTATCCTGGTTCCTTTCCTGAATGAAATCATTAGCAATTTCAGCTGCCTCCAAAATGCTATTGGGCTTCTTATCGAGCACAGCTGCCTTTATATTGTGAGGAGCTATTTCCAGGAGCTGCTCCCTGGCAAACAAATCAACCACCTTGTCATAACTACCATGAACCCCTGCCCCCATGATACATTTTTTTCAAATACCCCAGTAGCTTATGAGCCATTTCAGTATAGGTAACATTATGGCTATATCCACACACAAGGGATTGTTTTGAAATAGGTTGTTTTGAAACAACTCATTTCAAAATAATGGCCTTATTTCAAAATGACATTTTAAAATAACAAAAAAAAAGAGAATGAAATAAGGAAAAAAGCGGGAATCAAAATAGCATGTTCACACTGTGGACTTGCTATTTCGCTTCAGGGGCAGGGCACCGTGGGAGGTGTGGCAACATGGCCACCTCCCTGGGCCATGTCGGTGGCCATGTTGGTAGCCAATCCTATAAAAGCTGGCCCTGACCTCACTTCCCTGTCCACTCTGGCTAGCAGGACTCTGCAAGCAATGGACATTGCCCGGTTGCCCAGACAGTGCTGTGTGCCATTGAGCCCCTCTGCCTGCCTGCAGAGTGTCTAGCTCATGTGGGACACTCTGCTTGTGGACCCAGATGGTGCCCAGCCTCTGCCTGAGGCTTTCATCCAGCTGGTCCACAGTGCAGAGCTACTGCCCCTGCCCACCTCCATGCCTCGCCAGGTCAGGGCTTGGGAGACCAGCCCAGATGGGTGGGAGCAGGTCATGCTGCAGACCTGGTGGGACGACCAGTGGAGGCATAACTTCCGCATGAGCAGGGCCAGCTGCAACCTCCTGATCACAGAACTCACCCCGCTGCTGTGCCGAAGGGACACCCCCATGAGGCCTGCCATCCCTGTGGACAAAAAAGTGGCCATCGCCCTCTACAAGATGGCCGCTCCAGAGTCCCACAGGTCTGTGGCACACCTCTTCAGTGTTGGGAGGTCCACCACAGGCAACATCGAGGTCACCAGCAGGTCATCCTCATCGAGGTCACCAGCGCTGTCAATCGGGTCCTGCTGCAATGCTTGCTGAGACAAGGGGAGCTGCAGGACACCATTCCAAGCATGGCCACTCTTGGATTCCCCAATCGTGCGGGGATCATGGACGCCATGTACATCCCCGTGCGAGCCCCGGAGCACAGAGCCATGGAGTACCGCAACCGCGAGGGGTACCATTCAATATTTTGCAGCCCCTTGTGGACCACCGTGGCCTTTCCCAGAACTGCTTGTTATCCATGTTGTACTGTTATTACCAGCAATATGTGAGACCAATGTCTCTCTCAGAGAATCCAGCTCACAGAATCAGGTTTCACCAAGCACACCTGGGGGTCCCCTCCGGACTGAGTCCACTTCCCCCATCATCCAATCAGGTGCAGGACATTTGCATATTCACTGCTCTTTCCATCAGTCTCCCAGCAGTGGGCCTCCAATTGGCTGCCTCCCTGCCTCCAAATTCAAATCCAGGGCACGGATCCTTCCAGGGACTGTCCAGACCAACCTGGAGGAAACCCCTTTATTGGTCAGGGATGGAGATCTTTGAACAACTAACTCTGCCCTTTAACGGGGCATGGTGGTGGGCACCTTCTTCCCCCTGCATAAAATTAATGTTGGGGGAGTAGAGCTGCCAGTCCTCATCATGGCAGACGCAGCCTATCACCTGGGGTTGTGGCTCATGCAGCCGTATGCAGGGCCCCTCGACCCCTCTAGGCAGATACTCAACCGCTGCTGCCACAGGTAGTGGAGTGGACATTTGGCCGCCTGAAGGCCCACTGGAGGTGCCTCCTCCCCCACCTCCACCTCGCAGAGAGGACACTGCCACAGGTGATCACCATGTGTATGGCCCTCCAAAACTACTGTGAGCAGCAGGGTGAGCCCCTTGCACCTCTGTGGGAAGCTGAGGCATGACTCCTCGCCAGGGACCATGAGGAACCTCGACCTGTGCCCACACAGGAGCAGCCGTCCCAGTGAGCCTTGTCTGTGCACAATGCACTCAGGACCACCTTTGCCCAGGAGGAACTCTGAGGGCCAGGCCTGTGCTGCCCCACATCACCCTCTCCCCCATTCACTCACAGCCAGCCCCCACCCACCTGCACTGTCAACTACCCCCAATAAAACCACTCACAACCAAGAAGAAGTGCCAAACTATTTATTTAACAATACAGGGGTTGGGGCAGGGAAGGAGTGGGGAGGGTTATGGGATGGGGCAATGTGGGGGCAGTCCAGGGGAGAGGGTAGCAACTTGGGAGGGGGAGTTTGGGGAGGGGGGTGAGAGTCCAGGTGTCAGGGGGGAAGTTGGGCAAGGCCTGTGGGAGGGTCCAGGGGGGTGGCGTACCCCACCCGTGCCCACGGCCACCCTCAATCCAGCGTTGCCTCCAGGGAGGGCCAGGCGGCGAACTCCCTGCAGGATGTGGCGGGGCCGTCCTCTCCACCAGCTCCCTGATGTTGGCAGTGAGGGCCTCAATGGCTGCTGGCAGGCGCTCGCTCAGCTACTCCAGGGCCACGACCTCCCTGTCATCTGCTGCTGCCACCTGCTGCAGGACCCAGAGGGCTGTGTCCTGGTGCTGTGCCTGCTCCCGCCGCCAGGCCTGGGTTGACGCCTCCATGTGCTCACCAAGCTCCTCGAGGCTCTTGAGGAGCTTGGCCTGCAACTGGGGGCCCCTTCTCCTTCTCCGGGGTGCCCTCAGACTGCGGTGTTGGGCAGGTTGTGGTGGCCACTGAGTGGCTGGGCGACCTACTGGAGGGAAGCAGAAAACACAGTTGGCTCCTGCCACCTGCTGGCCCTGTCTGTGTGTGCTGCCTGTCTGCAGCACACACCTCTGCCCTGACCATCCGCAGGACCCAGGATCCTGTGGGACATTGCCCTGGGGTAGGGCTACTGGCCCCCAAAGCCTTGAAAGGAGGCCAGGAAAGTAGCCAACAAAAGACTTTGGAGGACATTGGGCAAAAATGTTGTCTGGCTGTGGTATCCGTCGGGGTTTAGGGGGCCCTGGAACACTTGTCTGTACAAATCAGTATTCTATGGGCATTCCAGGATTCTTCAACCCCTACAGTAAAAAGCCTGACAAACTCCTGTATTTTGAACTGCCTGCCAGGCAGGGAATGTGAGAAGAAGAAGAACAGGACAGTTTAAAAAAAAAAGGGGGGGGGACCATGTTCTCCTTTTGTGTGACATCTGGGAACCGTACTCTGGAGGTACACATGCTAGCAGTGCCCCCAAGGACGAGCTGAACTCAGCTACGCCTTGCTCTAGGGGGGCTCCCAAGGCCACTTGCCAGTGATGAGGCCTGCATGCTCTCCACCCCGCCTGAGATGCAGCTGCATCTTTGACACCCAGCCCCTGTGAACCACCTCCAGGCACACAGGGGCCTGTGACCCTGGTGCCACCTGTCTCTGTGGGACTCGTGGCCAAGGCGGGGGGGCTCTGTGCCCTACCTGCCCCAGTGCCCGGCTCTGGATGCCCTCGCTGCCTGTGACCTGCTGGACCGGCTCAGCCCTGTGTGCCTTAGTGGGAAGGGAATACTTATGCATGGGGGCTCCAGAGGTCTGGTGCAATGTCCCGGGCTCCGTGTTGGAGTCCCCAGGGGCTGGAATGGTATTGGGCCCCTGGTCCTCCATGTTGCTCCCCACCTCGGGCCCAGCAAACAGCTCCAGGGTGCTCGGGGTAGTCTCTGCCACCGATGGTGCTCCGGCCAGAGGCCCCCTGACAGAGACATCGGACCCGGTCCCCAGTGCCTCCAGGCCTAATGAGGGGCTCTGATGGACTCCTGTGTCCAGAGCCTCAGTGGGGAGACTGCTGGGCTCTGGACCCAGGAATGAGTGGAGCTCCTCGAAGTAGGGACAGGTTGTTGTGGTCCCTGCCCCCTGGAGCTCCCGGGTCTGGGCATGGTCCTGCTGCAGGGACTTCACCTTGCTGCGGAGCTGCTCAGTGATGCGGGGGAGGCCCTGCTCATATGTTGCCACAGCAATGTCTGAGTAAATGTCCTGGTTCTGGTGGGTGGCCTGGAACTGGGACATGATGTCTGGTCTCTGCCAGATCCCGAGGAGGCAGCAAACCTCCTCGGGGATCCACATGGGGGGGCTCTGCGTCGCCCCCCTGTGGCAGTGCTCACCTGGGAGGCCATGCCTGAAGAAGGCTCAGGGCACACTGCCTGACGGGTACACCCAGGCAGGAACTTCCTGTTCCCCAGGGTGCTGTGCACCCTGGAAAGAAGGTCAGACTGTTATTTCGAAACAATGCTTGTTTCAAAATAACATGTCCAGATGACGTTTATTTTCAAAACAACTAGTTTTGAAATAACTGTTGCTTTGACACAGAAGGGGTTTAAGCCATTTTGAAACAACGGCTCTTGTTTCCAAACAACAGAATCCCTGCTCAAGCAACTCTGCAACCTGGTCAATTTCACTCCTATTAAATTGACAAGGCTGCGGAGCCTCCTGTGGGTGGTCATAAATGACTTGAGCCTAATTTGTCACTGTTAGCAGGAGCCATTTCCAAGCTCCTGCCACTTGGGGAGAGGGGGTGGAAGCCAGATCTGACTCCTAATCCCTCTTTGATGGCCGTCCTGCCCACAAAGAGGGGCTGGGAATCAGACCCAGATTCCAGCACCTCAACAGAGGGCAGGGGCTGAATCTGCCCCCCTCCCCCCGGTCAGATTGGCCCCTGGAGCTGATTGGGCTTTGGATGCCCAATTGGGATTGGGTGTGGGGAGGAGGAGGGGCAACCCGGGTATGTCTGCCCTGTATCCACAACAGACATACTCTGCAGTTGACCTTGTTAAGTTGACTTCCAGGCTGCACTTGCACAGGGTAGATATAGCCTGTCTGTTCTCAGATTGCCACACTGCTGAGCCTGCAGAGCCTTGTTGTTAGCTGTTACCCTGTGTGATAAAGTAAGAAAACCTCTTGGGTTATTGTGGTTCTTCTTTTCTGTTCCTGTTCTTTGGTGATGGTATTCTGGTGATGGGACACGGGTGTGATAGCTATAGGTACCACTAGGGGGAAGAGGCTTTAGTGTGACCTTACCGGGACCCACTGGGGTGACAGGTTGTGGCTGGTTTAGATCAGGGGCAGGGCAGCTGGATGGAGAGAAGAACAAAGGGAGGAGATGGGAGAAGGAAGATAGAGGTCAGAGGGGCAGGACCTCCGGGGCTCATCCTGGGGGTTTACTGTCAGACCTCCTGGTTGATTTGAGTGTCAACTGTCCTAGATGCTGTGCAAAGTGGATTGCTAATAAACCCTCTGACTTCTTCATTGGCTGAGTGTCACTGCTGATTGGAACGGCTGGGACCCTCGTGGAGGGAGGACCCCCCCCCCCAAGGAGACCAGACAGAGCAAGGGTCGGACCCTCTGAGCCTGGAGTTGGGAGCTGCCTACAGGTAGCGTGGAGTCCCGGGTGCTGAACAGGAGAAGGCTCCACTGTAGCAGAGTCCTGGTGGGCTGTGAAGAGAGGGGATCCAAGAGGCTTTTCTGGGTTCTCCATGACATCTTGGTGGCAGCGGTGGGATGCCCTAGAGCGATACCCCACAGTGAGTGACTATCCAATGCAGTGCTGGCAAGAGGGGGGTCAGCGGGAAGGGGTAACATTGGTCTCTTCGGAAGTACAATGTGTGTCTGAACAGACACAAGGAGCTTTGTGGATCAGCAGGCTCCTGGGGCTCCCTTGATGAAGCTGCCCAGCCCAGAGACAGCTGGGGCATTGTTCAAAAGATCTCCATCCCTGACCAATAAAGGGGTTTCCTCCAGGTTGGTCTGGACAGTCCCTGGAAGGATCCGTGCCCTGGATTTGAATTTGGAGGCAGGAAGGCAGCCAATTGGAGGCCCACTGCTGGGAGACTGATGGAAAGAGCAGTGAACAACAACTAGTGAACATTAGTAAGGCTCGAGGATTAAAAGTCAGCAGGCTCACCAAGGGGCAGCTCATTGCCCAGCTGGAAGAGAGGAATGGGGGCAGAGAGAGAGACCCCTCAGTGGTGGGAGCCTCCAGGGAGCTCAGAAGTAGCAGGAGTAGCAGCCCTGAACTGCCCCAACAACAAACCCCAGCCAGAGAGGGGCACAGGTGATGCCAGTCTGCCCCAGAGGAGGTGCCCAGAGGAACTGGGAGCTGCAGCCCAGGGCCTTCTCGGCAGCAATCCCCAATCCCTAGGGGGTGCTCACAGTTCAGTTCCCCACCAGAAATAAGGCAGCTGGAACTGGAGCTGAGGCTACAGGAGCTACAGATAAAGCAAGACAACACCAATTTGAGTTAGAAAAGAAACAGCTGGAGATGGCAGAGAGAGAGAAAGAGAGATAACATGAGCTGGAGCTGGCCAGACTTAGGAGCCAGGAGGGGGCCCCAATGAACAGTGAGGGCAGAGTCTGAGAGCCCCTTCCTGCTGGACCCCAAAGTACTAAGTTGATGGGTCCCTTTGAGGAGGGAGGGGGCATTGATATCTACCTCATCATCTTTGAGAAAACCTGTAATGTGCATCAGGTGAATCTCGCAGACCGGCTGCGGTATCTGACCCCTCTTCTGGGTCCAAAAGTGATGGAGGTACTCGGTCAGATGGAGGGAGCGGAAACTGGAGATTATGAGCAGTTCAAGCAAGCTCTGCTGATAAAGTTTCAGCTGACCCCTGAGGCGTACCGGGAGAAACTACAATCTGTGCAGAAAGAGCCAGGGGTGACCTACCTGGAAACCAGCACATTGACAAAGGAGTAGCTCTGGAAATGGACTGGCTTGGCTGGGAACGCAACCAGGGAAGAAGTGGGGGAACTGCTGGGCCTGGAGCAGTTAAATAATATTTGTCCCCTGACCTGAGGCTGTGGCTGATGGACCAGAAACCCAAAGACCTACGCAGTGCTGGCAGGCTGGCTGATGAGTTTGTGGCCAGCCGGTCAGGGCATGGGCTAGGTCTGAAGGGGGAAGGGGGCCGGAAGGCTCCAACAGGACTCTCAGAATGTAGCCCCAGAAAACAGATCATCCGCAGGAACTACTCAACTAGGCCCTGGTGAACAGGGAGACTGGAGGTGCTTCTCATATGGTGAGACAGGCCATAAGAGAGCGAAGTGCCCAAACCAGAGAGACAAGAGGGCCAAACCAACTCCCCAAAGTCTGCATTGGGTAGGAGCCTGTCCAGAGGAGGCACTAACCATGGCAGAAGCGGCAGATAGTTGGGTTGACACTCCCAGTGAGGGAGTGGCTGGCCAGGTGGGCTCGCTTGTACCAGGCAGGTCTCCAGACTCAGTATCCTCTATTTACCAAGTGAGCTCAGGCCCACCCAAGGGAGGTCGGCAGCTCCTCATCCCTATTGAGGTAGAGGGAAGAAAAGCCCAAGGGTTCTGGGATACGGGTGCGGAGGTGACTCTGGCCTGACTGGAGGTGGTGGGACCTGACAAGATGGTCCCTGATACTTATCTGAACCAAAGGGAGGTGTTCGGGCTACCTGTACAAGTGCCTGTAGCAAGAGTGCATCTGAAGTGGGGAGGCAAAGAGGGCCTCAAGGAGATGGGGGTGCATAATCGTTTGCCAGCCGAGGTACTAATGGGACAAAATCTAGAAGGGTGGCCCGGTGAACCCCAGAGAACATTAGCCACTACCAGGAGTCAGGGCCTGCAGGGGCTTCTTACACCTAGTGTCCCTGAGACAAATATGAAAAACCTTGCAGAGGGGCAGACGAGACCGATGGGGCCAGAAAAGTACGAGGAGGAGGATCCCACCCCGGACAAGGCTGGGGAACAGATTCCAACATCCTCTTCCAAAGATGAGTTTCAGGAGGATCTGTGGGGTGACACTTCACTAGCAAAGCTGAGGGTGCTCACGGACCTTGGGGCTGAGGAGTCCCTTGGGAGGGACCGCAGGGAGAAATTCCTGTGGGAGAAAGGGGCCCTGTATCGAGAGTGGACTCCAGTGGTAGAGGCGGAGCCGTGGCAGGTCAGGTGACAATTGGTGGTGGCCCAAAGATACCGCCAAAGACTGTTCTACTTGGCCCATGATATTCCTCTGTCGGAACACCAGGGGATAAAATGCACCCAGCAGCATCTGCTGCAATACTTCTAATGGCCGGGAATTTTCGATGCAGTCAAGTGATATGGCCAATCATGTGACACTTGTCAGAGGGTGGGGAAGGCCCAGGACAAAGGTAGGGTCAAGCTGAGACCCCTCCTGGTCATAGAGGAGCCATTCCCGAAGGGGGCGATGGACATAGTAGGGTTCCTAAGCAAAGCCACCCGATCAAGGGAGAAATATATTTGGGTGGTGGTAGACTTGGTTACCCAGTACCCAGAGGCTGTACCTCTGGCTCCCACCAAAACTGACAAAGTGGCAGATGATCTGATGGGCATTTTTAGTAGGGTGGGGTTCCCCCAGGAGGTCCTCACGGACCAAGGGTCTAACTGTATGTCAGCCCTCTTGCAGTGTCTTGGGGAGAAGTGCGGGGCCTGACATACCCGGGCGTCAGCCTATCACCCGCAGACCAACGGGCTGGTGGAAAGATTCAATGAGACTCAGGAAAAGGAGCTAAAGGTTTTTATGGCTCAATACTCACAGTACTGGGACAAATATCTACCACCCCTGTTGTTTGCATACTGGGATGTGCCCTAAGAGGCCATGGGTTTCTCTCCATTTGAGCTGTTATATGGGAGAAGAGTGAGAGGCCCTCTGGACTTAGTAAGAGATGAATGGGAGGGGAAGGCTTTCCCCACTGGGTAATCAGTAGTAGAATACATCCTGATTTTCCAGCAGAAACTCATGGGGCTTATGGACCTGGTTAGGGAGAATTTAATACAGGCCCAAAGGCTGCATAAAGTTGAGGATGATTGCAGTGCCCTGGCCAGATCGTATGGGGTTGGGGATCAGGGGAGGGTTCTTATCCCAGTGCAAAGGAAGAAGCTCCAGGCTGCCTGGGAGGGACCTGTCAAGGTCACCAAACAACTGAGCAACGTGACCTATGTGGTAGAACTGTCCCACTGGTCACATAAACAAAAAGTGTACAATGTTACTGTGATGAAACATTAGTTTGACAGAGAGGGGCTGGGACTGACTGTATGTGGACAATGGGAGGGTCTGGGGAAGATCCCCTGTTAAGATTCAGTAGCCGGGTGGAGAATGGATCCTCCCTGGACTCAATTCCTTTATCCGACCAGGTAACTGTGGCACAGAGGGAAGAGATATGCGCAGGGCTGGAGTCCTACTGACCACTGTTTTCTAGCCAGCCTGGGCTTACCAACTTAGCGGTGCACCGCATAGAGACCGGGACGACCAACCCCATAAAGTGCTGCCGAGTTAGAGTCACTGGGAAGGTAGCCCGGGATGTAGAGAGGGAGATCCAGGACATGCTGGGCTTGGTTGCTATACAACCATCTACCAGCCCATGGGCTTCTCTGGTAGGGCTGGTACCCAAGAATGATGGCTCAATCCAGTTCTGTGTAGACTATTGCAAGCTGAACTCCATCACAGTGTCTGACGCATACCCCATGCCCTGGCTGGATGAGATTTTAGTCAAGCTGGGAGGGCTTGCTCAAAGGGTACTAATGCCAAGCTCAGGAGGTGGGGGGTTAATCCTTCAGGGGTATGATATGGAGGTGATACATGTCAAGGGAAGTGCAAATGTAGTAGCAGATGCCTTATCACGAGGGTGGGGGTCAGAACTGCCCGAGGTCACCGGCAGAGGTGACCTCGCTCAGTTCAGTCTCCAAGGGGGGAGAGATGTGATGAAGTAAGAAAACCTCTTGGGCTACTGTGGTTCATCTTTTCTGTTCCTGTTCTTTGGTGATGGTATTCTAGTGATGGGACACAGGGATGTGATAACTATAGGTACCACTAGGGGGGAAGAGGGCTTTAGTGCAACCTTACCTGGACCCCTGGGGTGACAGGTTGTGGCTGGTTTAGACCAGAGGCAGGGCAGCTGGATGGAGAGGAGAACAAAGGGAGGAGAGGGTAGAAAGAAGATGGAGGTCAGAGGGGCAGGACCTCTGGGGCTCATCCTGGGGGTTTACTGTCAGACCTCCTGGTTGATTTGAGAGTCAACTGTCCTAGATGTTGTGCAAAGTGGATTGCTAATAAACCCTCTGACTTCTTCACTGGCTGAGTGTCACTGCTGATTGGAACAGCTGGAACCCTCGTTGAGGGAGGACCCCCCCCC
>ML682224.1:551350-561831 GCA_007922195.1 Podocnemis expansa
TTATAATTATAGCAATGGCTAAGAGTCAGCATAAGATATGTTGACACATTGGTGTGGTGTAGACATAGCCATGGATACATGCATGGCTACAGCTGGCTGATCAGCAATAGTGCCTCTGCTGTTATTAGCTTAGTTTGAGTCTCTCTGCTAGTCACTGATCTCCACTATTGTTGAGGTCACAGCTGAATGATGGGGTCAGTGGTCTGTGTGCATCTCCCTGGCCCTGAATTCTGCCACTGACTTACTTGCCATGAGGGAAATCCGGAAACTGTACAGCAGTGCAACATGCTTCTAGAGCAGGGTGTCCAATCTTTTCGGATGAGGAACCACATTGCAATTCCTTTCTCACTGGGGGGCTGGTGAGCAATTTTTAAATTTACATTCCTAGCCCTACACAGCCCCCAGATGTGTGAGCAATGTCTCCACAGACTGGAAATTCTGGCCTGCAGGCCACAGGTTGGACAAGCCTACCCTAGAGCAATCTGGGCTGGTGAATGGTTGAGTCTTGTCACCACCCTCCTGAACATTTCCCCTCTCCTGGACTCTGAATTACTCTACCATTCAGAGGAAACTTCCACTATGGGTAGGTGCATGCATAGTCTCCAGCTAGCAAGTTGCTCCCAACTCAGGGGCCAAGGGCTTCTAGAAATCTACTCTTTGGATTAAGAAACAGGGTGACCCCAATCAGTAGTCCTAGTCCTGGATGCAGCCAGTGTCAGATCAAGGCAGGTGCTATAAGGGCTGCAGGCATAGCCCCAGGATCCCACCACCTTGCAAAAATCCAACTCTTCCCAGGCTCAGACATTGCTGGCCAGGTCTGGGGGATGCTGGAAGGAGCCTGGCTAGCTTGTGGTGGGGGGAGCTGGGAACCCAGAGCCAGAAGTCACGATACACAGTGTTCCTGCCTGCCTCTGTGCAGGGCGGATTGCCCCAGAGGCTGGGGTTCACAGACATGTGGCAGCTCTGCTCCAGGGGAGGGACTGACTGGTGCCTGATGTGGCCCCCGGTGCCAGCACTCCAGGGTCAGGAGCCCTGTTGGACTGCCATGCCTGGTCCCCACAACTCAGGCTAGCCTGGCCTGTCCCCTGGGACCCCAGAATGGTGGCCCAACAATATTCCTGTCCCTGGAGCACTGCCACCAGAGGCCACATTCCACGCCTATCAGCACCACCAATGACACACCCCAGACATGTTGGGATAGACTAAAAAGCCTGGGCACAGGATGAGAGGACCATGGCCCCTGGCCCCAGGGCCCCAGCCCCCCCAGTGGTGTACAGGCCCCCTCTCTCAGTGACTCTGCCCCCCCAAGCTGGTTACTGCTTTATTTAGGGTGGGAGACCTACAAGAGTGGGCAGTCCTGAGTTGCCCTCGGCTTTAATGTGGCCCTGGATGCAACCCTAGGACCTTCCATCTTAGATCATTCAGTGCTTCCCACTGAACATTGCAAGCTCACTGGTTTGTCAGTTTGACCAAGAAATTGCTGTGGACCAAACTTTTTACTTCAAATGGCATTTCCAACAAACCTTAAACGAAACACACCACTTCTGGTAACATAAACAGACAGATTATTAATCTACAGAAGTCAGAGTAAAGCAAGTTAAGTTTGGTCAAAATAAATGAGAACAGGATTTAATGAGGTGTGAACTGCCCCTCAGCTCTTTGAGAGAATTGCTTGGATACATTTTAAGCCATGAGGACATATAGCACCCAGAAGACCTCATAATCATACACAAAAAATTGCAACAAACATGCTATCATGATAATAATGTTCAGTGCATCATGAACATTTGAAAAAAAATCTGACGACTTTTTTTCATTAAACAATGCACGGTTATTGTTCAGGGGTGATCCTGGGGGCTGCAGGGCACAACAGGGAGCTCACCCCTGCTCTGAACCCTTATGGACCAGGCTGTGTAAGCACAGAGGGACCACAGTCACCATAAGTCCCCGCCCTTCCTTCAGAAATATGTCCGACTATGACATGCTGCAACCCCCCACAACGTTGTGGTGTGAGCTGTGTTTTTTTTTCCCTTCTGTTCACCCTTGCAACTTAATGGTGTGTTTTAATGTAGAATATAATATAAGTTATTTTTTAAGTGTTCATGGCAAGCTTTACATTATTCTTATGGTAGCACGTTTCCTGCAACATCATACATGTGTACAGATATGAACCATGTCCCCAGATGCATTTCAGTTGGCTCAGGTGGGAGCAGACAAACAGAAATGTGAAGCTGTGTTTCCATACATACTCAGTGATGGGGCTCTTGACAAAGACCATTCAAATTAAGCTCCCTTGGTCAGGAGGGAATGATCAGCAAAATAATCACCTGAGCATAAAGAGGAAGAGAGAAAAAGTCACACTTTAAACTTGTTTGGGGGTTTTCTGCTTTGATCTATGTCTTGAAACAACTTCCAAGACCTGTGACACACCCACATGGCAAGGAACACCTGACTGCAAAACCATCGGTAGCCAAAGCATGTGGGGAATTTGGAAAGGGGCTACCACAGTGACCTTTAGCAAAGAATGTGTATTTCCTTTAATTAGTAGTGGTAAACTCCTTGACTGATTGATTGCATGTTGATTTTCTATATACTTATTTAAAATACTGTTTTATCTAAAGTAATGTGGATTTTGGAAAGAGTGAAAGAGTGTATACCTAACTTGGAGCAGAAGTGATGCAGATCACTTTCTTTGTTAGACTGACAGACTGAAGTAAATGAACCTGCAGTGATCAAGGAAGGGTCTTGATCCCTGTATGACATAAGTTCCCCATGTGCATCTGGGGTCTTGGGTTGCTTGCTGTGGGACCATCCCCTGAATGGCTACTGAGTGCACTTCCACTGCCTGGGACCTTTTACATGCAGGAGGCTGCTGTGGGCTGACCAAGGAGCAGGGGTACACCTAGCAAAGTGGGGGGTAAGTTGAGGCCCAAGAGTGAGCAATCAGAAGCATAGTGGCACAGCAGACTAGATTGCAGGAGGGAAATGTCACAGTGGCTCAAAGGGGCCCTCCTCAACAGGCCCTAAAGTGGAGAAGACCCCAATACATGGAACAGTATTAGCTCCTCTCTCAGGGCCTGTGCCATATTCAGCCCTGGTGCTATGATACAGCAGATCCAAGGGTCTCTGTGTGGGCTTGACCCTGGGTCTTCTGTATAAAGCGAGCCTTGCAGCAACAGTGTTTAAGGTGATCCTGGTGTAACTGAGAATCAGTTGCATTATCCTTATTTCCACCCCTTCTATACCAAAAATGCAGAAGTGCAGAGAGGAGCTTCTTTGCATAAAGGGAAGAGCCAAAAACAGAAGTCTGACAGCCAGACCCCTATTTCTGCCAGGCCTGTTCCAGTTTCTGTTGGAGCTCTGGGTCTGTAATCACTGTTTGAACCTCGCCAGCCAGGTGCCAGTTCATACTATGGCCCAAGGCCAATTCACACATACATTAGTATAGATAAAAGTGATTGTTAAATGATAAGAATATATTTAATGTTTAAATTTCAAATAATTTAGATAAACTGGTAAAATGGTTCAAGGTAAACAGAATGAAGTTCAATAAATACAAGTGCAAAGTACTCCATTTAGGAAAACACAATCTATTACACATGTATAAAATGGACAATAACTGCCTTGGAAGGAGTAATGCCCAAAAGGATCCGTGCAGCATAGCAGACCACAAACTAAATATGAGTTAATAGTGTAACGTTGTAACTAAAAAAGCAAATACCATTCTGGGATGTTTTAACAGGACTGTTGTAAGAAAGACACGGGAAGTAATTCTTCTGTTCTGCTCTGCCCTAATTAAGGCTCAAATGAAGTGCTGTGTCCAGTCGGGGTGCCTCATTTCAGGAAAGATGTGGGAACAAACTGAATAAAGTCCAGAGAAAAGCAACACCAATGATTAGAAGTCTGGAACACCTGACTTATGAGGGACTATTGAAAGAGCTGGGCTTGTTTGGTCTAGACAGGAGGAGACTGAGAGGGGACATGACCATTTTCAACTACCTAAGAAGTTGTTGTGAGGAGGAGGGGGAAAAATTGTTCTTCATAACTGATGATAATATGACAAGAAGCAATGGGCTTAAATTACAGCAGGGGAGGTTTAGTTTGGACATTAGGGGAAAAAATTCCTAACTGTTCGGGTGATTAGCCACTGAAATAAGTTGCCTAAGCAGGTTGCGGAATCTCCATCACCAGACGTTTTTAGGAGCAGGTTAGACAAGCACTTCTCAGGGCTGGTTTAAGATGGTATTAGGTCCTGCCATGAGTGCAGGGAACTGGATTCTATCACCTGTCGTGATCCCTTACACTTTCTGTGATTCTATGAAATCTCATGTGATGTTACGTTCATTGTCTTCAGTTATCAGTAGCCCATTTCAATGTTGTAAACATTTAAGTTTGGTATACACCTGTGTTCTAAATAATCCATCAAATGAGCCATCGAATAAATAAGAAACCTTGTGAAATGCAAATATGAATGAAGAACATTAACAGAAAAGTGTTCAGAGCAAGTGGTCATTGTGTTTAATGATCAGAGGTCCAGGGCTCAAAATACATTCCTAACTCCCCATCATTAAAGGAAAAGGGGCACATCCCAGTTCCCCTGAAGCATGCTACTGTGGATTCATCTTGATTTCCTCTTGTTCTGTCATCTGATTAATGACACTACCATCTTGCTTTCTGTGAAAAGAAGCTGTAATATGGACTCAAGGAAAAACCCTTAATCTCAGGATGGTTTGGACTCTTTGGGTATGTCCACACTTTGTAAATCAAAATAATGCTGATTATTTTGATTTAAAAGATTGCATGTCCACACTATGTTTCCTTATTTCAAAATAAGGCGCTCCCTCATTTTGAAATACAAAAATGCATTTCAGTATAATAAAACCTAGTATTATATCAAAATGACAGGTAAATTGAAACTGTTATTTCAAAATAAAACAGCGTGGATGTGTTATTTCGATTTAACTCTTTCGCCTTTCTCCTTCCCAGGGTGCTGTCCTTTTGCTATATATTGGGTGTGGGCATGGCCCTTCTAGGGGGCCATCTTGCCAAACCTCCCATGATGCCCCTCTCTTAAATGGAACTAGCGAGTTCTGTCCATGGACATGCTAGTTCATTTTGAGTTTCTAGTGAGGACATATTAAATCGCTTTAACTTAAATTGATTTAATGATTTTTTAGCAATTTTATTAAATCAATTTAACTTAAACCAATTTAATTGCCTAAGCGTGGACATATTATAGTAAATGTACCAGTTTGGGTGCCCTGAAAAGACTTGGGGAAACTGTTAAGTTATGACATCGTGGCCACTATTGGGAATTACCAACTGTAACACACCTGTGTATATATTTTACTGTTTTAACTTCTCATTACCTTTTACTTCTGCTTCTTAGATAATAATGTTTAGTTTACTCTAGTATTGGTTACTAGAGCTGTCTTTGAGGTAAGATCTAGCGTACCAGTTGATCTGGGTAAATGACAAGGCTCATGGGATTTGGACCAGCCTGATGAGGTGGAAGATATGGTGTGAGTGACCTATTATCACTAAGTCCAGTTTTCAGTCTCTTCCCTCTTTTCTGAAGGTATGTCTATACTGGCAAGTTAGGTCAAATTAAGGAGGCTTAATTTTAACTAATTTAGCCCTGTCTAAACTATACTTTCACTAGTTTGAGTTAAGAAATTCCTTAATTTGAACTAATGAATGCTTAGTTTGAATTAGTAAGACCTGCCAGTTAGTTCAAACTAAACCGTTAGTTCGATTGTTGGTTTGAACTAAGGACAGTGTAGACTAAGACTAACCCTTAGTTTGAACTGTAGAGGCAAACTCTGAAGGCCTTAAACTAGTCTGACAACAGAATGTCTGTGACGGAAGCGAGGAATGTAAGATAAAGATGAAATGTTTTGAGAAAAGCTACCTCTGTCTCTCTTAACAGGGTCAAAGTGCTTTCAAAAAGGTAAGTTGCCTCAGCATCCTGTCTCTGCCTCTCTATTCTGTATTCTGTCTTTGTATTATTTTGCTGAATTTGCAATTTTCTGTTGATAGCTTGAAGTGGAAGTACCTTAGGTTGAAGCACCCCCTGTATTCTATAAATGCTGTCGGACTCTGCTTGGGGGCAGACTTCAGTTGCTGTGCAGTGAACTAGCTGTCTGTCAGTCAGCTGTCTCTCCTTGCAATATTGCTTGAATAAAAGATGCCTTGCTGAAGCCTGATCACACTGTGTAGATACTTTTTCTTCCACAGAACTTAATAAGGGCAATTAGTTCTAATTAACAAAGTGGACTAATTCAAACTAGCATTAGTTTGAATTAGTCCACTCTGTTAATTTGAACTAAAAAGTGTGATTTTAGTTCAAACTTACCTTATACTTATCAGTTTGAATTAACAAAATTACCTAACTTTCTGTAGTGTAGACATAACCATTGGCAAGATAGTCCACGAGGCTTAGTCTGGACCAACTTAGCCCATGGACACACTAAGCTTTCCTTAGTTCGAACTAAGAAATTTCTTAGTTTGAACAAATAAGTACTGCTCATTAGTTTGAACTAGAGGCTAGTTCAAACTTCTTAGTTTGACCTAAAACCTATGTGGCTGCATTAGTTCAAACTAATTGGCTAGTTTGAACTAAATGGCATCCCGACCTTCTTCCTAGGATGTTTGGCACCAGGAAGTGCTTGCCATGGACAAAGCCCTTACCACCTTACCAGCCAGGCCCAGGCACCTGAGCCATTGTCCTGCAACATGGCTGACGGCAGCAGTGGCAGCCAACAACACTGGAGGGCTCCAGGCTGGAGCCACGACAAGGTCCTTGGCCTCCTGGAGATCTGGGGGTGGGGGTGAGGAAATGCTCTCTCAGTTGCAGACCACCCACCATAGATGGGAAATATATGCCTCAATCTCCCAGGTCATGGCAAAGAGGGGCCACACCTGCAAAATGGAGCAAGTCCAGTTAAAAATAAAGTGGCTCTGCCAAGAATACCACCAGGCTTGGAAGGCCAGGCAGCACCCAGGGGCAGCTCACACCATCAGCTGCCCCTACTACCAGGAGATGGACACCTCCCTGGGAGGTGAGATCACTGGTCCCAGTCCACACCCTCGACTCCACTGAGCCCCATCCCCTGACGAGGAGGAGTGTTTGGTGGACAAAGACCTGGTGCTGGAGCTGGCAAAAAACAGCCAGTCAGAGGGCATCCCGTCAGCCCCAGACTCTGGAGCCAGCCTGGAGCTCATCCTTGCCCCTGCAGAGGGCTCACCATCCCTAGAGGAGCAGAAAGAGGAGGCCTCCCCATACCCAGCAGGACCCAGGACAGGGGACATCATGCTGGACACCTGCAGTGCCTGCTGGTGAGTGCCCCCTCCCTCCCTCTTTGCAGGCAGGGCTGGCCAGACCTGTGGGACAGCCAGTGTTGAGGGACATGGCCTGGGAACTGTCAAGGTCCCAGTAGCAGAGGGTGACCTGATGGCCAATCCATGGGGCAGGGAGCCATGGACCGTGGGGGGGACGACCCAGATCCAAGTGGTGCAGGGGCCTGTTGGCAGAGAAGGTGGGGGCAACCATAGGTGGGGGCATCATGAGCAAAAAGCATGTGCTTGACACCAGTGGCACATGGCCTCAGGAAACACCCCAGGGGCAGGGCTGACTGCTGCTCACCACTGGGGCACTGCACCCAACCTGGGCAGCACAGCACTGTGGAGTGTACCTTGGATGCCCCGTCCCAAAGGTCAGGGATAAGGAAGCAGGGGGACAGTCGGGGCACAGCACCCACTGTCAGGCTGCACACAGCACTAGTGAGCGTGTTCTCTGCTTCTCTGCAGCAGCTCGGGAGCCCTTGCCATGGGCCACTCCTGGGACCCTGCCAGCCCTGATCAGGCGGAGGAGGAGGTCACATTGCTCACACAATGAGCACCTGGGGGACATAGTCCACCTAATTGAGTTGGTGGAGGAGTGCCTGGAAGCCTGGCATGAGAGGGTGGATGCCCACAAGAGAGCCGGCAGGGGGATGTTCTAGCACCTTCTGGACTTGGTTGTGCCGGACCATGGCCCTCAAGCACCAGGTGGACACCCTCAAGGAATTTAAGGAACAGCTGTTCCCACTGTGGGACGAGGTACCACTGCCCTGGACACTGGTGTCCCCCATCACTAGCACCCCAGGATCCAGGGTGGCTAAGTGCAGGCCCAGGACCCACCTCTCCCAGGGCACGAGCTCTGCCCCCCACGACCATCCTCACCCCTGAACCTGCTCCACCTCCCCCAAGTCCCCACCTCCCATGTCTCCCACCACCAACCCCTCCCCCCACTGCCCTGAACCCATGCACTGGTTCCAAATGCCATCACTGCCCCCTAACCCCTACCCCATTCCCCATGTAATTTAGCCTGTTAAACTGTTCTCTTTTGTCTTGTTGTTGTTTTTATTGTTTTGGGGATGGGGCAGGGTGGATGCAGGAAGGTGAAGGTGCCTGGTAGCAGGCCCACCCTCAGCACTCCTGGCTGAGGAAGTGATTCTTCAGTGCGTCTCTGATGATAACCACTCAATGCTGGCCTAGAGGCATCTCAGGCATGGCCTTGGGCTGCTCAGACTGCCCAGTGAGGCATTTGGCTTTAGCCTCCCAGGCATGGGGGACACTTTCCTCTCGCAGCTCTCACAGGTTATTGAGCGTGCAACAGGCACTGAAGACCTCAGGGATGGCATGCGTGGCAAAGTGCAACCTCATCAGGAGGGTCCTCCAGCATGCACTGAGCTGTCCTAAGGCATGCTCCATGACCAGGCAGCACCTGTTGAGCCTTCAGTCAAACAGCTCCCTTTTGGCATCCAGGTTCATGGTGTAGGGCTTCATGAGCCAGGGGAGCAAGGGGTAGGTGGCATCTACCACAATGAGGATGGGCTCCTGCATGTCCCCAAAGGTGATGATGTGTGCAGGGGGAAGAAGGTACCTGCCTGTATGTGCCTGTTCAGGGCAGAGTTCCTGAGCATATGGGTATCAGGTGCCTTCACTGGCCAGGCCCTGTAAATGTTTTGACGAACCCTCAGTGGTCCATGAAGGTCTGCAGGACCATGGAGTGATAGCCCTTGTAGTTTTTGTAGTCCATGGCCTGGTGTTCTAGGGCTCAGATGGGGATGTGTGTCCCGTCCATGATGCTCACACAGTTGGGGAAGCTGAGTGCAGCAAAGCTGTTGAGGGCGTCCTGTAGGTTTTCTGTGGTGTCAAGGCAGGGTAGCAGGACCTGGTTAATGGCCCTTCTGACCTGCAGGAGAGCAGATCCCATGGTGGCCTTCCTGATGCCAAACTGGTGGGCAACGGAGTGGTAGGACTCTGGGGTGGCCATCTTCCAGACCGTGATGGCCACCTGCTTGTCCACAGGCAGGGTGGGTCTGAATTCGGTATCCCTGTAGTACAGGGCCATGTTGAGCTCATGGGCTAGCTCAAAGAAGGTCTGCTTGCTCATTCGGAAATTCTGGTGTCACTGTGCATCATCCCACATGGGGAGGACTATGTGTTCCCACCAGTAGCTGTGAATTTCCCATACCCAGAAGCAACAGGGCATGGAGGGCACCATCAGCATGGCAGCTTGCAGGGTCAGCATGGTGGTGGTGCTGCTGTCTACCTCCACACTGTTGGGGTCCAGGAAGAGCATGCTCCAGGAGCACAGAGCAAGTAGCATGAACTGAGTGTGCTCCATGACCCCCTCATTCTGTATGTTGCCAGCTGCAATGGGCACAGGGCTGAGCTCAATTCCTCTTTTTATAGGATCCACCATGGGATGGGGCCCTTCTTGGGTGCCATGTTGGCACAAATCCCAGAATGCACCCCTCCTAAGCCAAGTGCCTAAATGGACATGCTAGTTTGCCTTAGGCTTCTGGTAGGGACTTGCTAATTTGAACTAAGTTAATTTGAATTCAGCTGACTTAGTTTGAACTAGTTAATTTGAACTAGCTGTTTTAAGTATAGACATCACCATTGTATTCAATCTCCTCTACTGATACTGATGGATTTCTGACAGTCCTGTAACAACCCATTGAGATTATCTGCCCTGTGGCTTTAAATTGACTCAAGGGCCCTTAAATCAACTTAAATAAAGCCCAGGCCACACTGCAAGCCAGCAAAGTCAACTTTCCCAGTCACTAAAGTCGACTTTATAACTTCCGCTTAGAAAGATGACTTTACCATTAAGCTGACTTTTTATTAAGTCAGCTTAAGGCAATGTGGCTTGGGAGTTGCCTTAAGCTGATTTAGCTGGCCTCCTAACTACAGAAAACATGGGGTTCAGGGCTAGAGAGAAGGCATAACACAGCCAGGAGCATTCCCAGCTGTTTGCATCAAATCCAAACTCCCGATGTTCCCTGACCTGATCTGGCACCTTTTCTGCTTTCTCAGCCCAACCCGCCAACTGTCCCCCTTCTCAGCCTGACCTGGCATCTCCCACCATTCTCACCCCAACCCGGCATCTCTCCTCATTTTCAGCCTGACAACACATCTCCCCCTTCTCA
>ML682224.1:561841-580798 GCA_007922195.1 Podocnemis expansa
AACAGCAAAGGTAGGTCTCTCTGGCATGTGGATTCTTCAAGTTCCTCAGAGATGGAAGTACATGGAAAGTAAATTTCTAGTGAAGACCAATCCCCAGGCTCGCATCTGGTGAATAAGCACAGTATAGATTTTGCTAACTGCTTTCTTTCTTTCTTTCTTTCTTTCTTTTTTTTCAGCCTCATCCTGTTCAGTGTGCCCTTGTCTCACATACCCAGCTGTTCTAACTGCTGCCACACATACTTTCAACAGGCAGTGTTCACCGCATTTCTCTAGTGGTGATGTATAAGGCTCACCGTACACATGTGCAGTTGCTGACATATGGTGCTATGGAAATCTGAGTCCTCTGTGCATTCTTAGTCATCCAGTCACTTGTAGTGCTGAACATGTCTCATACTGGTAACATGTTTATTGCCACTGGTACTCTAAAGGTCTCTCATGTGACAGGAGTCAGTTGAGTGCAGAGAGGCAACTTTGTGTGTTAGTGACTGTGGACTTGTAAAAATTAACTGATATAAAACTTAATAAATTCAGAGCTAAGATTTCCCAGAGGTATTTTGTGCCCTTCCAAATCACTGAGTTCCTGCCTTTCCTTTTTAATGGTTCCCCTTATACAGTTCCCTCAATGATGTCAGTTGCTGTGTGCTAGAACATCTTGGCCCAGATTTGCAAATCACAGCCAGAGGTGGAGGCTACTGTAGAAGGAATCATTATTTGGCCAGTAATTTGCCTCCTTCAGTGTAAAGAATTGCATATCAATTTACAGTAGGATTTGCAAATAGGCCAACTGGAGCTTAGTGACCAATTTGAATTGGTTTTCACTGTAACTGTGGCTACTAAGGGCAATTTTTAAAAGGTATCTAGGGGTATGTCTACACTGGAGGCTCTGTATAGTCAACTTAACAAGGCTGACTTTAAGTCAACTTAACAAAGTCAACTTAACAGTTAAGTTGAATTAACAAGGTTGACATGCAGTGTCTACACATGAAGTTCTGTTAAGTCGACCACGTTGAGTCAACTTAACAGAGCCTCCAGAGCAGACATAGTCATCCACACTGGCTTAAGTCTACTTAATGAGGTCAACTTAAGCATTAATTCAATCTTATGAGGTGGTGTAATTGGGTATATCTACACTGGAGCATTAGATCAACTTAACCCTCCTTAACTCGATCTGAGGAACTTCCTGTCCATACCGGGCTTTTATTAAGTTGACTTAAGGGCTTCCTTAGCTCGAATTAATAACACCACCTCATAAGGTTGACTTAATGCTTTAGTGGACCTTATTAAGTTGACTTAACACAGTGTTGAAGGCTAGGTCTGCATTGTAGCCTCTGTTAAGTTGACTTAACAAGGTCCCTGCAGGCACCTTGGGGCCAGATCAGACTCCCAGCCCCCTGCTGTCTGTGGCAGGCAGCTCAGGGCCAGATTGGGCTCCCAGCTTCACTATGTCAAAGTACAGGGCTCAGTTAAGTCAACTTAAGTTCTTCTTAAAGTTGACTTTAAGTAGGCCTTTTCACCTTGACTTAGGCTATGTCTACATTACAAAAGCTAAGCTGACTTTCTTAAGTTGACTTAATAAAGTCTACTTAAAGTCAACTTTAAGTAGATCTTATTAAGTTGACTTAGTGAGTCCACACTGCATTAAGTCGACCCACACAAAATTGAGTTTAAGTTGACTTTAAATGGGCCCCTGGGTTAAGCTGGCTTTATTAAGTCAACTTTAGTGGCCACATTGTGTTAAATCGAGTTATTAAAATTGACTTAACCTCTAAAGTCAACTTTAAGAGCAGGAGTTATTAAGTCGACTTAAGGAAGCCTTATGTTGACTTTATGAACTTCAAATGTGCCCAGGGATTTGCTTAAATCAACTTAAGCCACTAGTGTAGGCATAACCCGGGGTATGACTACACTGGAGCCTTAAGTCGACTTAAGAAAAGTCTGTGTCCACACTGGAATTTTATTAGGTCGACTTAAGTGTTTGATTAAATAAACATAACCATTCCACCCCTTAAAGTTGACATCAGTGTTAAAGTCAACTTTATTAAATCCACTTAATGTGTTGTAGATAGGGTCATCTACACTGCAGGCTTAGTTAAATTGACATAATAAATTAGATTTAAGAGAACCCTCCAGTGTGAACATAGCCTTTAGATAGACTTCATTAAGTCAAATTAACTTTAAGTTGACTTTGTTAAGTCGAATTAAAGTCAACCTTTTAAAGTCAACTTTACAAATGCCTCAAGTGTAGACATATCCCAGGACAGAGTGGCTGGGGAGAAGCACAGGGAGGCATTTATATACAGCCTTCCAGCTTACTTAGGGTGACTAAGAAAATGGGAGAATCCTCCCAGCCTGGCCAATATTAGACTAGATGCAGAGTATTCCTGGGTCTCTTTTGTTATTTTCCATATTATTGATCAAGTAGTAGTACAAACATTAAAATCTCTGATACCTTGTGCATCTGGTGTAGCATAGAGGTATCAGTAAGAAACATATCTTAACCCTAAACAGTACACGAACATCATGAAACCATGTCTTGTGGTTTGATAGTTCATGTTACAACGCTAGGCCATTTATAAATTTTATTTTAAAAATACTCTTTATAACTTTTAGTAGCAATAACATATTCCTATGAAAATTATACTAGGAAGAGTGGAATATTTTCCTAGAATAAAAAAAAACTGTTCACCATGTCAAGGTGTGTTATGGATAATGTTTAGTCTTATTTCCAGAGGGGTAGTCATTTTAGCCTGTGTACAGTAAAAGCAGTGAGAGTCCAGTGGGACCTTATAAACTAACAGATGTCTTCAGGCATAGGCTTTCGTGGGTTCCAACCCACCTCATCACATGCATCTGACAAAGTGGGTTGGAGCCCACAAAAGCCTATACCTGAAGAAATCTGTTAGTTTATAAGGTCCCACTGGACTCTTACTGTGTTTGTTTAATCCTAATCCTTCCCCAGATTTTGAATGTTTTCATGAGTAACCTTGACATTCTCTGAACAGATAAATAGGAGTGGGGGTATGCTATGTACATTTTAGTAGTATGTTCTAAAAATAATTAAGGACGTGGTTTGATGTTCCCCTTCCAGTATCTGGTCTGGCATGTATCTGTGCCTCCCCAATCACCTATTCCTAGACTATGACTCACCCCACTTTTTTAGGTGGAACCCCACTGCTAGGTCAGTCCACACCAGTTTCCTATGTGCAATCGGTCCTAGGCAGTGTATGTGTGGTCACTAGCCATTCAGGGTGCTATTGTCCAGCAATGACCCCCAGATGCCAGAATGGGAACTTCCATCCTGAGGGATCAGGACCCTTCCCATTTCAATGTAGTCTTTATATACTCTACTTTGTTAGTTTAACAAATAAACTGTTATGCACACAGCCCTCATCACTTCACAGTCTAGAATCCATACCACTTTAGATAAAACAGACTGGTTTATTGATTAAAATGTGATTTTAAATGAGTATATAGCAAATCAATCCACAATCAATTAATCAACCAGTCAGGCATTAACCAATACCAAATTAAAGATGGGACAAATTTTAACCTAAAGTTTAGTGTAGTAGCCATTTTTTTCTTACCCACATGGCTGGTTGCTGGTGGTCTCAGAGCTTGGCTTTCCTGGACACGTGGAGAGGTTGAGCCCTTGCTTGTAGATAGCAATTTTGCAAGATGGAGATTCTCTGGCAACAAAACCAAAAAAAAAAAAAAAAAACCCAAAAAAAAAAAAAAAAAAAAAAAAACCCTACAACTGTAAATGTTCCCAGCATGTGTACTTCTTTCTACAAACACCCCTCATCCAGGGGTTAGATGCACTTTTCCTTCTCTGGCCAAAGTCTGTAGTTTGCATTGCCTTTGTGATTCATCTTTTTGTCTATGTTCTGGGAGACAGCTGATTATCTGCCTCCCCCCTGAGCCATATTTAGTACATGGAACATGTTTCCCATGCCTACATTTATGCCTCAGTAAACATAATACCACAGCAATACTGCAGGGCATGTCATGAACATTCATTAAGGAACCTTGTATGGCATATTTTGCAGTCAACCATGCAATTTCATTATGAAGGTGAATGAAAAAGTTACACAGATTATACCAAGAGCGGGCTGGGAGGGCATCCTGTGACAAGGGGAGAGAATGTATGAAAGGAACTTCCTTATCAAAACTTTGAAGTTCTGCAGACAGACAACCGATTATCTCTCATAGTTTTAAATTCCCCAGTGGGCAATAACAATTGCAGTTTCATGTGCTCTACACCTAGCAAATCCACATTAGGGTGTCCCTCTCTTTTAAACCATACAATGTGAGGAACAGCACAACAACCAAGGATATCAGAGCAAAATTCCCTTCTGTGCATCTTTCTATAAAAATATTCCTATATATTCCTGCCATTTGTCACTTGTCATCCATCTTCACAAAGGGTAGGATCAGATATAATGTTCTTCAACTGAATCAAGTCAGTTTCAAATTTAATATCAGGAAAAACTTGTAGCTATAAGGATAATAGTTCCGGAATGGGATATCAAGGGAAGTTGTATAATCCTCATCATTGGTGGTTTGTGACAGTAACATAGACAAACATCTGTCAAGGACAGTCTATGACCTATATCTACACTAAAAAACTTAGTTCAAGTTAACAAAGTTGAACTAGTAAGTTTGACCTTAATTTAAACTAAACCCAACCTTAGTAAATCAGATTAGCAAGGTACACTAATTTGGGTTGAATGTTAAGTCGAATTAGTGCACTTTGTTCATTTGAACTAACTGCCCTAATTCAAATTTATTTAGTTTGAATTAAGGCTTAGTCCTGGTCTACACTAAACCTAGTTTAAACCAAGAATTGAACTAAGCACTTACCTCAAACTAAATGCAGGTGTTACTAATCCAAACTAAACTTTAATAATTTTGAATTAAGGAAGTAGTGAAAGTTTGTGGTGGACAGGGACTAAATTAGTTCAGATTAAGGCTCCTTAATTCTAACTAATTTGCCAGTGTAGATGCACCCATGTATACTTAAACCTGTTTCAGTATGCGGAGATGGCATAGATAAACTCTTGAGGTTTCTTCTGTTTGTACATTTCTATTGTGCTTTTCTAATGTATAGAGGCCTGCTGATACCAAAACAAACAAGCAAACAAACAAACAAAACCAATGCTATTTAACATCTTCCTTAAGCACTAATGGACTGGAGAGTGAGTCATCCCCTTCATGGAATAAGAAAACACAGCCTCCTTGTATCAAAAAACACACGTTTATTGATCATCTCTGCCTTTTCAACATCATTATTAACAATTTTACCATCTTCATTTTTAATGGACCTACATCATTGTTAGGATTTCTTTCTTTGTTCTTTATAGATTTTAAAAACTCCTAACCTGTAGTCCTGGTAGTCATGGATAGGACCCTGATATGCTTAGGTTCCCTTACCAGTTTGCTACATATCATAACTTGTAATGTAGATTGATAGCTATCTGATCCCCTTTTTTCCTATTTTCTATGCATTACCATTTTATCCTTGGTGCTGCCTTCACTTAGCCACCGAAAATCAATGAACTTTTGGGCAAACTCGTATGCCAGGGGAAAACACTAATTCCCAAAGTCTCCTTTGTAATTTCCAGCATCCATTCACTTTCTAGGACACGTTAAACCTCGACTGGTTGGTGGCGATAGTGCCTGCTCTGGACGTTTGGAGATAAGACATGGAAATACATGGACTACAGTCTGTGATGCACACTTTGATATCAACATTGCAAATGTTATCTGTAATGAGCTACAGTGTGGAATAGCTGTATCTATCCCAGGAGGAGCTCACTTTGGAGAAGGAGAAGGGCTGATCTGGAGTGAAGAATTCCAGTGTGTGGGGAATGAGTCTCTCCTATTTTCCTGTCCCCGGATATCACAAGTGAATCAGGCATGCTCACACACAAATGATGTTGGAGTCACATGCTCACGTAAGAATTCAGCAAAATGTTTTTAAAATCCTAATGATGCATATCCTAGATTAAATGAAGGAATGTTATCATGTCACTACGTAGGGAGTTGGCTTTGATAGTGTTTGATAAAAATCCCAGCCACTAATGGTAATGAGGAAGGGATGAGATGCTGCTTGACATCTCTTTCTTCCACTATTTCATGTGAAATAGCTCCCAGATTCACTCTCTAAACCCCTTCTCTCCTGGTACACAGGTTTCCGGCTGGTGAACGGCAGCTCAGAGTGCTCAGGGAGGGTAGAGTTCCAGGTTCATGGTGTCTGGGGAACCCTCTGTGACTCACACTGGGATTTACCAGATGCCAACGTTCTCTGTCATCAGCTGGACTGTGGAGTTGCTGTATCAACTCCAGGAGGAGGTTATTTTGGGAAGGGAAATGGCTCTGTCTGGACTGACACATTTCACTGTAAAGGGACTGAACCCCATTTGGGGTATTGCCCTGTTATTGCCCTGGGAGCCTCTCGGTGCTCACACGACAATGATGCCAGTGTGATTTGCTCAGGTAAGTGCAAGAGAAATGATGAAGTATTGACATTTGATGTTCAGTGTGTAACACTGTGCCCCAGAGCACAGGGAGGAAACCTCAGGACACACGAAGGGAAAGGGGAGCTAAATCTTAAACCAAGTATAATACTGTAAATGTATTAAAAAACAAAATTAAAGTACATAATATTAACACAGATAGAATAGTTGTGGCTCAGGAAAACTCTGGTTTCTTCAATAAAAACATCAGCAACTCTGTCCTTATACCAGTCAGCAGAGGAAGGGCAGATCTTTGCACTTATAATGCCACCAGCTCAGTGTTCCCATCCTTCTCTATATCACTGCTCTAGTAATTCTGGAGGAGCTAGTAGCAACCCCCAAAGTGGACGTTGGTTTACATTTCCTATTAGAAAATGTGCTCGAAACCATCTGGTCCAGCTCTCATGCCTTCATTGTTTGTAAAAGGCCTTTTTAATTCATCAAAAGGTCCGTGTTGAGTTCAGGAAAGCCCCTTTTCCTACCATAGTGAATTTCCTTTGGCATCTGACTGAATTACAAGCTGCTGGAAATAACCATTTCCCTTCTCTCAGATGAGTTCATGAGACAGTTTTTGGAAGCAGGCCACAGGGAAAACAGCTCATCATTTCACATTTTTTTAAACTCTTTTTCTCACATCTTTTCATTTGAAAAGCTCAGAAGAGATTTGCCTTGCTTTCTGATCCTTTTTTCAAAATATTCTTTCAAACCTTTTATTGCAGGAAAAGCAAAGAGTTAAAAAAAAATAAGAGAGAGAAGTGGTGAATACCTGTATAGCCTAAAACTGAGATTGAAAACTGATTTTTTGTTTCCAGAAGTTGAAATAAAACAACATTTTAGTTCAAATATAATAATAATAATAATAATAATAATAATAATAATAATAATAATAAATAAACCCCTCATTCCATTTTTAAGTGTCAAACTTTAGTTTCTATCTTAAGCAGTCCAAAGAATACTGGGATACTACATTTGAAATATCTCGGAGAAAAGTTTGGAGTTTTCAACCAGCAGTAATATTTACCTTGCATACCAAATGTCTACGCACATGCGCTCTCTCTCTCTCTCTCTCTCTCTCTCTCTCTCTCTCTCTCTCTCTCTCTCTCTCAGTCAAAGTCAAATACTCAAAGGCTAGGAAATACTGGTGTTAAGATTTTTTGTCCAGTGATATTTCTCTTTGTCCTCTTGTGAATATACATTCTGTGCAAGTAGACTGTAACACACACCTACTATTTTTTCCATAGTCCTGCATTAGTCACCGCACTGGGTGGACTGTGCTTATAGTAACATATTCAAAAGTGTCACCGTACTTCCATTGTCAAAAGGAATTTCAGAGCCAAAGTACCAAGGTGACCTCAGTGATGCCCTTCTGAGAATGGGAATGAGGCTCTTGGTCATGTAGACAATTTAGAAAACTGTACCTCTAGTACTTAAATCCAGAATTTTCAGTCTTCGCTAATGTGGGGTGGTGGGCAACAATCTGAGTGTAGCACTTCATGTGTGTAAAGTACTGTCCAATGATTAGTTAATCCTCACAAAACTCCTGGGACATAGGTGGGTGGTATTATTATCTCCATTTTACAGATGGTGAAATGGACGGTATTGTGACACTTTCTTCGAGTCACTTCTAAGTGTGAGGCACTGAGTTACCACTCTGTCTCAGCAAGAGATTTGCTGATGCTGATGTCACCTCCCTGACACCTGCCCTGCCAGCAAACTCCTCAGGACTCTGACAGGCCTAGCTTCACCTTATAAGGGACCATTAGTTAACCCAATTCTTGAGATCCCCAGAGATGTCTTTTCGCTGTGTTCAGTCCCTGGCACAGGGTACTCACAGAAATTATCATGTGTGCTGCCTTCAAAGAGACACACCAGCCTGCTAGTTTGGCTAGGGTTACCAGACGTCCAGCAAAAGGAGGATGTCCTCTGTTTTACCTTAATGACCTCCCTCCTCCAGGCATTCTAAAAATAGGTGATTTTGTCTTTTCTTTTCTTTTTTACTTCTCATGAATAAAATGTTAAAAAAATAAAAGTGCCCAATAGAAGGCACTAACCCTTGAACCTGAGGTTAAGAGTCTGCCGCACAGATGCATACACAGGGTACAAAGATCAGCCTGCAGAATGATAAAGGGAGAGGGGGAGCACACAGTTTCCATTACTCCTAGAGGCTTTTGTAATAAGAGCCCCTGTAGCTCAGCTGACAGAGCAATAGACTGATAATCTTAGAGTCATAGGCCCAAGTCCTGGGTTGGGTGCTTCAATATTTGGCCAGTTGAAAATAAAGCATGCAGTGAATAAAACTACTATCAGGGACCAATTAAGTAAAATAAATAGAGGGGCACATTTGTATTAGCTAGAAACAATGTAGGACAAGCTGTTCTAACTTGTAAAATGGGCTGCTGTGGAAAAAGAAAAATGAGAGGCAAGTTAACTTTTTTCTTTTAAACTTTTGCAGGTTCTTTCAAGTTTATATTTACGGATTAAGTTTTTTTTAACTTTTTTAGTCTCATGAACATTAACGAAAGTGTCATGAAAAACTTTCATTTACTGAAAAAATCCAGTTTTCAGCACAAGAAAACATTTTGGTATTTGTTTTTAAATAATTTTAAAAAAACCCACATGACTTTGTGCATTTTTAATGCTCCATTCATTAATCATTACCCATTTTCCATGACATGATATGGTAATGACAATTATATTAATACTACATTGTCTCCATGTGCCCTCCAGTGTCCTCTTATTCTTACTTCCCTGTCCTTCTTTCTATGCTTTGGTATCTGGTAGCCTTAAGTTTGGCTGAGAATTCTACCCTTAGGTTTTATACAGACCCTAAAAAAGCTCACAGGGTCTTCTAACTAGCCCCCATCCAGCTGTATGTTGCAATCCTCATAGCATCTTCCGCTCTCAGAGTGGGAGGGAGGGAAGGAGTCTTGTGGCACTTTTAAAGACTAACAAATTAAAGACACCTTGTTTGTTTTGCTGAACTAGACTGACATGGCTACCCCTTTGGAAGCTGTCAAAAGAAACTAAACTTCTACCAGAGGTTCCTTCTTTAAGCCTGTGATATACATTTATCACTCTGCTGCACACTCTGGTATAGAAACATTTCATAATTTCATGCATAATGGTGAATGTTTCTAATGTACAACAGGGAGTGTTATTTTTTTGTATTTCCTGTCTCCTGAGCCCAGGTCTTTCAGAGTCGCTCAGGCTGTTGAATGGAGAGAGCCGATGTGACGGCAGAGTGGAGATTTCCCTCTATGGTGTCTGGAGCAGAGTGCTAGATGATCAGTGGGACATGCATGATGCCACTGTGGTCTGCAGGCAGTTCCAGTGCGGAGTTGCCGAGAAAGCTTATAACCCTCCCAAGTCTGAGGGAGGAATGGGCCCCATGGGGCTCAGAAGGGTCCAGTGTGCAGGAAATGAGACTCATCTGACTCTCTGCAACATCTCAACGTCTGAGACAGCTGAGGCAGGAATTGCTGAGGATGTCAGCGTTGTTTGCTCAGGTAACTAACTTAGTGTGATATATTACAACATCTTGTCTGTCCTTGTTCAAAGGGCACATGACACATCCTGGGGTCTGCAGTCACCCCACCTTGCCCTTTGGTCTTATCAGTTCCTGAAAATATGTGGAACTGAGGTTCAGGTGGGGACCATGCATGGGAAAAATATAGTATTACATACAGAGAAAAGCACTGCCATGGGATAGATTAAGGCATTGCAGCAACTTCTCTGTCTCTCTGTTTTTTGTTTTGTTTTGTTTTGTTTTTCTTTTTAATACAAACATCTTCAGATGAAAAATGTTTCCATGTTTTATACATTTTCCCTTTTTTTTTTTTTTTTAATTTTCATTGAACATTGCCACAGCTGCAGGGTTAGCTCCAACAACCTCCCCTTTCTGATGCCCTTGATTGCACCCATGTCTGGCCTTAGTCCACTCGTGCAGTCTGTATCAGGAGGGAATCTCAGGATTCTTCCTCTTTCAGGCCTGCCCTGGTTACACTACCCTGTCTGAAGCAGCCAGTTATTACCTTGCAGGTCCAATTGGGTTTAAGGCAGCAGCATTTCTTCCCTTCAGGAACTTGCATCCAGTGATAGGAACTTACAGCCTACTCACAACACAGAGCTCTATTCTTCAGCTTGAGTAAAACACTCAAGTAAAAGATTTTAACATCTAACTTAAATTCTCTAAAAACTAAGGACTTCCCTGGAGAGTTACAGGAAAATGTAGCGAATGGGACCTGAGGTTCCTTGAGGTGATAAAATCCACAGAGGCAGAGGAGGCCTGTTTATAAGCAACTTTATTCGAATAAAGGGAGCACACAGAGTGGGGGAGCCACTCAGTCAACTCAGCCAGTGTTTAGCCTAGCAGCTCTTTTATTCCCTAATACCGGCCGCAGGGTTCCCTCTCCTTTTCCCCATTGGCTAGGGTAGTCAGGAGGTACAGACTTTCCATTCCGCCTACTTCATGTTCTCCTTAACATGTGCCCCCCCCTGTTACATACATCGCATGTTGCACAAAGCAATAATTATGCCTCCCCTGGGTGTGCAAGTAAATATTCATAAGCTTATTAAGCCTGCGTACTCCTCCTGTGGGGGTCTTTTATACCTAGTTTGTTTACGGAAACTTGTGGTTTAACTGACAGACTGACTTAACAAGTTGTTTAGACTGAGAAGGGGGGGTGTTGTTTGTGGTTTGACAAAAACAGGTATTCAAGAGCAGAATTTCCTTCAAAAAGAAGAAAACCTGCTTACATTGTTGTAGGAACCAAAGTGCTCATGCCACAGACTGGATTCAGTGGCCTTGTCTACAGGAGATGGCTCAGTAAAGTCAACCTGATAAGGTTGACTTACAGTCAACCTTTTTAAGTTGACTTAGAGAGTCTGCATTTGTTTAAATCAACTTTATAAAGTTGACTTAAGCCAGTGGATCCATTTAGAGGTGACTGAATAAAATGGGTCCCCTGGCTTAAGTCAACTTTATAAAGACAATTTATATGGCTCTAATACATTAAGTTAACTTTATTAAGTTGACTTTAATGGCCACATTTTGTTAAGTCAGCTTATCAACTTAATCCTTAATGTTGACTTTAAGGGTGAGAGTTATTAAGTTGACTTAAGCAAGTGCTAGAATTGACTTAATGAACTCCAGATGTGGCCAGGGAGTAACTTAAGTCAATTTTAGCCTAGTTAAGTTGAGTTAAGCCTTCAGTGTAGACACAGCCAGTGTGACTCCCACACTCTGTCCCCTCGCTCCTGGGGAAGCTTTTTTTTTTTTTTCCCCTGAAAGTCCCCATCCTTTCTATCTGTGTCTGAGCTCAGTTACGGTTACTCAGTGGTCAGCGTTAGAGAGACAGGTGAAACCTTCCATTTGCCTCAGACTAGATTTTCCCAGATGGCCATCTAGGAGAATGTCCTCATGAAGACTGCTCTATTTTCCCACAGTTAGCCTCAGCCACCCATACGAGATGGCAGTCTCTGGTTTGGGAACCACACCCACTTGTGGGAGAGAGCTGTCTGTTTCTGCTGGCACTATGATGCCATCTAGAAAGTCATATCCAGAAATCACAGGTTGGGGTATATACCTGTAACCCCTACCACACTCCCACATTTACCACAAAAATGGCCAGATTTGTTTTTCATTTTGTTTTGAAAGAACTATGAAACCTTTTGACAATGAAAAGTATTGATTACCATCAAAACATCTTTGGGGCAGGCAAAATAGTCTTCTGAGTAGGCCAGTAAATGACAGTGACCCCTAGTCTGAAAATCATAACTAATGAGCTCATAGAATAAAAAAGAGGAACAGGCAGTGTGAGCTAGTGCACAGACCTCTGGAACCAGTTTTCTAAAAACTCACCTCTGTGCCTAGCAACAATCGGAAAGGTTAAAAGTATGTTAGGAACAATTAGGAAAGGGGGGAAAAAAAGACTGAAATTATCTCTATGCTACAATATAAATTTATGGTCCACCCACACCTTGAATACCATGTCCTGTTCTGGTCAGCTCATCTCTGAAAGACTATAGTGGAACTGGAAAAGGGACTAGGTAAGGCAACAAAGATTTTGAAGGGTATGGAACAGATTCTGTCTGAGGAGAGATGGTTAGGGCTGTTCAGCTTAGAAAAGAGATGCCTATGGGAGGATATGAGGGAGGTTTATAGCATAATGAACAGCATGGGAAATGTGACTAGACAAATTTTATTTAACCATTCACACAAATACAAATACCAGGAGTCACCTGATAAAATTATTAGACTGCAGGTTAACACATCAAGAGGAAGTACTTTTTCACAAAACATACAACTAACCTGTGGATCTCATTGCCATAGGAGTTGTTATGGACAAAAGTATAACTTGATTGCACACAGGCTTCAATAAGTTCATGCAGTATAGGTACATCAGTGACTATGAGATAAGAGGGTCAAGGATGAAAATCCATACTCCAGACACCCCTAAACCACGGACTACCAGAAGCTGCACATGGATGACAGGGGAGTGTCACTGCAGAGTTGCCCACATCTGTGCAGTTCCCTTTAAGGTCTGATTCAGGCCACTTATTATGACAGGGTTCTGGCTTGATTATGCTTTGTTTCTGGGGAAAGTTTAAATGAACAATGACTTCTCACATAACAGATTTTAGTAATCACCTGTCTCATGCATCATATGGAACAGACTAAGAGTAAGTCTACACAAAGGCTTTAAAATGAAATAACACTGATCATTTTGATTTAAAGGAGGTTAGGTCAACACTACATTTCCTTATAGCAAAATGAAGAGCTCCCTCACTTTGCTATAAGGAAATTCATACTGATATAATAAAACCTTGTTTTATATCGATATGGCAGCAAAATCAAAACCATTATAGTGATATAACACTGTGTGGATGTGTTATGTCAGGGATGGCCAAACTTACGGAACACAAGAGCCGCACAAATCAATTATTAAACCTTCGAGAGCCACACTGAGGCATATAACCACATATTTTTACATACTCCAAAATTACTAAGCTAAAAATTCATTGCACACTTTAATTTTATCATAAAAATAGGGCAAATATTGATCCACTAATGCCAGATTCTAATAATTCTTTAAGATTACCATGAAACTAGGCCTACACAGTAAAAATTTAGCTGTCACTAGATGTAGAACACTACAGGCTTGTGGCAAGTTTTGTTGTGTTTTTTGTTTGTTTGTTTGTTTGTTTGTTTGTTTTTGTTTTTGTTTTTTTTTTAATCTGGGCAGTAACTTGTCAGTACAGCAGGTAAAAGCTCACTGAGATGCTGATCTCTAAGTATGTCACAATGTTTTGAATTTCATTGTGGAATATGATACTTCACAGCAGTAAGTTGTGGCAAAAATTGAAAGTATTCTACGTTCAGTTTTAAACATTTCTCCTTTGTATTTTCATTTCTTAGTATTCCACATCATGTTTAGGACTTGTAAAACATTATTTTATTTTAACAATGAGTAAGCTGCATTAGGGCCTATGAGAAAATCTAAACATGCTATGGCTTCTCTGACCATGTCACGCTTCTCTCCCCCCCACCCCCGTTGCCAGTTCCCTGCCATCTCTTACCATGCTGCTGCTTCTCTGCCCTCCCCAACCATGCCGCACTTCTGCCTACCACCACACCCCGGCACCTACCATGCCCCCGCTTCCCTGCCAATATTTCTGCCAGTAAACTTCTTCACTAAAATACTCATGGACAGTGAAGACAAAAGCTCTGAGGACTCAGACACAATTAATTTTAAAATGAGAGTAACAGTAAGGGAAAACACTGCTCTCATCTTAATCCAGTGAAGAGATGCACACAGGCACACCTTTACAACTGTTCAGAATCACAACAGATCAATGAGAATTTATGGGGAGATAAAGTGCAAGATCAGAGCCTGTTTCAGTAAATGCTTTGGAGTCCATGCACAGAAGATACTATGGAAAAAATCCAACTGAATTTATTTAATTTGGGGTCAGGCCCTGTATAAATTCTAAATATCATTATTTGTTTTTTATAATACAAAGTAAAATCTTTATTGGTGAGAGTTTTTTTTTTTTTCAGAAAGTTTACAACACAATTTTCCATCCTCAGCCCTTCACAACAATTACTCTTGTCTAATGGGCTCAGATACCCATAGAGTCATTCATGAACCCTGCACTGAAATATAAATAGATTTTAACTATACAACAAAGAAGAATTAATACATGTTGAATGCTATTTAATCAGCAGAAGTATAGTGCTGCTATTGAACTTTGCAGTGAATGTAAATTATCTTGGTAATTGACTTAGTTATATGAATTAATTTTTTCTTATAAAGTAAATATACTAGCAGTTCCTTCTGCAAACAGATGACAGACTGATGTCTCAGGCACACTTGTTCAATGGACTTAAGGATTTTTTTTTTTTTCTAAAGCCAGTTTTCAGTAGTGGAGGTCTATCTTACGTCTAAATCATTTACCATGCTGAAAATGAACCATGATCCATAATAAGTACATATAACATTCTTTAAATTAATAGAGGGTTGTTTTTTTTTTAATAACCTTTTGACAGTAGTCAGTGGTTTAGGATGGAACACTTGTGTTAATTTTCAGTCATTTCTGATGATTCTTATTTAATTCTCAAAATAGAAATACAAGAGAAATAGTTTTGCATTATATTACAATATCTGGAAATGCCAGGTGATTTTTTTTTAAATTAAATTGCTTTTCAGGTTTAAATTTCTAATTATCATCACTTATCTATAGTTCATTCTAGACTTGTTCTTGATCAATTTATGTTGCCAGTTTTAAAAATATTGACCCAGAAAACAATATCAAAAAAGAAAAGTATTTAAAAAAATCATGCACTGATGTAATTAAAGACTGTATCAAAATGCACACAGGCAAGGAGGGTAGAATTAATATTGTGTGGGTAAACTGTAGAATCTGGCAGTTACTTGCTCTGAGTGCTTCTCTTTCTACCTAACTGATGGCTTGCTTTTCCCTGCAGGCTCTCACAATGCTACCCCTCTCCCAGCTCTGACCATGCTGCTTTTCCCTGCAGCTCTCTCAATGCTGCTCCTCCGCTGCTGGCTCTCACCATGCCGCCACCTCTCTGCTGTACCCGACCACTGCAATTTTCTCGCTCCTGTCTCCCGCCATGCTGCCCTTCCCTCCTATGGTCTCCTGGGAGCCACAATTTTTCTTTAAAGAGCCAGATGCGGCTCGCGAGCCTCAGTTTGGCCACATCTGTGTTATCTCTATATAACTATTATAACGGTTTAACACTTTTTGACCTTCTTCCTCCCAAGGTGCATGGCACACTGGAAGGAAGGGCCAGGGTTCAGCACCCCCGGCAGGGGTGTGGGGGTGTGTTAGGCACCCTGGAGCTGGCCACTCCCAGTGCTGGCTGGGTTATGGCGAAGGGACCCCCACATCCAGCTCCCACTGTGCTGGCTGGGCAGTGGGGGAAGGGACCCCCGCACCAAGCTTCCACCGCTCTTGCCAGGTACCAGGGACGGGACCCCCATTCCTGGCTCCCTGCATGTGTGGCCGGTCTCCCCACCAATCAGCAAGCATGCCAGGAGCTGGGCACAGGGGTCCCTTCCCCCACCTTCTTGCTACCATGGCAGGAGCCATGAGCAGGGGGCTCTTCTTCCCACCATCCTGCTCTACACCCAGAGCTGCATCCAGGTGGCAGGATATCTTCTCCCCTGCCAGGCTCAGAGTTCCCAGAGCTAGGTGGGGGGATTCTTTTCCCTACCACCCAGGTCACCTTGTGAGGGCCAGGCAAGGATTGGATGGGTGGCATGGCCCAGTTTGGGGGGCCATTTTGCCACACCTCCGATAGTGCTCCTCTCCTAAATTGAACTAGCAGGTCTTGTCCATAGGCATGCTAGTTCAGTCTGGGTTGCTAGTGGGGACATGTTAAATCAATTTAATTTAAATTGATTTAATGATTTTTTTTTTATTATTATTGATTGAATTAGATCAATTTAAAATATGTTGATTTAACATTCTGGGTGTGGATATAGCCTAAAATCATTGTTCATGCCTGTTCCAGCTGCAGCATAATCATGACACAGTAAGGGTGAATTCCTCCTCACATTACATCAAGGAGAACTTTTTATATTTACTGCAACAGCTTTAGAATTGAGCCTTAAGTGTATGAAACATTCCTCTAGACACAGGCATTTAACTGCCTTTCCTCATTTATATGTAAAATAAATGGGTCCCAAATCTCTTTTTAATCCAAGCCTCTGATACTGACAAATTCTTAACCAGTTGAGATGAAAGAAGAGATTTTGATAAATTTGCTAGTTAATACTAAATTTCTTAAGCATCCTCAGAGATTATGACCAAAGAACTGTCAGGAAATATTCAACTGTTGAAAGTTGGAGCTGATTCTGTAAAGTTTAATTTCACAAGCAGTTCTTACTTTCAGGAGATGTCCAATGAGGACGATGCACATGTCTAAAGATTATGGCTAGGTACTGTCTCCTTAAATGCTTTTTATCAGAAGTTCTCTTCACAAAGTTTTTATAACCAGGAAATGCTGAACGCTTCTCTTTATGTTTAATGTTAAAGACACGTTTTCCAGTATCTCAACCACTATAACATCATCATATATATGCTTTCTTGTGTGTTTGTGTGTGTGTGTGTGTATACAGGAAGCATATATATAATATATATCTTTGTAAGCAGTTCAGTTATAATTATATTCCACATTAACAGCTGGGCTCCATCCCTACAGGGAGCAGGCAGATCAGACTGGTGAATGGAGCAGGTCGCTGTGCTGGAAGAGTGGAGGTTTATTACAATGGCACCTGGGGGACAGTCTGTGATGACTCCTGGGACCTAGCAGATGCCAACGTTGTTTGCAAACAACTGGAATGTGGACATGCTATCAATGCAACTGTCTCTGCTCATTATGGGGAAGGACCAGGGCAGATCTGGCTGGATGACGTGAACTGTTCTGGGAAAGAATTCGATCTCTGGGCCTGTCCTTCCAGGGGCTGGGGCCAGCATAACTGCAGACACAAGGAGGAGGCAGGAGTTCTCTGCTCAGGTCTGTTCTCTGAATCCTCCCTTGAGTTTGGTCAGCAGGGTACTAAATGAAGTATATGTGTTTGAGTACTGAGCAAAGCTGTAAGAAAGTTTATCTTCTTTCTCTTTCTCCTGCACCTACTCACCTGCAGAGCTCACAGAAAACAAAAAACAAAACAAAACAACCCCCCCCAAAAAACAACATTGCCAAGAGTTAATATTAGGGGGGACTTAAAAGGTCACGTTATTTCCTCACCCCAGAACATAGAGTAATTTCTAAATCCCAGGTACCACTGTGTGAAACTGTCGGCAAATTGTATCTCTTAAATAACAGTCCCAGTGCTCATGGCAATGCCACTGTTCTATAGAAGAATTTCTCTGATTCCTCAGGTGAATCTTGCTCAGGTATAAGAAAGGGCATGGTAGGTAGTGATCTCTAGGATTTCAGCCCTCACTCCCTGAGCATGTCTCACACTTAGAAAACCACACACCCAACCTGTTAATTTCCTCCTAGAGTTCATGGATCTGAGACTGGTGGATGGCAGCGATTGTGCTGGGCGACTGGAGGTTTTATACAATGGAACTTGGGGCAGTGTCTGCAACAATCCCATGGGTGCCGTCACCAGGGCACTTGTATGCAAACACCTGGACTGTGGAGATGAAGGGTATCTTTTAAGAGAATTTACACATGGAACCGGCTCCGGCCCCACCTGGGTGGATGGTGTCCGGTGCAATGAGCAGCACGGCTCTCTGTGGCAATGCCCATCAGACCCATGGGATCGACAGTCATGTAACAGAGGAGAAGAAACCCACATCTCCTGCGAAGGTAGAGAGCAAACACACCCACATGCCCGCGCGCACATACACACACACACAGAGTCTCAACAGTCAAGTCCAGGCCATTGAAAGATTTTTATACATTGATTATATTCTGTTACTTCTTACTAATTTTTTTTAAAATCACATACACAACATTTTCAGAAACTGTGCATTCTTCCCCCCAGCTTCTGAGTTTCCAGAAACAGTTATATGGCTTGTTAATAACACAATAATCATTATTTGAAAAACATACATTCCACATGGCTTCCAACTAGGGCCTAACACTTTATCCAGTAAATTCACCATAGAATCACAGAAGATAAGGGTTGAAAGGGACCTCAGGAGATAGCTAGAATAACCCCGTGCTCAAGGCAGGATCAAACCCATCTAAATCATACGGGTGAGGGCTTTATTGAGCTGCATCTTAAAAATCTTTAAAGATGGATATTCCACCACCAGCTAGCATAACCCATTCTGTGCTTCATCACCATCCTGGTGAAAATTTCTTTCCTAATATCCAGTCTAGACCTCCCATTGCAACTTGAGATCATTGCTCTTTTCTTTTCTTTTCTTTTCTTTTCTTTTCTTTTCTTTTCTTTTC
>ML682224.1:580808-638494 GCA_007922195.1 Podocnemis expansa
TCTTTTCTTTTCTTTTCTTTTCTTTTCTTTTCTTTTCTTTTCTTTTCTTTTTTCCTTTCATCTCCTACCACTAAGAACAGCCTAGCTCTATCCTTTTTGGAATCTGCTTTCAGGTACTTAAAGGCTCTTATCAAATTCCCCGTCCCCCTCATTTTTTGTATTCTGCAGACTAAACAAGTTTGTTCCTTCAGCTTCTCATAAGTCTTGTGACCTACCCCCCCAAATCATTTATTTGATGTCCTCTGGACAGCATTGTAATATAAATAAAAAAAAAGTAATTAAGTCAAGGAGCTAGTCACAAACGAATACAAGATAACTCTTATTCTAAGCTAAGATCACTGTTCCAGTCTATTTTCATCTTACCACACAGGTTGGCTGTGATATTTTTTGCAGCCAGACCCCCACTTCCTATGGATAAGTTCTTAGTCTTTGGTGTGGCATAGAGGATGGATTCCAGGGGAGAACTCTGAGACAAAGATGCCTTTTCCTTTTAACAATTTTCCTCAATATCTTCAGAATAATGTTCCCTCTAATTTTTCATAGTCTGTGTGTGCAAAAAATTTATTTCGTGCAATTTTTCAGAACAAGCATCCAAATTTGTGTGCACTCCAGTGAGTGTGGTCCAACTCGTGAACACAATGAAGCAAGTGTGTATGATGTAAATAATATCTAAATTTTATTTTGATGTGGTGATGGAAATGATTTTATAAATCACAAAACCTTATTTGAAACATGCTATTTGAAATTGCTTTCTTAAAGTAGCCCAAAAATATTAACACTGTTTAATATTTTTTTTTGTGCATGCTCTATTTTGTTGTGTGTGTGGGTTTCGTGACCTGTGTGCATGCACACATGCACACAGCTTAGAGGGAACATTGCTTCAGAGGTCAGGCAGTTGCCCATGTCCAACAATAAGTGTGATCATATCCACTTATGCCAAACTGCTGATGACCACTGTAGACCCCTCCCCTGCCTTCTCACTGCTGTCCCTTGCTCCAGACCCTCTCACTATAACACCCCCTTCCTGTCACTTGCTCAAATCCCACCTCACCATTCCTCTCACCTGCCCACTCACTGTCTTCATCCCATTTCCCTGCAACCTCTAAATCCACCTTGTATCCCTCCCTCAGTGTCCTTCTCCCCTCTCAGTCCCCACCCTCTTTCACAGCATCTTTACTGCCTCTCACAGTCCCCAGCTGGGTCCTGTCAAGCTTCCAGAGCCACACAGGGGCAGCTTTGTCTCCTGTGGGCTTCAGTCTCATTGAAAACACGGAGTTTGCAGCCATCTTTACTCAGGACAGCCTCATTGCTGCATGCTGATAGACTGTATGTAGGGAGATGGCTGCATCTTGTCAGCTTCATCCCCACTGACACTGATTGGAGATGGCACCATTTGGAACAAGGGAAACTCATTGGATTGGTCCCTTTCATCATCTTATCATGACACAGGTAAAACCACCAAATCACCAGTGTGGTGACAAAAATGGTGATTGCTGCACCACTGACAGCCCCGATTGTGAGGCTCTTGAGATGTGAGAAGGCAGCACAATGAGACAGCTCTGGGCACGCCCCATTCCCATGGCTCAGGGCAAGGATCCCCTGCTGCTGGGTGTGGACTCTGCTGTGATAATGCTGGGGAGAGAGTTCCCTGCTCACTTGGACCCTGTTTTTTGTCTCTTTGCAGGTGCTGATGAACTGAGGCTGGTGAATGGAAGTAGCCCCTGTGCTGGGAGAGTGGAGGTTAAACACCTGGATCAGTGGGGGTTGGTGTGTGATAGTGAATGGGACATGGAAGATGCTGAGGTTGTCTGTAAGCAGGTGGGATGTGGATCTGCTGTCAGTGCGCTTGGAAGTGCTCATTTTGGAGAAGGATCTGGATCGACTTGGCTGATTCAACTCGATTGTGGGGGCAAAGAGTCAGCTCTCTGGGACTGCAGGCATATAGGGTGGGGTCCATCCAATTGCCCTCATTCATATGATACTGGAGTGATCTGCTCAGGTAAGAACTCAACTAACTTGCTCCTGTAGGAAACTCCCCATGAGGCAGAAGGGACTGAATCAGCACTGTGTGACATTGCTGGTGACTCATTGTGGATTGTGCTATCCTGCCATTCAGGGAAGAGCTGACCAGTCTTTCCCTTAGCTCCTGAGGTAGACTGGGCACAAGTAGGTTTCCCTATTCTCAGGGCCAACATCAGGAGGCAGATTTATTTAGAGGTTAGAATAGAATCATAGGATTGGAAGGGATCTCATGTGATCAGTTAGTCTAACCCCCTGGGTTTGAACCCAGGCCCCTCTGCATGTAAAGCAGATGTACTAGCCACTACACTATTTAGAGGGCTTGTGGGCTAAGAGGGGGGCAGGGGGGCCCCATTAACAGATCTGTTCTGGTAGGTGAGAGGAAAGTAGACTGGAGAGCAGCCTGGGGGGTAGGGATGGGATATTTCGGTGGAGGGGGGGACTGGGCTAGGGAGAGAAACAGGAGGCTGGGACTACAACAGGAGTGGAAGAGGAAGAGACTAGGACTGGCTAGGCAGGGCTACTAAAAAGGCTGTTGGGGATAGAGACTGTGACTTGCTGAGTAAGGAGAGGAGTAGCTGGGGGGAGACTGGAACTGGCTGGGTAATGAGTCTGAGACTGGGAGGCAGTGGGCAGTGCTGAGGAGAGACAGATCAAATAAGAAGTCATGGTGGGTGGGGGACTCTAAGACAAACTCGAAAAGAGCCTGGAATAGACAGCCAGGTTGCGGCAGGGAAGACTGAGAGCATGGCTAAACCAACAATACGTTTCTGGCAAACTGTGGTGTAATTCTGCCCTGCAGTGGCCTGCCAGACATCTGGGGTGCTGCTGGTGCCTGGAAAATGGGACATGTTCCCCGAGTCCCAGCACCAGTGCCCCGAATACCTGGCGTGCCTATTGCCTCTCCCGGGCCCATCCCCAGCTGGATATCCAGGGCCGGGCCAGCCATGGTGGTGCCTGCATCTTCCATCTGGGTATCTGGGGCCAGGCTGGCCACGGCAGCTCCTGCCTCTCCCAGCCGTCAGTCTGGGTTAGGCGAGCCGCAAAAGCCACTGCCTCACCTGGCCCTGGCCCTGGCCCTGGCCAGGAATTGAGGGCTGGCTGGCAGTGGCAGGAGCCTGGGGCCCCCCGGATTGGGGCCAGGGGATGCTGCTGGGGCCCAGGGGGGCAGTACCCAGGCCCGGGCCCCGGGTCTTTTCCCATAGAAACGACGCTCCTACCAGCTACTAGGTGTCCATGGACAGTGCTTCCATACAGGAACAGTTTTCAGTGTGCTTCAGTGTCCTCCCCTTCTGAAGCAGTAAGGAAATGTTCATAACACAGCTGCAGGGGCCACATGGACACTCAGTGCCCAGCCGAATAATGTGTGGCAAATTTACATCCCAGTTTGCCACAAACTAAGTATGTGAGCCTTGGAAAGGCATAGGTACAATCTAGGGCTTGCTTGGCAAAAAGATTAGGACTGTGCATGAGAAGGGCTGGAGCTGGGTAGAAAATGAGAATGGGACTGGGACACAAAGCAAAGAATGGGGAAGAGACAGGACCGGGACAGGGACAGGATGGAGGGGAAGGGAAAAGCAGCTAGACCAGGAAAAAAGGAGACGTGTCTGTCACCAGAAGAGCACACACTTCTCCAGAAACTGGGATGTAATTCAATATCCTGGAGTTTTTCCATTCTCTTGCTGTCGGTAAATACTTGTCAACCTCCCTAATAAAGTCTTCTGATCCCTCCTCTACTGCAGATCCACAAACAGAATGACAGATTACTACTCCTGTCATTTCACTGTTAGCAGGGTCCCACATCAAGGGCCACGGAAGGGAAGGCTAGACATTATCAGGGCTCAGAGAGACATGCTGAGAGCTTGTGGTATGATTGTGGGAAGGATACCATGTGTACCATGTATGTGCTGGACCTGAAAAAAAAAAATTATGCTTGGGCTCCAGTGCCATGCCGAGGGGGTGTGCTAGGCCCAGTGCCAATTAGCAGGTGGGTACCCCTCTCCCCTTGGGCTTGGTGGGGCCAGGGCAGAGGCCAGGCTCTGAGCTTCCAACCCTCCCCTGGGCAAGCTGGTCTGTCCCCAGAGCCCAGGGGTGGAATAGAGGGCCTTGGGGCCCTAAGCCCCATTCCACCATTTGCCCCACCCATTTGGAGCCCTGGTTGCCCCACAGCTGCCCACATCCTGGGGCACCAACTCCCTCATTGCGGGCAGCCCTTGCTTGAGGCCCTGACCCCTGCCAATGGCTCACATACAGGAGCACAAAGCCCAGATTCTGGGCAGGCCCAGGGGTGGGATGGGACCACAGAGCCTCATCTCTGGCACAGGGCACAACTCCCCCCCCCCGGCATTGGCAGAGCAGAGGGGGCCCCTGGGCATAGGCCCTATCAGTGCTTGGAGTAATCTGTGCCTGCCTTCCAAGGCCAGATGACACTAGAAGCTGAACCACATGCAAGTTGGCCCCATTGGGCCCATTGAAGCTCTGGGCAGTCATTCTGGCTGCCCCCTGCTCCCAGGATGGCCCTGTTGAGCCTAGATTATTAGTTGAAGGGGCAGGAATTTGTGTAGTGAATCTAAATGTCCTAACCTTGTTGGTGAGGCATGCATGTGTCACTATGATTCCCCATCTTCAATCTTCTATTGTTTCTATTTGGTTTGAAAACATTAGGAACTTAAACACAAAACTTACTGTTAAAGAACATTAAGTTTGTGGCGTCGAGCCTTAAATAAGGAACGACAGAATTAAAGTTGTCTTTGCAGCTTCCTGTGGCCCACTTGTACATATACATTAATATAATGGCTATGTCTACACTGGCAAAGTTATTGAAAAATATCTATTTCAAAATAACTTTGCCGCTATTAACTTGAAATAATAAATTTGGAAAAAAGTGCATCTTCACTAGACTCCTTTCTCAAAATGAAGCAGGAATTAGTATTTCTAGTTAGAGAGTCTGTATTAGACTCTCTAATTCAAAATAGATCCCTGCAGACCAGTTTCCCCGCCTGGGGAGAGATGCCCCCTCCAGGGCAGCCAGAAAACCCCAGGGAGGCTCGCTTCCAGCCAGGGCAGCCAGGAACCCAAGTGGGGCTGCTCTCCACACAGTGCAGGCTGGAAACCAGGGGTAGCGCTTCCCTCCCCCCACCTGCTGATCTGCCCCCCAGCCTCCCTGTTCAGAAGGGGAGGAGTAGCAGGGAGCTTCCTTGGCTGTGCAGAAGGGAGTGCGGCCCTGCCAGGGTTCCCTGGCAGGGAGTGGAGCCCCACCAAGGTTCCCTGGCTGCCCCGGCAGGGAGTGCAGCCCCTCTGCAGTTTCTTGCTGCTCCCCGTGGGGAGCGCAGCCCTGCTGGGGTTCCCTGACTACCCCCATGGGGAGCACAGCCCTGCCAGGGTTCCCAGCTGTCCTGCCCAGGGGCCATGTCAGAGGAACAAAGCCCTGGTGGGCATCTGTCCCTGGTCAGGATATCCTGCCTCTCCAGAGAGGGCCCTGGGCAAAATATAGCCCTCCAGGGGAATCCCATCATATTTCTTTCGAAAAAAAAAAAAATCCATGTCTTGGAATGGCTTTTCTCAAAATAACTATTTCAGAAGATTTGCTCTTTCAAAATTAGAGCAGGTTTACTGATTTTGAAAAAGAGCTTAGTTGTTGCTGTTTTTTTGTTTGTTTTTTTTTTAAACAAATGCCTGCCTGGACACCAAAAAGTGAGTTTGTTTGTTTGTTTGTTTGTTTGTTTGTTTGTTTGTTTGTTGAGATAAGCCTCCTTATCCCCCCCCCCCAAAAAAAAACTTTTCAGTGTAGACATACCCACAGTCTTTCATTACAACATTCTATTTTCTCCACAGGATCCCCTCCTCAGTGCACAGGATAGACAGGGCTCTGAATCAGGTTAATGGCATGAAGGCAGCAGTTGTCTATATTCTTCCTGCCCCATTTGCTGCAGAACAGTCAAGTGTCTTGTGTATGAGGCAGAGGATCACAGGAAGATAAAACAGGGGCTCATTATTAAAAGACGGTTTAATACTTTCTCAGGGGATTAGGTCCCATCCCTGCCTCTGCAGTTTCTATGTGATCCCTGATAAGTCACTTAAGCCAAATGTTTTCTAGCTGTACCTCATTTTAGGTCTTCCATACTTGAGAACGTAGAGTCTCCTTCGCAGAGGTGCTGAGATCTTGGTGCTGTAGACTAAAGTCAGTGGAAGCTGTGCCAAACAAGCCTCATGCTCTGAAAATCCAGGACCTGGGCATTTCAAATTGCACACCCAAAATTAGGGGACATGTTTCATAATTTTGGCTATGGGGTTTGTGGGCTTCATCTCTCTGTGTGTAAAACAGACATAATAAAACTCCCCTGTCTCAGGGATACCGTGGCGAGAAATCAGTTAGTGTGTGTGTGAAGCACTCGGGTAATATAGGAATGAGCATCATAGACAACCCTATGGTGAGATTAATAATTCAGTATGTGTAGTAGGGTTTGGGTGGTATGCAGTAAATCAGGAGTGGGGCCACACACCCATCAAGGAGTAGGAAAAGAACAATTAATCATATTCAGTGAGCACCATGCTTTCTTTACTCTGAATGAGTCAGAGGTTCTATGGAAAACTACTATGTAATCATGTAATTAAAGTCTTTATCAAAATGCATATGCACAAAAGGAATTAATGAAGACTACAGAGGTAAGAACGTCTGGAGTTCTGAATGTTTGAGTGTTTGACTTTGCAAACTTAACTTTCTTTTAGATTCATAGCTTTATAGCTAGGCTTACTGTTTTCCATTTGTCACATATTCCTTTTCCATTTTTGATTGCTGCCTTCACTTTGCCACTGAACCATGATAATAAGCTTTAATCAGAGTTCTATGGCAGTGAAGCACCTAAATCTATAGTCCCCTTGTAAATTTCTGTCATCAATGATTTTCCAGGACATATTAAGCCCCGGCTGCTTGGAGGGGACAATGCCTGCTCAGGACGTGTGGAAATAAGAGATGGAGAAATGTGGAGCACAGTCTGTGATGCCCACTTTGACATCAAAGCTGCCAGCGTTATATGTAATGAACTGCAGTGTGGAACAGTTCTATCTGTCCTGGGAGGAGCTCACTTTGGAGAAGGTCACGGATCAATCTGGAATGAAACATTCCAGTGTAGGGGGAATGAGTCACACCACGCCTACTGCCCCAGGATACAGAACATCAGTCAGACATGCTCGCATGCAAATGATGCTGGAGTCATATGCTCATGTAAGAATTAAGTGCAAAGTCTTTAAATCCCAGTGATATATATTCTGTATTAGGATAAGGGGAAAAAATGATGTCATTGTGTAGTGAGCTAGGATAATAGGGTTGGCATGAGATTCTGGCAAAATCTAACTGATCCAGGAAAAGTAGAATTGGATCATGTTTCCACAGCTTCTCTTTCTTTAACTATTTGGTGTAATATAGTTCCAGGAATCCCGCTCTAAGCATCTTTTTTCTTTTCCCCAGGGCATACAGGGTTCCGGCTAGTGAATGGGAGCTCAGAGTGCTCAGGGAGAGTTGAGATTGAGCTTCATGGTACTTGGGGAACTGTCTGTGACTCACGCTGGGATTTGCCAGACGCCAATGTTCTCTGTCATCAGCTGGACTGTGGAGTGGCTGTATCAGCTCCAAGAGGAGGGCATTTTGGGAAGGGAAATGGCTCTGTCTGGACAGACACATTTCACTGTAAAGGGACTGAACCCCACTTGGGGTATTGCCCTGCTACTGCCCTCGGAGCCTCTCAGTGCTCACATGACAATGACGCCAGTGTGATTTGCTCAGGTAAGTGTAGGAGAGATGCTGAATCAATGACACCTGCCCCTTGGTGTGTGATGCTGACTTCCATAGCTGGGGAATGCCATGACTGAGACATACACTTCATCCTAGTTCAACAGTTGTATGTCAAGCTATAATTACCTCATAAAAGATCATAATTTTCCCAGGCACAGACTTCATCAGCTCTGCCAGCTTAACAGAGACCTTTTTACTTTGATAATATTCAGATTTACACAGAAGAATGAGAGCATTCCCCTTCCATTTTGTAGGGCAGCATTTTGATTAGTCCTTACCGGGTATATTTGTGTAGCTAGGCTCCTTCGCTCTCCCTCCTTCTTCATGGATCCAAGGAAGCAGCAGCAAAGTCAGAACTAGAGTTAACCAGGTGTTTGTACATTTACATCCATTCTCAGATCACAGCACTGTCATGCTCAGGTCCCCTGCCAGTCCATGACTCCCATTGCCCTTTAACACACTTTCCCTTTCCCATTGAAATTTACCCCTATACACAGCTATGATGATGACGAAGGAGGGGACATGGTGAGGAAGGCAACATTACACCACTTTTGTATTCTGGGGCTCTTCAGGTGTTATTGTGGCCTTGGTGTAAATTGCAGCAGCTTCAGGGTGTCTCTAAATTACACATTGAGCCTTTGGCAGACTGCAGGAAGAAAAGAACAATAGAGGAACTGTAGTGCTGAGCACTTTGCTCACCCCTATCACCCCCATCATCAGTCCCTCTTTGTGACACTCACAGGTCCTTAGACTCCTGAAGCATGTGGAGTGTGTATCCTTTTATTGAGTGACCTACTGTAGAGTTTATATTATTCCCAGTGTACACCATCTATTCAGTCTGTCCAATCTCTCCTGAGCCCAGGTCGTTCTGCGTCGCTCAGATTGTTGAATGGAGAGAGCCGGTGTGATGGGACAGTGGAGATTTCCTTCCATGGTGTGTGGGGCAGAGTGCTGGATGACCAGTGGGACATGAACGATGCCAGTGTGGTGTGCAGGCAGCTCCAGTGTGGAGTCGCTGAGAAAGCTTATAACCCTCCTCAGTCTGAGCAAGGAACAGGCCCCATGGAGCTAAGAAGGGTCCAGTGTACAGGAAATGAGGCTAATCTGACTCTCTGCAACACCTCAACATCTAAGACAGCTCAGGAGGGAACTGCTGAGAATGTCGGTGTTGTTTGCTCAGGTGATTAATTTCCAAACCTCACAAGCATTCTCAGTTCAGTAGGAAAAGATGTATTAACAGCAGTGCTCTATTCCTGCAGGGAGCAGGCAGATCAGACTGGTTAATGGGGCAGGTCGCTGTGCCGGGAGAGTGGAGATTTACTACAATGGCACCTGGGGGACAGTCTGTGATGATGCCTGGGACCTGACAGACTCCAATGTAGTTTGCAAACAACTGGGATGTGGACACGCCATCAATGCAACTGTCTCTGCTCATTATGGGCAAGGATCTGGGCAGATCTGGCTGGATGATGTGAACTGCTTTGGGAATGAATCCAACCTTTGGGCCTGTCCTTCCAGGGGCTGGGGCGAGCACAACTGCAGACACAAGGAGGACGCAGGAGTTCTCTGCTCAGGTCTGTTCTGGGAATGCTCCTCTGAACTTGGCTTCGAGGGAATTTAATGGAGGGGGGCAGACATCTAAGGAGATTGCTGAGAATGAGAGAGAATCTCCCCTTCTCCCTTGTGTAGTTAGTGATCTGGTTCACCATTAGAAAATGCTCAGCTACCACCCATAAGTGCTAGAAATATTGGAAGGTTTCCGATATGCTAGAATGTAGTTGAAGGAGATCATATCTTGGAAAAGAGTGCCTCAGAATGATTTAGGGGCCTAGTGGAGAAAAAACTAAACCTGAGGAACCAGTAACTTATTGTGGTAAAATGGGCTAATGGGAACCTTGTTCGTATGAACAGGGGAGTAGTGAGTAGGAATGGGGACCAAATTTTACCATTGTTCATGGACCTGGTAAGACAGATACTGGAATACTGAGTTCAGTTCTGAGGTCCACAAAAATTGGAGACAGAGCAAAGAAGAAGCACCAAATGATTTGAGGGATGAAATCAAAGTTTAATGAGAAGACACTTAAGACTCTGACTCTGTTTAGCACATCTAAAAGCTCAAGAAGTGATTTTATTATGGTGCAGAAATTCTTTCACAACACGAAAATACCAGTTACCAAAGGGATCTATAATACAGCAGAGAAAGGCAAATCAATGACCAGTGGCTGGAAGCTGAAACCAGTAAAACACACATTAGAAATAAGGCACACATTTTCAACAGTGAGGGTGATTAACCATTTGAACAAACTACCAAAGGAGAAAGTGAATTCTGGATGTCTTGAAGTCTTACTCTCAAGTCTGGATGTCTTTCTGAAAGATATGGTTAAGAAAAACTCAGATATTGTGGTCTAGACAGGGTACCTGGCCATTTTAAAGGAAACTATCTTGTGATTTCCTCCGGCCTTTATCTATTACTTCACTAAAATCTGTATTTAACTTTTGGTAGTTGGTGGCCTTTCAGAGGTTTCAGTGTGTTTCTAATGGACCTGTCGTGCCTAAAACAGTGTGATTCTTGAAGTGATTCTCTCTTGCACTTGCTTGTGTAGAACAAGGCACAGGATCATTAACCGTCTCCAGGATTTCACTCCTCACCCCACAGTTCACATCAGACTCAGAGAGTCTCAATTTCCTTTCTGTGCATTTCCTTCCAGAGTTCTTGGATGTGAGGCTGGTGAGCAACAGTGACTGTGCTGGGAGGCTGGAGGTTTTCTACAATGGAACATGGGGCAGTGTTTGCTCCAATCGGATGACTGGCGTCACTGCAACAATTGTATGCAGACAGCTGGAGTGTGGAGATGAAGGGCAGATTGTGGCAGGCACTGAGTATGGACAGGGTCCCAAGTGGCTGGACCACATTGCATGCCGCGAGCAGCACAGCTCCCTTTGGCAGTGCCCATCAAACCAGTGGAATCTTACGTCATGCAATACCGGTGATGAAGAGACCCATATTTCATGTTCTGGTAATTCTGAAATGAATTGCATGTGCACACACACAAATACATGCAGCATGCTTCATTAATGAAAGGTTTCTGACAGAACTTTTGTTGTTGTTCACTCATCAGTGTATATGTATTTAAATTCTCAACATAAGATACACATATTTTCACTGTGTTTTGTAGGAATAAGCATTTGTTTGATGAAAGTTAATGAATTAATTGTAAAGGAAACCGATGATACAGAATTTTCTAAGGCAGTGTGTGATCCAAAGAAAAACTCTCCCTACAGACCATCCTTAGGCAGTTCTGTGGTTCATCCTTTTTGCATATACAATTAGAGATCTGCCCAGCTTGCAGTTTGGGTCAAGACTAGAACTACCCACAAGTGTCTGTGCATGTTGGTCTGCATGTGAGTATCAGTAAAACATCAAATTCATTAGGTGTTAAGTGACCAGCACTTCACAACACAGTTTATACAAGACAGAAAATAGGGGTTTAAAATTCAGGTAAATTCTACTCTCACTTCACACACACTATGTAGTCCATTCATGTCAGCATGTTCTCTCCATAGGGAAGAAAGGGAAACCACCTCAGATCCCATATGCTGAATGCCCAAACTCTACAAGTTGCACAGGTATCTCTGCTTCTTCATATCTCTTTCTTGGTCTTTATGGATTCTCCTGGCTGTCCCAGTAACGTGAGGTTTCTGCGTTTCCAGACCAAGACAAGTTACGTGTTGTGGGAGGAGAAGACAGTTGCTCAGGGAGAGTGGAGGTTTGGCACCGGGGCTCCTGGGGAACAGTTTGTGATGACTCCTGGGATCTGGCGGACGCTATTGTTGTGTGTAAACAACTTGGCTGTGGATTGGCCGTATCTGCCCTGGGTGAGGCTGCATTCGGCGTGGGGACTGGTCCCATCTGGGTGGAAAAGCTGAACTGCAGAGGGACAGAGTCATCTCTCTGGGACTGTCCTGCCACACCCTGGGGTGAGAGTGACTGTGGTCATAAGGAAGATGCTGCTGTGAATTGCTCAGGTGAGTGACAGGATATATTTCTGCCACATGCTGTAATTATCTTGGAGGAGGATGGATTCACTTGCCCCTCACTAAGCCCTTGGATGGATCCACTTACCTCCTGTTGGTCACAGACCAGGCCCTCTCATCCCCTGTGTGCTGGAGTATTGTGGATGCTGTGGGATAGAACTTTTCTCAGATCAGATTAGCTCAGCCATCACTCTGCATCATCTCAGCATCCATCCCATACTCCAGTGCTAGTTTGTTACTAGTGCCCTTAGCACAGGGGATTTGGGCCCTAAATCACTAACATACAGACCCTGTACCTCTGGGAGGGAATAAGTAGGAATCAGAACTGGTGGTAGCTGGAAGACCTCAGGGTTTTTTTCCTCCAGGTAACAAACACATCCCCTGACCCTCACTGCAGTCTCCAACACTCTACCCTTCCCTTTACAGGTGTGACAAAGACAACAACATCACCGACTAGAGCAGGTAAAACATCCCTTCCTCTCATCAAGGGTTAAATTAATCTGGTGCTGGGTAAATGACAGATGAGCTGCAAGCTACAGCTTGAGGGAAAGAGCTCCTCTCTCTCACCTGTGAAGTCTAAGGGGAATGACATGGGCGGATGCTGCAGGCAGTGCTGAGGGGATGATTGCTGTTGGCTGATTTAAACAGTAGCCTATGGGCTGCCCCCATGGTGCACAGACTGTATCCCAGCCCTTTACCCCAATGTCCAGGGCCATGCAGTGTGGGAATGGGGTGTTCCTTGGTCCTCCCACTTGTCTCAGAATAATCTCTCCCTCTCACTTATTCATTTCCACCCAGTTCCCCTGCGTCGCTTTCCAACCACCAGTGGGGGAGTCACAGTGCCCGTGATCATCTGCATTATCCTGGGGGCCCTGCTCTGCCTTCTCTTAATCATTCTGGGTGTGCAGATGAGAAGCGCCAGGGCAGAGCGCAGAGGTACGTCCTGACAGGTGTCTCTGTGAAATGTCTCAGTCATAGTAGGGTGTCCATAGGGGCATTACTAGGCCAGGAGAAGTGGCTGAGGGTGCCAGTTAACTCCTTTCTTGATTAATATTTAATTAGCTGTCCAGCAGCAGAGCAGAGCAGCCCAGCCATGAAATCTGTGACCCAGTTTCAAGGAAGCTGCACCTATATCCGCCGTGTGGTCTACTTCAGCAGTGCCCAGGCAGGCCTCAGGCCTCCAGCTCTTCTGTCTCTCTGTGTCTTTTGGTGTGTTCACACAGCATTCTTATTTTGAAAAAAACAGAGGTTGTTTCGAAATAAGAAATGCCATGGCCACATGACGTACTGTTGTTTCGAAACAACGTCTCCGTTGTTTCAAAACAAGGGCAGTGTTTCAAAACAACGTAAACCTCATTCCCTTTAGAAACAACGTTGTTTCGAAACAACCCTGTTGGGACATCTTGTTTTGGAACAAAGTGTTCCAAAACAAAATTTGACCCTCAGCACTCTGGCCAGGGAACCCTCAGCACCCTCGTCAGGGTGCTGAGGGCTGTCCCTCAACCCCAGAAAGGGGGCTGCAGCCCCCAGCGGGGGGGTGAGCTGCTGCGGGGCGGCTCACCCCCCCCGCCCGGGCTGCCCCCAACCCCATGGCGGGGTTTGGGGGAAGCCCCAGCAGCGGGCCCAGGCCGGGCGCCCTGACCCCACTGCGGGGTTTGGGGGCAGCCCAGGCTTTAAAGATGGCGGGGTGCGGCACTGGGCTGCGCTTCACCCCGTGGGTGCCTGCAGTCCCCTCCTCAAGTGAAATAGCATGTCCACACTGTGGACATGCTATTTCACTCCCTTATTTCGAAAACACCTTTTTTGTCTTTCAAAATAAGGTGTTTCGAAATAACCCTTTACTTCAAAACAGCTTGTTTCAAAATATCTTGTTTTGAAACAAGCCTTCTGTGTGTGAGCATAGCCTTTGAGTTTCTGGGTGTCTCTCCCTGTGCCCCAGGTCTTCTAACAAGGTGGTGTTTGGTTCTGAGAGCTCCACAGCCCCCCTGCAAGCCAGTCCATGTGCTATGCTTTCTCCCCAGAGGCTCACAGCCGTGTATTGTGAGTGATTATGAGTCACCAGCAAGCTCTTTTTCAGCAGATTACACCTTGTTCTTAGGAAAAAAAACATCAAAGAGAAAACACTTAAAGAAACAGGCAATTTCCTCCACACTTACTGAACATACCAGAAATCACACATTGTCAACATGAGGAGCCTGCGTCCCTCCAACCAGTCAGTGGAGAAATCCCCGGGGACAGAAGGTTCTGCCCATTTGCTGAGTCTGAATGAAGGACCTGAGTCTGCTTAAACTCAGCCTTTTACATCAAAAGACTTTCATTGTCTTTTGGTTTCTGGTAACCCAATTTGAACAAGTCCATATGAATCACCCTGAAGGGTGATACCTCTCTGGATGTTCACAATATCATTGGTTTGCCATAATAATCCTCTACTGTTTTTATTTCCTATGGGACCTGTACTAAGACTTCTCTCACAAGTAAAAGTCAATCATACATAAACTATCCACACATTTAATACAATGGTTCCCAAATGTCCTGCATTGGGGTTACAATATCTATCACAGGCAGATGGTCCGAGTGTCAGTGAGGAGAGACATGATGGAAAGCAACCTAGATTAGAAATATTGTCAGGGAACAAAAGGTAGAAAAAGAGGGCTTGGATAAGATACTTCTGAAGAGAGAGATCCAATGGAAAGCAAAATCTTAGGAAGGAGAAATGGTGTAAAGGGACATTTTAGTGTATTACATCTATAAGTGGCACTTAAAGAGGATTTTACATCTCTAAACCCCTGTACATACACTAGCTACCAGGGCCTTGGGAAACAGAAAGAGAATGGAATTGGTATTAACATACACAAAACAATCACCATGTTGCATTAGAGCCATGTGTATAATCAGATCTCTTGTTTCATGGCTACAGATAGCCATCTTCAGGGGAAAGATGTCCATAGAATCATAGGGTTGGAAGGGACCTCATAGGTAATCTAGTCCAACCCCCTGCTAGAGGCAGGACCACTCCCACTAAACCATCCGAGTCATGGTTTTGTCCAGCCGGGCCTTAAACACCTCCAAAGATGGAGACTCCACCACCTCCCTTGGCAGCTCAGTCCAAGGCTTCACCACTCACCTAGTAAAAAAGTTTTTTCCAATATTCTTCCTCGACCTCCCTAACCACAACTTGAGACCACTGCTCCTTGTTCTGTCCTCTGTTATTACCGAGAACGGTCGAGCTCCATCTTCCTTACAGCATCCCTTCAAGTAGTTGAAGGTCGCTATCAAATCCCCCCTCAATCTTCTCTTCTGCAGACTAAATAAGTCTAATGCTTTCAGTCTTTCCTCATAGGACTTCTGCTCCAGCCCTTTAATCATTTTGGCTGCCCTTCACTGAACTCTCTCTAGCATATCCCTGTCCTTTTTGTAGTGGGGAGTCCAAAACTGAACACAGTATTCTAGATGTGGCCTCACCAGTGCAGAATAAAGGGGAATGATCACATCCCTTGATCTGCTGGTAACACTTCTTTTGATGCAGCCCAGTATACCCTTGGCCTTTTTGGCAGCAAGAGCACACTGCTGACTCATATCTAGCCTCCCATCCACCAGGACCCCCAGGTCCTTTTCTACACTGCTGCCACTTAGCTGAATGTTTCCCAGCCTGTAGCAGTGCATGGGGTTTTTTCATCCCAAATGCAGGATTTTACACTTGTCCTTATTGAACCTCATAAGATTTCTATTGGCCCACTGTTCCAATTTATCTAGGTCTCCCTGAATCTTGTCCTTGCCCTCCAATGTGTCTACTGGTCCCCCCAGATTGGTGTCATCCACAATTTTACTGAGAGTGCAGTCTATTTCATCATCCAGATCATTGATGAAAATGTTGAACAGCACCAGCCCCAGGACTGACCCCTGGGGCACACCACTCGTTACTGACTGCCAGCTAGACATGGAACCATTGATTCCTACATGCTGAAACAGTTGATCTAGCCAGTTTTCTATCCACCTTATAGTTCACCTATCCAACGCATACTTCCTTAATTTGCCAATGAGAATGCTGTGGGAAACTGTATCAAAAGCCTTGCTAAAATCAAGGTATATCACATCAACGGTTCTTCCTGCATCCAGAAAACCAGTCATCTGATCATAGAAGGAAATGAGATTGGTCAGGCATGATTTACCCTTGGTGAATCCATGTTGACTGTTCCTGATCATGTTATTTTCCTCTAAGTGTTTTAGGATGGCTTCTTTGAGAACCTGTTCCATAATTTTTGAAGGGATTAAGGTGAGGCTTACTGGTCTGTAATTCCCCGGATCCTCCTTTTTCCCTTTCTTGAAAATAGGCACTACATTTGCTTTCTTCCGATCCTCTGGCACCTCCCTGTTCTCCATGAGTTTTGAAAGATAACAGCCAGCAGTGCTGCTATCTCATCAGCCAATTCCCTCAGCACCCTTGGATGCAGTTCGTCCGGCCCCATGGACTTGTGCACATCCAGCTTTTTTAAGCAGTCCCTAACCTGAACCTCCATCACCAAGGGCCTCTCTTCTTCTCTCCAATCTGCCATACCCATGGTAGTGGGCAGGGCGCTGACCCTGCCTGTGGAAACTGAAGCAAAAAAAGCATTGAGCACTTCAGCTTTTCCCTCATCCTCTGTCACAAGGATGCCTGCCCGATTCAGCAAGGGGGCTAGACCATCCCTGATCCTCTTTTTGTTATTAACATACTTGTAGAACCCCTTCTTGTTATCCTTTACATCCCTCGCTAGCCGCAACTCCATTTGTCCTTTGGCCTTTCTGATTTTATCCCTGCAGTCCCTAGCAATATCTTTATATGCCTCCTTAGTCATCTGACCAAGCTTCCACTTCCTGTAAGCTTCCTTTTTATGTTTAAGCTCAGAGTAGAGTTCTCTGCTAAGCCATTCTGGCTGCCTCACATGTTTGTTCTTTCTCCTAATTGGAATGGCAACTTCCTGTGCCCATTGTAGGGTTTCTTTAAAATATAACCAACTCTCTTGGACTCCTTTCCCCTTCAGATTAGCTTCCCAAGGGATCCTGCCCATCACTTCCCTGAGGGAGCCAAAATCTGCTTTTTTGAAGTCCAGGGTTTTTGTTTTGCTTCTTTCCTTTAATCAACATCCTGAACTCAACCATGTCATGGTCACTACTGCCTAGCTTGCCATTTACCCCTACGTCCCTGATCAATTCTTCCCTGTTTGTGAGCAGCAGGTCGAGAGGTGCAAAGCCCCTAGGTGGTTCCTCTAGCATTTGTACTAGATAGTTGTCCCCAACACTCTCTAAAAATTTCCTGGATTGCCCATGCACTGCTGTATTGGCCTCCCAGCAGATGGCAGGGTAATTGAAGTCCCCCATAAGCACCAAGGTCTGTGATCTAGAAGCTTCCGCTAATTGTCCATAGAACACCTCATCCACCTCCTGCTTCTGGTCTGGTGGTCTATAGCAGACCCCCACCACAACATCCCCCTTGTTGCTTTCCCCTCTCAATGTAACCCCCAGACTTTCTACCGGCACGCTTCCACTTCCATAATGGAGCTCTGAGCAGTCGTAGAGCTCTTTTACATATAGTGCTACTCCTCCCCCTCTTCTTCCCTGCCTGTCCTTCCTGAACAGTTTATACCCACCCATGGCAGAGCTCCAGTCCTGCAGACTATCCCACCATGTCTCCGTTATTTCTATGATATCATAGTTCCTTGTCTGCGCTAGTAGTACCAGTTCTTCCTGCTTATTTCCCAGGCTCCTCACATTAGTGTATAGGCACCTAAGATACTCGGCCAATTGCCCTACTTTGTCATGTTAATTTCCAATTATATTACATAATCCTCCTTGCATTTTTTCTTGGAGTTCTCCTCCCCTACTCTCCTCACGTATTGGGGATTCAGGAGAGCACTTAAGACATTTATTTGACACCCCCCCCCCAATGTTCCAACCAGCTTCCCTCATCTTTTGCAACAGATGTTGCCCTCATCTGTAACAACAGAGATTAGCCATAGCTGGACATGGGAAGCTGGATGGAGTAGAAGAATCTCTGAGATTATTCAGAGAATAACGTTTCTGAGCCTTGGTGTTCACTGACAGTGAAATTCAACATAATTCTTCTTACCTCAGTTTACCGCAATCTGTGTGCAGAGTCAGAGCAGTAAATCTGAAAACACTGAAATCTATAATTCAAATTTATGTCCTTGAAGACAAAGAATAGCTTTCATCTTGCTTTTCCAGTTTTTCAATCTCCTCCACTGCCAACAGCTCTAGAAAGATTCAGTTAATTTCTCTTCATGCAGCTCAGTGCCTCTCTGTTGTGCTTGAGGTGGAGAAATAGCAAGGAAAGTCTCCCCCCACCCCCTTTAGAGAAGAGGAGAGAGGGACCGGGCAGAGGATGACTGTATCCTCAGATGACCCTTTTACCCGCACTGCAATGCATTTCAGGAAGTAATGTTACCAGTGGGGGCGCAAGACCCTGGGCAAGTGTAACCCATATGCTACAAGGAGCTATCTCTTTTAGAGATCTCTTGAAGCTAGGTTTTGCTGCTGAGCAGATTTAGCTGTCCAGGTCTAGAAGATTCTGGAAACTAAGTGGGTGGTTGCACTGAGCATTCTCCACAAAGGTGTTTTTTTTGTTGTTGTTGCTTTTTTTACTGCTGCTGTGGTCAGACGCCCTGAGAGCAGCAGCCACACAAAGTTGCAATGAGATGATTCCATGTGCTCAGTGTGTGACCAGGAGAAGCTGAGCTAGGAGCAGACAGTAAAATGTCTTCTCTGCTTTGGAGTATTTTGCAGCAGAGGTCTCTAATATATGACTGATAGCTTGTTAACCAGTAAATTGACTGTATGGTGCTGGTTCCAGAAGAGAAAGAAAAGCCTGTGTATATTCCTAGCTAAGATCCCTGCAACCAAAGAAAGGATTGGTGCTTCTTGCAAGGCAAGCCTTTGGACCTGAACAGAGACTGCAAGTGAGATATGGGCAAACTCCACCAAAACTTTGGGAATCTCTGGTTTCTTTCCTCACACTGTTTCTGTGGGGACTATTCTATTTAAATTCATTTTGGTTTTCTTATGATAAGATTTATCATGTTAGTAAAGTTCAATATATTTGTTCCTAGGTAGTATTTTAATGTAGGGGATAACTAAACAATCTTCACTGTGACTCTTAGGTATCCAGCTGCTTATCTTTAGGGATATGTCTACCTTTAGACTGTTAGTTTGAATTGACTGAAATCAAACTAATCAAGTCAAACTAATAATTATTAGCTTGTATTCATTCAACTACAACTAACAGGGCCACAGTAGGGAAACCAATCTGAACTAGCATGTCCATAGACAGGACTCACTGGCTGTATTCACACACACATGGTTATTTCAAAACAAGTTGTGTCAAAACAACTTGTTTCGAAATAACAGTTTATTTCGAAATAACATTTCGAATTAACAAAATGTTATTTCAAACTAAGAAAAAAAGCGGGAAATGAAATAGCAGGTTCACACTGTGAACCTACTATTTTGCTTCCTCAGGGGGCTGCGGGCACCAGCGGGCTGCAGCGCTGCCCAGCGCTGCTCCCCGCCAGTGCCTGCAAAGGTGGGCTGCAGGAACCAGCGGGGTTCAGTGCTGCCTGGCGCTGAACCCCCCAGTGCCTGCAGATCCGGGCTGTGGGCACCAGCAAGCTTCAGTGCAGCCCAGCGCTGCTCCCCACTGGCTTTTTAAGCCGGCGGGGAGCAGCGCTGGGCTACGCTGAAGCCCGCTGGTGCCTGCAGCCCGGGTCTGCAGGCGCTGGCCAGGGGACACCCCTCAGCACCCTGGCCAGGGTGCTGAGTGTTCCCTCGCCAGGGTGCTAAGGGGGCAGCCCTTTAAATGTTGTTTTGGAACATCTTGTTCCGAAACATGTTCACATGCATTGTTTCAAAACAAGCATTTCAAAACAAGGTTGTTTCGCCCCCAAATGGGGTTTAACTTGTTTTGAAACAACGCCCTTGTTTCAAAACAACGGGTTTCCATTGTTTTGAAACAACAGTGCATCGTGTGAACATGTTTTTTTTGTTTTGTTTTGAAACAACGAGGTTGTTTCAAAACAAAAGTGCTATGTGAACACAGCCACTAGTTCAAACTGAAAGAGGGGCACCATGGGAAGTGTGGGAATATGGCCCCTTGGCTGGGCCATGTTGCCACCCAATCCCCTGCCAGCCTCCAATCCCCACAGCCCAGAACAAGGAAAAGCACCCGCCGCCCAGCTGTAGGTGTGGTGTTGCTAGAGCTAGGCAGGGGATGCTTTCCCCCAGGCACAGCTAAGAAGATAGGAGCCTGGCAGGGAATATTTTCCCTGGCAGGGCTCCTTGCGGCCAGGGAACACCCCTTCCCCACAGAAAGTGCAGTTGGAGTGTGGGAGGAAGGATTCCTCCAGCCCCCTGCTATCGGCACTGGGCTGGGGGATTCCTTTCCCCTCCGCTCCACCTGTGCCGCCTGGGCGAATCCTTCCTCCCCCATTCTGTGCTGTTGGGAGAGGGAGGATATCCCTTCCCCCCCACACTGTCAGCCCTGGGCAGGAGGAGTCCCTTCTTCCTATGCTGCCAGCACAGCAGGGGCGGGGGAGTAGGGAACCCCTCACATGGCTCCCAACTCACCACTGGCTGCCCTCTGGGAAGGGAAGCCTGGCCTGCACCTAGAGCTGCGCTGGGGGAAGGGACCTGAGCTCTGGGAAGGGACCTGAGCTCTGGGAAGGGACCCCCCCCACGCGCAGCTACAGCTGCGCTTATGGGGCTCGGGAAGGGAAGACTCGCTAGGGGAAGGGATCCCCATGCACAACTAGAACCGCTCTTCCAGAGCTTGAGGAGTGCGGTTCTAGCCACATGGGGGAATCCTTTCTCTGAGTGCTGCTCTAGGTTCATTCAGGGCTTCCCTTTCCTGAGCTGGGGAGTGTGGCATCCATTCCCCCAGCTCAGGGAGAGTGGTGCACGACAGGGATCCTTTCCCCAGCCCAGCTGTGAGCGCACCATGGTTCCTTTCCCCAAGCTAGGAGAGTGCGGCTCTAGTGGCGCCCCGGGGGTCCCTTCCTGGAGCCAGGGGAGCTGCTGGGGGATCCCTTCACTGAGCTGGGGAAGTGGTGCTGGAGCCCAGCTCAGGGGGTGGGGGGCACAATTCTTCCAGGGTGCTATGCACCTTGGGAGGAAGGTCAAACAATGTTAATTCGAACTAAAAATAGTTCAGATAAACACATCTAGACACTGTAAATTTCTGCTAGCCAGTTTGAGTTGACAGTCACTTGAAAGTTCCATTAGGTTTTTTTAACTTTGAAGGCCCTTCTCTTCAGTTTGACATAAGGGAAGCCTTAGGTCAAATTGGCAAAGCAGTGTGTGGAGCTGCCTTTATTTTCATTCAACCTAATGTTTATTAGGTCAAACTAAACTATGTGTGAAGACATACCCTAGGAGTTATAGTTTAATATTTTTTGAGGTAATGGAGAAGGGCAGTTAAATGAATTCTAGCACACCTGAAGGTTAAAATTGGTGCCTGAATAGGAACCTGAGAATTTTTCAGAACTCCTCTGTTTTGATTTTGAGGTTTATTATAATACGTAGCTATAAAGAACACAGTGTTAGATGTTGAATTTGTATTTTGCATTAATATTGTCAAAATAATGGAAACTTGTATATAGTTTGGGTAAGATCCTTATAGGATCATTTTCATAGAATCATAGAATCCTAGGGTTGGAAGGGGCTTCATAGGTAATCTAGTCCAACCCCCTGCCAGAGGCAGGACCACTCCCACTAAACCATCCGAGTCATGGTTTTGTCCACCTGGGCCTTAAACACCTTCAAAGATGGAGACTCCACCACCTCCCTAGGCAGCTCAGTCCAATGCTTCACCACTCGCTTAGTAAAAAAGTTTTTTCTAATATCCAGCCTCAACCTCCCTAACCGCAACTTGAGACCATTGGTCCTCGTTCTGTCCTCCGTTACTACCGAGAATAATCAAGCTCCCTCTTCCTTGTGGAGCATCCCTTCAAGTAGTTGAAGGTTGCTATCAAATCCCCCCTCAATCTTCTCTTCTGCAGACTAAATAAGCCTAATGCTTTCAGTCTTTCCTCATAGGGCTTCTGCTCCAGTCCTTTAATCATTTTGGTTGCCCTCCGCTGGACTCTCTCTAGCATGTCCCTGTCCTTTTTGGAGTGGGGAGCGCAAAACTGAACACAGTATTCTAGATGTGGCCTCACCAGTGCAGAATAAAGGGGAATGATCACATCCCTTGATCTGCTGGTAACACTTCTTTTGATGCAGCCCAGTATGCCATTGATCTTTTTGGCAGCAAAAGCACACTGCTGACTCATATCTAGCTTCCCATCCACCAGGACCCCCAGGTCCTTTTCTACACTGCTGCTACTTAGCTGAATGTTTCCCAGCCTGTAGCAGTGCATGGGGTTTTTCCGTCCCAAGTGCAGGATTTTACACTTGTCCTTATTGAACTTCATAAGATTTTTATTGGCCCACTGTTCCAATTTATCTAGGTCTCCCTGAATCCTGTCCTTGCCCTCCAACGTGTCTACTGGTCCCCCCAGCTTGGTGTCATCCACAAATTTACTGAGAGTGCAGTCTATTCCATCATCCAGATCACTGATGAAAATGCTGAACAGAACCAGCCCCAGGACCGACCCCTGGGGCACACCACTTGTGACTGGTTGCCAGCTAGACATGGAACCATTGATTCCTACACGCTGAAACCGTTGATCTAGCCAGTTTTCTATCCATATTATAGTCTGTCTATCCAACCCACATTTCCTTAATTTGCCAATGAGAATGCTGTGGGAAACTATATCAAAAGCCTTGCTAAAATAAAGGTATATAACATCAGTGGTTCTTCCTGCATCCAAGAAACCAGTCATTTGATCATAGAAGGAAATGAGATTGGTCAGGCATGATTTTTACCCTTGGTGAATCCATGCTGAATGTTCCTGATCACTTTATGTTCCTCTAAGGGTGTGTTCACACAGCATTCTTATTTCAAAACAACGAGGTTGTTTTGAAATAAGAAACAACATGGCCACACGACGTACGACCATTTCAAAACAAGGAAACCCCTCGTTTCAAAATGGGAGCTGTGCTTTTGAAATAGGTTAAACCCCATTTCCTATCAAAACAAGGTTGTTTCGAAACCAGTGGTTTCGAAACAACCCTGTGCAGACATGTTGTTTCGGAACAAAGTGTTCCAAAACAAAATTTGACCTTCCTCCCAGCGTGCTTAGCACCCTCGGAGGAAGGGCTACCCCCTCAGCACCCTGGCCAGGGTGCTGAGAGGTGTCTCCTTGTCAGCAGAGGGGGATTGCAGGCACCCATGGGGTGAAGTGCAGCCGCACCTCACCCCGCGGGTGTCTGCAGGGGGACTGCAGGCAAGGGGGGTGAGCCACGCAGCTGGGCACTGCACCCCCCACCTGGTTGCCCCCAAAGCCTGCTGCATTGTCCGGGGCACCTGGCTCAGCCCTCTGCTGCAGGGGCCAGGGTGAGCGTTTCTCCGGGATTCCCCGGTGCCCCGGTCTGCCAGGGGCGGGGCGCCAGGGAATTCCAGGGTGGCGCACCCCAGCCTCTGCAGTGGTGGGCTGAGCCGGGCACTCCAGACCCTGCAGGGGGTTTTGGGGGCAGCCCAGGTGGCGGGTGCAGTTCCCAGCTGCGCGGCTCTCCCCCCTTGCCTGCAGTCCCCCTGGCTGCACTTCATCCCGCGGGTGTCTGCAGCCCCCTCCCCAAGTGAAATAGCATGCCCACACTGTGGACATGCTATTTCGCTCCCTTATTTCCAAGACACCTTTTTTGTCTTTGGAAATAAGGTGTTTTGAAATAACCATTTATTTCGAAACAGCTTGTTTTGAAACATCTTGTTTCAAAACAAGCCCTCTGTGTGTGAACACAGCCTCAGTGTTTTAGGATGGATTCTTTGAGAACCTACTCCATATTTTTTCCAGGGATTGAGGTGAGGCTGACAGGTCTGTAATTCCTCGGATCCTCTTTTTTCCCTTTCTTGAAAATAGGCACTACATTTGCTTTCTTCCGATCCTCTGGCACCTCCCCCGTTCTCCATGAGTTTTGAAAAATAACGGCCAGTGGTGCTGCTATCTCATCGGCCAATTCCCTTAGCACCCTTGGATGCAGTTCGTCCGGCCCCATGAACTTGTGCACATCCAGTTTATTTAAGCAGTCCCTAACCTGAACCTCCATCACCAAGGGCCTGTCTTCTTCTCTCCAATCTGCCATACCCATGGTAGTGGGCAGGGAGCTGACCCTGCCTGTGGAAACTGAAGCAAAAAAAGCATTGAGCACTTCAGCTTTTCCCTCATCCTCTGTCACAGGGATGTCTGCCCCATTCAGTAAGGGACCTACACCATCCCTGATCCTCTTTTTGTTATTAACATACTTGTAGAACCCCTTCTTGTTTTACATCCCTTGCTAGCTGCAACTCCATTTGTCCTTTTGACTTTCTGATTTTATCCCTGCAGTCCCTAGCAATATCTTTATATGCCTTCTTAGTCATCTGACCAAGCTTCCACTTCCTGTAAGCTTCCTTTTTATGTTTAAGCTCACAGCAGAGTTCGCAGCTAAGCCATTCTGGGTGCCTCACATGTTTGCTCTTCTTTCTCCTAATTGGAATGTCAACTTCCTGTGCCCTTAACAGGGTTTCTTTAAAATATAACCAACTCTCTTGGACTCCTTTCCCCTTCAGATTAGCTTCCTAAGGGATGCTGCCCATCAGTTCCCTGAGGGAGCCAAAATCTGCTTTCTTGAATTCTAGGGTTTGTGTCTTGCATCTTTCTTTCCTTCCTTTAATCAGCATCCTGAACTCAATCTTGTCATGGTCACTATTGCCTAATTTGCCATTTACCTCTACATCCCTGATCAATTCTTCCCTGTTTGTGAGCAGCAGGTCGAGAGGTGCAAGGCCCCTAGTTGGTTCCTCTAGCATTTGTACTAGAAAGTTGTCCCCAACTCTCTCTAAAAATTACCTGGATTGCCCATACACTGCTGTATTGGCCTCCCAGGAGATGTCAGGGTAATTCAAGACCCCCATCAGCACTAGGGCTTGTGATCTAGAAGCTTCTGCTAGTTGTCCATAGAACACCTCATCCACCTCCTGCTTCTGGTCTGGTGGTCTATAGCAGACCCCCACCACAACATCCCCCTTGTTGCTTTCCCCTCTCAGTGTAACCCACAGACTTTCTATTGGCACGCTTCCACTTCCATAATGGAGCTCTGAGCAGTCATAGAGCTCTTTTACCTATAGTGCTACTCCTCCCCCTCTTCTTCCCTGCCTGTCTTTCCTGAACAGTTTATACCCACCCATGGCAGAGCTCCAGTCATGCAGACTATCCCACCACATCTCTTTTATTCCAATGATATCATAGTTCCTTGTCTGTGCTAGTACTACCAATTCTTCCTGCTTATTTCCGAGGCTCCTCGCATTACTGTATAGGCACCTAAGGTACCCAGCCGATTGCCCTACTTTGTCATTTTGTTTTTCAATGCTATTACATATACCTCCTTACATTTTTTCTTGGAGTTGTCCTCCCCCACTCTCCTCACATATTGGGGCTTCAGTGGAACACTTAAGACAATTATTTGATCCCCGCCCCATGTTCCAACTACCTTCTCTTTTATTCCTGGTGATACAGTCCCAGCACCCCCCAAGTTCCATCCCTTCCCCCAGATCTCCCACATTGTCATTTACCTGTGGGCTTTGGTGTCCTTCCCCCATTGAACCTAGTTTAAAGTCCTCCTCACTAGGTCAGCCAGTCTGTGCCCAAATATGCTCTTCCCCTTCCTGAACAGGTGATGGCCATCTCTGCCTATCAATCCTCTGTCCTGAAACAGAACTCCATGGTCAAGGAAGCCAAATCCCTCCTGACCACACCATCTTCGCAGCCAGGCATTCACCTGTAGGATGCATTTGTCTCTCCTCAGGCCTCTGTGCTTTACTGGAAGGATTGAGGAGAACACCACCTGTGCTCCAAACTCCTTCACCCTCGCTCCCAGAGCCCTGAAGTCACCTTTGATCTGCTGAGGATCACCTCTCGCAGTATCATTGGTACCCACATGGATAAGATCATGGGGTAGTAGTCTGAGGGGTGGATGATTTTAGAAAATCCCTCCATTACATCTCAGATACGGGCACCTGGCAGGCAGCATACCTCCCTAGAGGCATTGTCAGGGCGACAGATGGGTGCCTCCTTTCGTCTCAGGAATGAGTCCCCAATCACCACAACCCTATGGTTCCTCTTAGGTGAGATGGCTGTGATCTCCCCAGCCTCTGGGGTGCATGGGGTCTCCTCTACCTCCTTCATTTTAGTTATCCCTGTGTCTGTGATACACAGAAGGAGAAACTGTTGCAGAAGCTATTACAGAAATGGGATGTGGTTCCTAGTCATTTTGAGATTTTTCTCTGTGAGTGATAGACCAACAGGGTGGTTGACAGATGCTACACCAGTTTACAGACAGAGATCCAGGAGAAGCCTGATGCTGTGAGGCTCTTGTCTATAAGAGTGGGTGTTGATTTCAGCCAGTGAAACTGACTAATGTGAATTCTTGCCTAAATTAATTGGATTATGGGCATGATGCTCTATAGAGAGAGATCTTTGTTAAGATCCCAGAGAATGGTATTTTATGTACTTAATTCCTGTACTGCTTTGGATACAAACTATAGCAACTGAAGGAGACGTTTGCTAAATTCAAGAGCTGGACTGGAGCTAGCTGCAAAGATCCTTTGTTTGGTGACAAGGATCAGAGATGTCTGAGAGAACTGAAGCTGCTATTTTGCAACTTCTGAGGGATCTACAAAACTTGTGGATTGTTGTTTCAAGAAGACTGCAGCGAATGGCAGTGATTTAAGCAGAGGAGAATGCAACCCATATGCCTAATCAAACAAGCAATTTCTTGAAGCTGGGTTATGGTGCTGGGCAGATTTGGCTGTCCAGATCCAGAAGCTTCTGGATCTCAAGTGAGTGGCTGCATTGAGCATGCTTCTCTAGTTTTTCTACTTCTGCTGTGGTGAGATGCCATGACAGCAGTAGCCTGAGAGTTACAATGAGAACGCATGTGCTGAGTGTTTGTCTAGGAGAAGTTGAGGCAGAAGTAGACAGCAAGCCTCCCCCCACTTTGGAGTATTTTGCAGCAGAGTTTTCTCATAGATGAGTTGTGATGCTGTCTGAGTTTGGGGATTGTTTATGATTATCTTTTATGTTAATATTTCATATTTGCAATAATCCATAGAAGATATGCCATGTTTGGTACCAATGGAAAGGTTATAATCTGCCAGAAATGGTTATGTGATTTATATGTAAGTGTCATCTCTATTAGAAGTTAGGATTAGTTTTGTTCTGTTGGTGTTTCATGTTATTGGATTCCAGGGCACTACCACACTGTATGTGTACAAAATCATTGACTTTCTTAATGGCCTGTTAAGGAAGCCCCCAGGTACAGTGAGCTCAACGAGAAACCTGTTGAGCCACTAGGACTTGTCCATTTGATTCAACTCCATTTTGATTGCAAAGACACTCCATGGTGTGGGGAAGAACAGAGGTGATAAAAGGCAGTGTCCCCAACTCCATTTTGTCTTTAGTCTTCAGTTTCCAGTCTTCAGCCAATATCTTCCTCTGCAACTGTTGTGCTGCAACTGAACAAAGGACTGAGACCCACACTGGTGCTAGTTGTATACCAGAGGAATTTGACTAACCTGCAAACTCCAGGTTCTTCAAGCATTTGCTTTATATGGACTCTAAATCATTTGTATGGATGTGATTCACTTTGACCCTTTAATGTTTCTCATATTTTGTTTCTTTTCTTATTATTTTAAATCTTTAGTGGTAGTTACTAAATGATTGACTGGCAGCATGGCATGTTATCACCATTTTGGAGACAGGTGCAAAAACTGGCCTTGAGGGGAGAATTACTGAAGAAGCTCCAAAGGGGAAGAACCAGGAATAATGGATTGAAATTCAAAAGGCAACATTTGGGCTGAATGTGAAGAAACTTCTTAACATTAAAGAAGCCCTTAGAGCCATCAGCAAAGGGTTTTTGTTGGAAGGGATGTCCTCCCAGTTACCTGCAATATTTATAGCTAGCCTGAACAGAGCCGTGGAAATGAGCTGTTGCGGACTAGTCCTGCACAGGCTCCTGGGGAGGGATGGATGATCTCATGATGTTTCCCTTTTCTGGTTGCAATTTCCCATGTGCAAAAACTGCCCTTTGTTTTCAGGTTCCAGGAGACTCTTGGATCCCTTCTCAGATGCTGTGTATGAGGAGATTGATTATAACTTGAAGAGAGAGAAGTTGGAGATGTTCAGTCGCTCAGGTCTGTGCTTCTCAGTGTTAACAGGGAGCAAATATGTAAGGGAATTTCCATTCTAAGGCACTGATCCAAAGCTAAATCACTGCAGCTCCAGCCCTAAGAGCTTGTGACTGTAGTTGGGCAATTTTTTTTATTATTATTATTTTAAATAATAAAAGAAACACCTTCAGCCGAATGTCGTGCTTGCCTAGGGGAACATTATTCTGTTGGAGCAGCTACTCACCATGGGCTGTGCCAATTTTGCCCACAGACTGTTGTCTGAAGGAAGAGATTTTTCTTGTTGTTCAGTGATGGTTCCTCCTTGCTAAATGGGCAGTTCATATATGGTTTTACTTTTCCTCACAGTGTAAAAGTTATTTGCTGCTTCTGACTGCATGTATTTGGTGCCAGGCAGTGGAAGTGCACTCACTAGCCACTTAGGGGATGGTCCCCCAGCAAGCCCACCTCAGTTCCCAAATACCACACTGGGAACTTCCATTCTGCAAGGATCAGGACCATTCCCTGATGACTGTAGGCTCATATACTCTGGTCCATCCATTTAACAAAGAAACTGAGATACAAACAGCTTTTGCCCCAGTTAGGCACACACATCTTCACACTCTTAAAAATCCACACAGTTTTAGATAAAACAAACATGTATTTGTTGATTAAAACATGTTTTTAAGTGAATACATAACAAATCAATGCATAATCAATTTAATAATCTGTCAGGAGTTACTAGAAGCAAATAAAAGATAGGATGCTTTTTGCTGTAGTCCATTTCAATCTTGTCAGTTTCCAAAGGGATAGCCATGTTGGTCTAGTCCAGGAAAAACAAACAAACAAACAAACAAAACAAAAAAACAAAACAAAACATGGAGTCATGTGGCACTTAAAGACTAACAGATTTATTTTTTGCAAGAGCTTTTGTGGGAGAAAATCCCACTTCATCAGATGCTTCGAAGATGGGTGAACTTATAGAAAGGAATGAAAATCAATGCAAGGGGGTGTAAAATCAGAGCAGTTGTTAGGTTCAAACCATGGGAAGCCTGAAGTCAAATGACCTTTTGTAATGGGAAAAGAACCCATAGTCTGTGTTCAATCCTGCTTTCACCAAATTTAGTTTGCATATTAATTCGAGTTCAGCTGTTTCTCTTTGAAGTCTTGATGTCCTGGTCACATCTCTGACAATGGTCGTAAACAAATCATTTATCGAGTGATTAGAAAGTTAGAAGTGCTCAGCAACTGGTTTCATTGTTTTGTGATTCCTGATATCAGGTCTATGTTCATTTATTCTTTTGTGCAGCAATTGTCGTGTTTGTCCCATGGTTTGAACCTAACAACTGCTCTGAGTTGCTGTTACTGTATGACCTGATCCTATGTTTTACACCCCCTTGCATTTAGTTTCATTCCTTTCTGTAAGTTCACCCATCTTCAAAGCATCTGACAAAGTGGGATTTTCTCCCATGAAAGCTCATGAAAAAAATAAATCTGTTAGTCTTAAAGTGCCACATGACTCCTTGTTTTTTTTTTTTTGTTTTTTGTTTTTTGTTTGTTTGTTTGGTTGGTTGGCTTTTTTTCATTTTAATCTGACTCCCATGGCTGGCTGAGGATAGTTTCACATCAATTCTCTGCCCTTCCTTAGGCAGGACTCAAACTGTGCTTATATGTGGAGATATTTTAAGATGGAAGTTCTCTGGCAAAAAGCCCCAAATACTTTAAAGTGTGACCTCTCTCCTCCTCCCTGAAGCCAGGTGATTCACTTGGTTCAGAAAGTGCAGGTGATCTCCCCCTCTTTGGCCAAGGTGTTACAGACATTTTGTTGGTCCATTGTCATTCATATTTTCTCTGGATGTGTGTTTATAGCCCTAACTGTATGCTGGGAGACACTTCTAATTGTCTGCCCCCACCTGGGTGTTTCCAGTATGTGAAATACATACTGCAGTAAACTTGACATTATAACAGTAATGAAGAGCATGTTATGAGTGTTGATAAAGGAAACTTGCATGGCATATTTTGCACTAAATCATAGAGTTACATTGCAAAAGTGAACAAGAGTGTTACACAGATCATATTCTAGGTGTGCAGTGGAGCATCCTGTCATAGCTGTTTAAATAGTTACTTTTTATATCCCTGTTCTTGAGCCATCCTAGTAGAAAATCATGATTAAAAAAATGAATGGCAAGCATTCAAATTGAAGGGGGGCACACTGGAGTCTAAACCAAAATTATTCTCTTGAGTGTGAAATAGCCATGCTGGGGCACACTGAGGACTTTGATATATAGCACCCTGAATCATGGCATTCCTATTCAGAAGACTTTGTTATCTGCAGCAAATATGATCAATGAGCCCTAACAGAAATGGCCTGTTCTCTTGTCGATCTGTGGGTCAAAGGCCTTTGACATAAGATAACTCACTACACCTGGTTTGCCCCTGACATTTGACAAAATTGTGTCTGTGCTGAACTCATATTTCTCACCTGTATTATCAAATGTTTTATCTTTGGTAACTTTCTCAGCATACTTCAATTCCATCCCCTTGCTGAGCCAAATTTCACATTCACTATCCCTCAGGAGAAGGCCTTGGCCAACAAAACACTATCATTGCACACTGAGAACATTTGTGTTATGGCAACCAATGTGATGCTGGTCATCATGAACAGAAGGATGATTGTCATTGACAAACTCAGTAGAACAATGGCAAATCAATCACATTAATGCCATTGGCAAATATTACTTGTCCAAATTCATCTTAGCTCTGTTTGTAAATTCAAAGACATCAAGTGCTATTTCTGCAAAAAGAAACATCTCATTGAGAGAGTCTGCCAATCAAAAGTCAAAAGTGTGATGAAAAAGACAATGACAACTATTTATATCCTTAAACCTCTGACATACATGATGCTACCTTCAACAGTAGTGTCAGGAATCTTTATTACTTTCAGAACATACCCAACAAGGAATCTCAAGGTTTTGAAATGTTCATAAGAGTGTTTATTAATATCTATCAGTGCAAAATGAAAGTTGGCAATGTTTCTGGAGTGTCAATCATCAATAAAGACACATTGTCAGTTCTTTTGACATTGTCATCCCAAATTGTTAAGTCCATCATGCAGTCTTCAAGACTACAATGAACAAAATGCTGACCTCATCAGAAGCTGTGATGAAAATTTTTATGTCATGGGGTGTGCAAAATTTCCTTTAATCATCACAAATGGTCAATATGACAAAGTCTTATGTATGAACTGGTTCACACAATCAGGAATCAGAATCCAAGACATCCATGCCAGCAAGGCAGAGCAACTAACAAAGATCATTGCTGAAATCCCTCAAGTGTTTTCTGAAGAACTGGGAGTTTACAAAAAGAAAAAGGAGTTGTTCCACTGGCTCCTACAGTCATGCCCATCCACATGAAGGTTAGGAATGTACAATTTACCTTTCATCAAAAAAGATACAGAGCTTCAATACTCAGGCTAAATGGCAAAGTGACAATTTGTGGACGTTATAAATAGATTTTGAACAAGGCACTTAAACAACACCTTTACGCAGGGCCAGCTGTCAACTAAACGGTCACCTCTTGCTGGATGAAAAGTCTTCACAAAAGTCAGCTTTGCTCAAGAGTTTCAACAAGTGATTTTTCACAAAGGTGCTGCAGATGACTATGGTTCATCAAAGAGTGTTTTGAGTCATGTGTCTCCAATCTGGAAATTCCATTTCCCTTGGAATTCTCCAACACTTCATGGAAACTCTGCTTTCCAGAATCCCAGGTGCTGTAGCATATTTTGGTGATATTCTGATTATAGTATCAACTGAGGATGAACTTGCCAAGAAACTTTGAGAAGTCTTGCACTGATGTGCAGTGTCAGCTGTTTGAATCAATAAGGGGAAATCTGCATTTGGAACAATAAGTATCACCTTCTTTGGCTATTGATGAATCCAGTATCCACCAAAAACACAGGAGCCAAATTCCAAACAGGAATTTCAAGCTTTTCTTGGGTTGATCACCTTCCATCACAGACTTCTTCCAAAAAAACAGCAATTCCGAAATCTCTTAATTAATGATCTCTGTTCTGCATCAGCTGTTCTTGACTCATCTGCCAGCAGATGCTATCATGTTTGATAATGGAACTGCTTTTACCTCTGACAAGTTAATTTGCATCCAATTTGCATATGAGTACTTATAGTCAAATTTGACTCAGTCTCTTCAGGATTACATAAGGCCTTTTTTTTTTTTTTTTTTTGTCATTACAACAGGTGATTTGACCTCATCTTACTCTATATGCTGTTCTCCAGTGATTGAATCTTTACAGGTGCTTTGATTTCCTATTAGAATGTGACCTGATCCTATGACTTACCTTTACCTGCATTTATTTGCATTTATTTTCCTCCCATTCTGCAAGTTCCCCCTTCTTCATAGTGTCTGACAAAGTGGGATTTTCTCCCACAAAAGCTCATGCAATAAATGCATTTGTTAGTCTTTAAAAGTGACACAGGACTCATTTGTTATTCTACCATCACTGTCACCTATTAGACTGAAATCTACACTACATTATCTCTTGATTTCCATTCTCCTACCAACTGTTGTGTCCTTTCTTACTTTGTATTCCTCCCACTTAACATTAAAATCAGGCATGGAGAGATGTTGGGCATCTCCCAACCATCCACCCCCAATCCCTAGTTTAAAGTTCTATTAACCTGTTGTGTCGGGCTCCATCCTAGAATACTCTTACCCTCCATATTCAGATGAAGTCCATCCAAAGATAACCATCTTCTGTCCATGAGTGATTCCCAGAGGTCATACGTCGCAAAGCAGTCTTTATAGTACCATTGTCTAAACCAACTGTTGATCATCATAATTTGGCACACCTTTGTTGCCCTCCATTGGGGATGGGCAGGACCCCACTGAAGACTACCTGAACCTCAATTTCCTTCATAATCTTCTCCAACTTGGCACAGTCTTCTTTGATATACTTCAGAAAGACTCAAGTCATATAATTTATACCCACACGAAGGAGAGTCAGTGGGTTCTTTCCTGTTCTTGTTAGGATGATCTTTAGCCTCAGAGTCACAGCCTCTATCTTAGCAGCTGGCAGACAGCAGACACTTTTGTTCTCTGGATCAGTTCTGCTTACCAACATGGCTGTTCTTCTCAGTCAAGTAGACCCACCCTTGCTTGGTGATGGTGTGGTTCTCTGGCCTATCCCTGTTCTATGAGGCTATAAGACCTCTTGTCTCCTATTATCTCTCACTATGCACTGTAGTCATTCATCTATACATCTGAGGCTTTTATTTGGTGGTATATCCATTGGCTCATCAACTCTCTGTATAGGACTAGGTGCTCTTCTCTGCTTGCCCTCCCATCTTCAGTTACCACTGGCTGTGTCACTTCTTCATTTTCCAACTCTGAAAACCTGTTTCCAAGTTTTGTTTTTTCCTTCACTAGTCTGTTTTTTCCTCCGCCTGGTTCTCACAGTCACAGGCTTCCACTGGTCATTTTCCTCACCAGCAGTCTCCTCTCAGAGTTCTTTAGTCCTGATTATATCTGTAAGTCTGTTTATTTTTTTCCCTTCAGCCTCCACGGTCTGCTGCTCAATCAGCAGGTTAAACCCCCTTCTAAACTCAAGCAGAGTTTCCACTTACATCTCCAAGTCTCAGATCTTTTCTTCCATTAGCTCTATGAGGCAGAGTCATGGCCCTTTTGTCCTTTGTGTCATTTTCTCTCAATATCATAGTGGAACCTCCTCCCAAGGGTGGAGCACAGGGGCATTCTCAGGGCATCACCCAACACCACTGTCAAGATGGTTAGAGTCAATCAGAGCCTATTTTAGCCTGTCCAGGTCAACGTCAAGATGCCCAACCATAGCTTATGTACATCAGTACCAGCCTCAGGGCAAACAGTGAAGAAGCAGGGCACAAAACCCAAACTAGCTATCAATTTTGTACTTAGATTTCACCATCAAGCATCAAGTGTACGCTTTTCAGGCACTAAAACAGTCTAACCATGGAGTCACAAACTGTCTCTTTGGGTGCTCGGATCTACCTGGTCAGCTAGGGAAGCTTTCCTTTTTGACAGATGACACCTTACACTAAAAATCACAAAACTATTAAGGTTCCTCCCAGTCCCATAGAATCTGTTGCTTACTTGAGGTCTATTTCACTTGGATCTCACACTAAACATGCTTGTCACCAACCCTATAATAAATTCTATAAGGACTAATTATCTCAGAAAACAAATGAGCTACTGACAAAGCTAAAGCTTCTAACCATACAAACCCAAATGAGCTACAGTTTGAAATTTTGAAGAGTAATAGAAGATGCTATAAGAATCAAGTCATATGTCTACTTTAAGGCTGATCTAGGTCAAGGACTGTGGGTGTTTGTGTAATGCTTAATGATCCTTTCTACTCATAGTCCAAGTGTCATGAAAGCCAGTTCCTGTGTGATAGGCCTTTTTATTCCTTCCACTGTTTGGAGTTGTAAAATCAGCTACTAGGAGGAATTCAGTTTCTCATCCCCTCTTGTGGTAGGAGGAACCCTCTATAAAATGTTTTGCCCTCTGAAGTTTCATGGTGTTTTATGTTGTGTTGATGGGTCTTCTTTCCTTGGGAAGGAGATTACATTTCCTGTGCAACTAGTATTTCTCACTTGTTGGTGCTTCTCTCCTGTCTATTGATTTATAATTGCAGAGAAAATGCTCAACTGTTCCCTTATAACACAGGTACAGAGATTTCAAGTGTGATTAATAACGGTAGTGACTTCCAAAACATCCCATACACACTGAGTGCATGTTTGTAACTCCAACACCTACTGTAACAAAACAGACACACAGTGAGCCAGACTGGATGCAGCTCTGTAATGGTCAGTGCTCATGTGAGACCTCAGGGCCTTGGCATGAGCTGGCACCTGGTCTGCCACTGTCACAGCCTAACCAGAAAGCACCATGGAGATCTGATCCACTGATTAATGGGGTAAGCAGGTATTTAACCTTAAAAAGCAGGAGTACCTTCTGTGATTGAACAGACCAGGAATATTGTGAAAGTTTCCTGGACCCATAGCCAGAGATGTGCCCTTCCCCCACCTCCCAAGGAATGGGAATTCCTGGCATCCTTCAGGTCACAAGGTAACATGGTTCCATTCAAATAAACTCCAATACAATGTTGATTTCTCTTGGAAAGCCTGGCTCAGTCTCTCAAGACAGCATCTTCTTTGCAAGAACAACTAGACTGAACTCAGAAATCCTGCTCCAGAATCATGATGTGTTCCCAGGCTGTCTGTTCTGCTGTTCTTACTGTAACAAATTTCTGTTTCTCCAGTTTCCTACTCTGAAGATTCAGTGACAAAGCTGCAGTATTACAATGGGGATAGTGAGAGGGAAAATGATCCTGGATCAGAAGGTAATGCGGGAGGGATAGATTCAGACCAAGAGCCCCAAATCTAGACAGAAAAAAAAGAATTTATGTGACATTTTCTGTAGTCAGAGCCATTTCCCCTCACAGTAGCCCAGGTTTACACAGCGGGATCTTATCTGATTTAACAAAATTCCTGCCCGAGTCTCAAGATGGGAATATGTGACCCTCTCCTGAGCACACACCCCTGTGTACGACTCCCAGTTAGCTCCCCAGGTGAGGAGCTGGAGGGGAGGGGCCATTCTCTTTGGGTGAAGTTGTAACCTCAACTCCCAGTGCTGAGAGCTAGGGTAGATGGTCCTGTGTTATAATTACAGATGGGCTCAGACCAAGTCACTGATCTAAATCCACCAGAGCTTTGGGGTGTGGGTTGAGTTGCCAATTGTCACCCCAGCTCTGGATCTCACTTTTCCAGCTGTCATGTGTCACAATGACAGGCTGAAGCAAAACTCTGAATTTGCTGGATGGGGCCCATTTCTAATAATAAGTGGCATGACAGTTCTGCTCCAGTTGCTTTCAAAGGAGTGGATGAATTTGGGCCTTTTGGCAGTTTTACCTGTGGCTGAGTGGAGGAGACACTGAGCAGAGGAGCTAGTTGTAATGAGAGGCTGGAGAGGTGTCAAGCTGAGCTCTGGACTGGCTTGAGAGGCTCATGGAGAGAAGGATCTCACAAAGGATCAGACCAGTCACATCCCAGCAGGATCTTTAATTCCTGCAGTGTGAAGGTCCCCCCTCCCTCATGTAAGAGGAAAATTCCAAGCTGTCTGAAGAGCTCAGCTGGATTCACACAGGTTTGTTTTGGCTGGGCAGCGCCTGTGTCCAACCTGTTACCTCAGCACCAGCCGAGATCCTGCTCCACTGAAACCCATAACAGAGCTGCTGTTAGACCCTGCAGGGACAGGACTGGCCACTCGTTATCTAGGGGACTCCTGTTTTACTGCAGTTCTCTGGAATGTGCCGCTCTCAGCCTAGACAGCCTACACCTTTCCCTCACATGTGCCGTGATAAACAGTTCTAGTTACAAGGGCCACCTGCCCTGAAGAGATCCTCCAGGTGACATGGGCTGAGTGTAGTGTTTGCTTTTCCAGATGGAGCTTCACCAGAGGGGTCTCAGTGGAATTACGATAACCTGGAGGAGCCTGCCATGGACAACATCCCCCAAGGTCCAGATGCCCAAGGTGAGCAATGAATTTGGCTCCTTGAAGCAGTGTTATCCTGTTGAAATAACAAAATATATTTCCCAGTAGGGATGATAGTAGTTTGTTAAGAAAACTACCAAGTTCAGAAGCAGTATTTGCTATTGGTGCAGGGCTGGGGGTTCTGAACAGGTGCATTACAAAAGCAGTGTGGAGAGTCAGGGCTAGGAAAGCCTGTGATGTCCTAAGACATGGCAGAGGCCCATTGCAGGGACTATGGGAGCAGTTTGATCAGGAACTGCCCAAGCTATACCTGGCTCAGGTCACTGTTCTGTGACCCTCACTGCCCTGAGCACTAAGGTTACTCACTATTTGTAAGGACAGCACCCTGAAGCAGAGTCTCTGTCATGCAGCCATGTTCCCTGCCAGCCTTTCCTGCCACATGGCTCTTGTGGTTTATCAACATCTGTTTCAGATAAAATATGAAAGGAGAGTGGGTGAGACAGGCAGATTTTCACCCCAGAAACCCATAACTCACCCTTATTAGGTGCCTCCACTTCCAGTGGTGTTAGTACTTTGGAGACTGATGTTAGTTTGTGGGGTTGGAAATTAAGTGCTAAGAGATCATTGAGGAGTAGTGTAGTTCATGTATCTGTAGCTTCTGGTTTATTTCTATCTTCACTGTGAATAATCTCTTAATCGCTTCACCTCTTTACTTCAGAGGCCCCCATCCTGCCAGGAGATGTCACAGGGGAAGGTTATGATGATGCCAGAGAAGTGTCTGAACCTGAATATGACCCTGTTTTGGGACAGGAGGAGGAGGAAGGCAGTGTGGCAAGTTACTGGAACAAGGATTCACAAACAGGTAAGTTAGTTCTTCACAGTGTCTCGACTGAATAGGTAACACAGAGAGGAAAATTCATGGCCAAACTAATGCGTGTGGTAAGACGTAATTTTCTCTTCATTCTGTCCAGGCAAAGGCGTCACTGCCCACAGTGGTGACAGGAAAAGCTGGATCATTGCTGTGTGGTACTTAAAGATCAAAGCATCAAGATCACTCAGTGTATGTCTACACTTAGAGCAGAATACAAATTGCCTGTCATCAATTCAAATTCTGTTAAGTGCATGGACATGGCCGCTTTCATCAATTCAAACTGATACACTCCTCAGTTCAAATTGATGAAAGCTGACTTCAAATTTGCCAAACCTCCCTTGACATCAATGTGAGGATCAATTTGAACCCAGTAGTTTGAAATGAGCCAGTGTGGCATGTCAATTCGAACTCAGTGAGTTCGAATTGACAAGGGATGACCAACTTCCCAGGGTGCCATACACTTTTGCAGGAAGACCAGTCCTTCAGCACCTGGGGCCAGCAGCCCCAAAGGTGCCTTCAACCCCCCCCCCCCCCAGCCACACTGGCCTAGGGGGAGCAATAGGGTTCGTGTTCCCCAGCTATGGACAGGGACCACAGCCCCCACTTCAGCCTGTCCAGACGCCAGCTAGGAGCGCACCCTGGTGGGCAGATTCTGCACTGCTGATCCCCACCAGGAGGAGACCCTGGCGATTGGATTCTGCAGCACTGTCTGCCCACCCAGAAGACATCCCTGCAGGCGGCTTCTGCAGTGCTGGCCACCTACTGGGAATGTACCCTGGCTGGAGCCTTCTACAGTGCTGGACGTCCACCGGGAATGTGCCCTGATGGGCGCTCCTGCAACATTGGCCACCTGCAGGGAACGCACCCCCACGGGTGGCTTCTGCAGCGCTGGCTGGTGGGGGCCAGCACTGCAGAAGCCACCCATCGAGATGTCTTCCTGGTGGGCAGCCAGCACTGCAGAAGCTGCCCGCTGGGGTGCATTCCTGGCTGGTGGCCAGTGCTGCAGAAGCTGCCTGCGGGGGTGTCTTCTGGGCGGGTGGCTAGGGCTGCAGAAGCCACCGGCTGGGGTGAATTCCTGGCAGGCGGCCAGCACTGCATGAGCCACCCCCCAGGGTGCGTTTCTAGCAGGTGGCCAGCACTGCAGAAGGCTCCCGCCGGGGTGTGTTCCCAGCGGGCAGCCAGCACTGCAGAAGCTGTGCACCAGGGTGTCTTCCCGGAGGGCAGCCACTGCTGCAGAAGCCATGCACCAGTGTGTTGCTGGCGCATGGCTCCCTGGGGAGAAGCCTCCCCGCCCCACCTTGCAGGGGAAACTTCCCCCGCCAGGCTCCAGCACTCTGAGCCTGGCATAGTGTAAGGTATCCCCTCCCCAGTTCTAGCTGCAGATGCTTTTCCCTGTGCCTGGCTCGAAGTGCCAGAGCCTGGCAGGGGATTGGCTGTGGCAGTGGCTGTTTTACACGGCCATCATGCCACACTTCCCATGGTGTCCCCCCACATTCGAATTGGCAAGTCCAGTCCATGGACATGCCAATTCAAATTGGAGTTTCTGGTATGGCCATGTCAATTCAAATTTACCGAATTTGAATTAATAATTATTTATTCAAATTGAACAATTTGAGTTCAGTAATTCAAACTGAAATGCTAGGTGTAGACATAGCCTCAATGTCTTAAGCTCAAATTCTTGTATGGTTGCCACATTTTAGATGTACTGGACTCCCAACAGTTTACTGTGCATATATTTTTGTGCAGCATCTTATAAACCAAAGTCCTGTTACTCTGCACAAGTCTTAAAGATCCAAGGACACTTCCTGTAGAGGTTGGGCTTTGCCCCCTGTACTTGGCCAACATCTCCCCTCCCCTCCTTATTGTGTCATGAGCAGAGACATCCCAGCCAGCCCAGAGAGGTACAGTGATGATCAAACTGCTTAGGATTATTGTTAGGGTAGCAAATTTTACAATGTCTCTAACAAAGAGCTCCTTGCTGACAAGTGCTTGGGTTTTGTACAGGAAGTGACAGCCTGCTTCAGTTGCCACCTAGTGATTTTAACTAATGTGAAAACTGTAGGTTTTATGTCCAGAAAGAGTAAAAAGATGATAGATTAGATCTTGTCATGGACCCAATCAAAATAATAAGGGGGGGGGGTTCCTAGATGGTACTATAGGCTATGTCTATACTCGGGGTTTAAGTCAACTTAAACCACTATAAATCAACTTAAGACATTCCTTGTCTATATGTAGAAATTATGTCAACTTCAGCTTAGCTTGATTGAATAATGCCTGTCCTATAAGTTGGCTGAAGCATTTAATCTGGCTTTACAAGGCAGGGCCCAAACTCTTCCTCGCCCCAGCAGGTGCTCGGGGTCTAGGGCCCTGATCCAGCTCCTTCTCTTTTGCGAGGAGCTGGGGGATGGAGCCAGCTCCCAGCCCCTCTCTGCAGGCAATGGATGCTGGCAGCCAGTTCGTGCAGCCTGCAGAGAGGGGCTGAGAGCCCAGTGTGGCCCCCAGGATTTCTCCGCAGCTGTGGGAGTTAGGAGCCGGCTTGGAGCCTGATCTGGCTCCCAGCTGTTTGCATCAGGGAGCAAACAGCTCAGAGCCAGGTCAGGTTCACAGAGTCCATCCCACCACAGGAGCTCGTTCCACATGCCCCTGGCTGCTTGCAAGTGGCCAGGGCAGGAGCCAGCTTTGTGCACCCTGACATGAGCCATATTGGGCTGCAGGGGCCAGAAGCTGGCTCCTACATCCCTCCCCATGGCAAGGGGCACAGAGCCCAATCTGGTTCTGTGCTCTTTGCCAGCACCAGCAGGAGGCTCAGAGCTCAGTGTATTTCGCAGGCTGCCAGCCTGTGAACTTGACCAGCTCCAAGCTGCCTGGTGGGCTGAGAGCAGCTTACCTGCTGCAGCTTGGGCCAGATAGGGCCCCCCAGAGCTGACTGGGCTCTGGGTGCTCAGTCAGCACCGGGGATGGGGTAGGGAGTGAGGTGCCCCTGGATATATCTGCAGTGTGTCCATTGCAGACATACCATGAAGTTGACATAAGAATGTCAAATTAAAGTTGACCGTGTTAAATCGACTTCCTAGCCCTGCACCCCGCCCCACACACACAGTGTAGATGTAGCCATAGAGTACACTGCTCTCCTGCTGTTCAGCTACACATAGCTATAGATTGGATCCATTGATTGTATGTCTCTTTTGGTATTTTCAGGTTGGCATCAGCACTCACTAAGGAGGGAAGGTGTTTGTGAGATGGAGAAGGAAATCATGTCTCTGCCTCCTGGAGACACAGGTTATGATGATGTGGGACATAGTGACTCTGGGAGACCAGTGTCAGAATGATTTGATTGGACAAAATAATCTTTTGACGATGTAAATGCTTCTGCTCTCTCTCTCATAAAAGCAATGTCTTGTATGATTCCCAGAGACAGAGAGACACAACTGTTTTTTTTTTTTTAATTAGGGTTTCTGTGAAGTTGCAGAAAATACAAGTGTGAGTGGGAAAAAGTTCAGAAATCTCCTCTGAGTGAGTTCCCAATGATCAGCCACAACAGAAGTTTCCTGCTTGTTACTCCATGTAATTTCTTCATCTTGAATTTGTGCCTTTTCCTTAATAAATCCTTTCTGAAAAGTCTGCCTAGCAGCATGAGCTTTTCTTGCCAGATGAATTATGCAGTTTACAGGGTTCACGATATGGGGAGGAGAGGTGTAAAATGAATGTTCTAGAAAGGATGAGAAATTATCAAGAGAACATTTTGTGATGAGCAACATGGTTGTCCCTAAAGTGAATGCAGATTTGAAACGTTCATTAAATCCAAAAACATAAATGGGAAATTCTCCCAGGCTAAGTCACATGTAAAATAAAAGAAATGAATTCCCCATTAGTGATAAATACAGAAAAGGAATATTTCTGCTATGTTGATAAATTAATTTTATAGATGCAATGGGTGACAACGGGAAGGTTCATCAGAATCTGGGTTGTTACTGAAGAAAAAAGGCTACAACAATTAAGAAGGCAATGAAGTGATACTAGAAACCCCAGTAAAACAGTTAGTCACACAGCAACATCTTTATTTCCATGTCAAGCCACAGATAGAGTTTAAAATCAAATTTGAACTGAGTAATGAGCAGTGGAAGTGCCAGAATTATTCTCAAGATAAATCTTCAGTGAATTCAGTAGCAGAATGTATGTAGCATACATCACTATTTCACAGAAATGTCCTTTCTTTTCTAATCACTTATCCTGCATTCAGCTTGGTAACTTCATTTCTAGAAGGATCAAATGGGAACTGGAAAGGATGACAGAAGGCAAAGGCAAATGACTGGAAGCAGTAGATCTCATGGGGTCATATGGGGAGACAAGAAAAATAACATTTTATTTTTGAAAGGAGAAAACCCAAAGAAGACATTGCCAAACTGTGTATTAGGACATACTGACCCTTGAAAACTTAACAGGGAAATCTCAGGGACTGTGCTATCCTGTTCCAGGAGCTGTGTCCTTAAGACAAACTGGGAAACAAAGAAAATGAGTGCAGAGAAAGGAGGTGGCCATAATGTGAATGTTTGTACTTTGGAGGAAACCCAGGCTGCTGACTCTTCTTAGCAATGGAGCCTTAAAGGAGAAGCAGGTGGAGGCTTCCTTCTCTTTCAGGCTGAAGGAATTCTGTCAAACGTTCCTGGATTTGGTCAGTCCATTGGCGGGGGGGAGAGGGGGCAAATATTTACAGGCAAACAAAGGAGAACTCCTCACGAAATGGCATATACCTATCCTAAAGAAAAGGAAAGAGACCAGGGACAGTATCAGGGGAAGGTGACTATAACCCAGCCCTCCAGGGATAATTTTTTGAATATGCAAACAGCAGGGCAAGATGCAAAAGTGATAACCAAACTCAATAAACCCTGATGGGTGGCACTTAAGCCAGACTCCTGATCAGTAATGAAACATGCTTCTGATTCATCACACCAATTATTATGAAGTGTAACAAAACATACACAGTCCCCTTTATTGCTTTCTGGCTCTGGCCTGGTTCCTTACTAAGTACTGAATCTAAAAAAAACAAAAACAAAAACAAACAAACAAAAAAACCAAACAAAAAAAACAAACAAAAAAAACCCCACAAAAAACAACACCACAACTAGATCCAAAGGTGTAGCCATGTTAGCCTAGTTCAGCAAATCAAAAAAGGAGACCTGTGACACTTTTAAAGACTGACAAGTTTATTTATTGCTTAAGCTTTCATGAGAGAAAATCTCACTTTGTCAGACACTGTGAAAATGGGAAACTTACAGAATTGAAAGAAAATAAATACAGGGAAGCATAAATCATAAAATCAGATTAGATTCTTAAAGAAAATCAGAGCATTTGTTTAAACACTGGGGAAAGCACATAGAGGAAGATGAGGTCAAATGACCTTTTGTAATGAGAAAAAGATTCAGACTCCACTAGATCTAGACTGCACTCCTACAGCCCCCAAGTCAGACCTCTACACCACATCATCAAGGATCTACAGCTTATTCTACAAGGTGATCCCTCACTCTCTCAAACCTTGGGAGACATACCTCTTCTTGCCTACAGACATCCTCCAGCTTTAAGTAGATACTCATCAGCAACTAGAGACCTAACAATAAAAACATTAAAGCAGGCAGCTATCCCTGCAACAAACCACACTGCAAATTTTGCCCACATATCTGCAAAAAAGAAAACTTCACAGGAACTAATCAAACCAGCTATTCCATCAAAGGCTTATTCACTCACTCATCCACCAATGTGATTAATGCCTGCAAGTACCAGAAATGACCCGTCCCCACCCCACTTGCATGCCTTATGCATTGGACAAAGAGTACAGTCTCTGTGTAAAAGAATGAATGGACCCTAGTCTAACATCAGAAATCTCAACATTCAAAACCCAATTAGGTAAACCTTCAGTTTCCCTGATCATTCCACTAATTTGTTAGCAGCTGTTCTCACACAAATGCATAATTAAGTGAAGTTTCAAAGAGAAACGATGGAACTGGAATTCACATGCATGACTCCATTGTGTCAGGATTAAATAGGGTCTATGGATTGTTTTCTCATTACAGTAAGTGATTTGACCTCACCTTCCTCTATGTGCTGTTCTCCAGTGTTTGACCCTAAATAATTGCTTTGATTTGCTGTAACAGTCTGACATGGTCCCAGGATTTACTATTCCCAGCATACATTTTCCTCACATTCTGTACATTCTCCTTCTTCAAAGCATCTGAGGAACTGGGATTTTTCTCTCATGGAAGCTCATGCAATAAATAGTTTCTAAAAGTGCCAGAGGCTATATGACACTCTAGATATAGGGGATGATTTATGATTGTTTTTCTTATTAATATTTCATATTTCCAGTAATCCATATGTGATATGCAATGTTTGGTAATCTGCTAGAAATGATTCTGTGGTTTATATGGAGGTGTCATTATCTGTATTGGAAGTTGGGAATATGGTTGTTCTCTTTGGATATGCCCACACATCTCTTTTATTTTGAAATAACACCGTTTATTTAGAAATAAAAGAGATTAGGTCCACACAACATATTCTTATTTCAAAATAATAGGCTCCATCATTTCAAAATAAGAGCCGCCATTTCGAAATAGCTTAAACCTACTTTAAATCAAAATGGCTGTTATTTCAAAATGGTTATTTCAAAGTAACACCATTCTGACGTGTTATTTCGAAATAACCATTATTTTGAAATAATACTTTTGCCCTTCTCCTTCCCAGGGTGCCTTCCTTTTAGCCTATATTGGGTGGGGGCATGGCCCACGGACGGGACAATGTGGCCACACCTCCCATGGTGCCCCTCTCCTAAAGAGAAATAGCAAGTCCTGTGTTTGGACATGCTATTTCACTTTGAGCTTTTCCCTTAATTTGAATTAACATTTTCTTAATTCAAATTAACTTATTTTGAAATAAGGACTTTATTTTGAAATAACTCATTTCAAAATAAGTTATTTTGAAATAATGATGTATGTGTGGACATAACCTTTGTCTTTCAAGTTATTTTGTTTTGGGACACTTTTCAAACTGGACCATTAAGGAAGCTCTCAGATATAGTGGTCCCAAGAAGAAACCTTTTGAGTCACCAGAACTTGCCCATGTGATGCAATTCCATTTTGGGTTGCAAAAAAATTCTACACAGCTTGAGGAAGAACAGAGGTGATAAAAGGGAATAACATTGACTCCATTTTCCCTTCAGTCTCCAGTCTAAAATCAATACACATCCTTTGCAAAATTCCTTTGCAGCTGGACAAGGGACTGGGGCCCACTGGGGTGTGTTCCAGAGCAACTGGTCTACTCTGTAAACTCCCAGTTTTTCCAAAGACTTGCTTTATATGGACTCTGAGTGATTTGCATTGTATAGGTATGTCTACACCTAAAATCTTAGTTCAGACTTGGTTAGTCCGAACTAAGCAGGGGTTACAGTATAATTTGAGGTGACTGGAACCCCCTGAAATTGATGGACCCCCTCATTGCCAAGGTGGGCCCCCCTCATGATGGTGTGGTACCCTTGTCATGCCAGTGCAGGCTCCCTTCACCTACCACAGCTATTGCCCCACCAAATGTCTGCCCCACTACCAGGGGTTAAAGTATAATTGGCAGGGGGGGCGGGGGCTGGAACATTCTCAGATTTCCAGGCACTGATCAGACATGTCCAGCCCCACAAACACCTGCCCTCCACCCAAGCTACTGCTCCCCAATGTAGGTAGGCATTTCTGACCACTTCTGAGTACGACTTGCATTGGTTATCACTCCGCTTCACCCCCCCCAGCTACACACAACCCCTCACCCACCTCCAGCTACACACACCCAGCTATGCCCCCACCCCCACCCCACCCACCGCCAATTATACACGCACACACCCACCCCACCCAAAAAAAAAAAACAGCACCCAAGCCAATCTGCCCTGGAGAAATATTCCTTCCCGACCCCAAATATGGGGATCATTTAAACCCTGAGCATGAGGGAAAGTCCACAACAGCCAGTCAAGAACTCCTCTGTAATAACTCAGAACCCACTCGATCCAATGCCCCTTCCCAGCTCACTATCACACCCATCACCAGTAGTAAAAGACAGACAATGGCCAATCTACACTGTCCATCACATCATTCCCTCCATAAACTTACCAAGGTCGGTTTTGAAGGCACCTAAGGTTTTTGCCCCCACCACTTCCCTTGGTAGACTATTCCAGAACTTTACTCCTCTGATGGTTAGGAATCTGCGTCTAATTTCAAGCCTAAATTTTCTGAAGGCCAGTTTGTATCCATTTGTTCTTGTGTCCACACTGGCGCTGTATTCAAATAATTCCTCTCCCTCCATTGTATTGATCCCTCTAATGTATTTATAAAGAGCAATAATATCTCCTCTCAGCCTTCTTTTGCTCAGACTAAACAAACCAAGCTCTTTAAGTCATCTCTCATAGGAAAGATTTTCCATTCCACAAATCATCCTTGTAGCCCTTCTCTGCACTTGTTCCAGTTTGACTTCATCTTTCTAAAACATGGGTGACCGGAATTGTACATAATATTCCAAGTGAGGTCGCACCAGTGCCTTGTATAATGGTACTAACACCTCCCTGTCTCTACTGGAAATACCCCTTCTGATGCACCCCAGGACCTCATTAGCTTTTTTCACCATCACATCACATTGGCTACTCATTGTCATTCTGTGATCAACCAGTACGCCCAGGTCCTTCTCCTCCCCCATCACTTCCAGCTGATACACTCCCAACTTATAAGAAAAATTCCTGTTCTTTGTCCCTAAGTGCATGACCTTGCACTTCCCATTGTTGAATTTCATCCTATTTCTAATGCTCCACTTTACAAGGTCATCCAAATCATTCTGTATGCTATCCCAATCCTCCTCTGTATTGGCAATACCTCCCAGCTTGGTGTCGTCTGCAACTTAATGAGCACATTCCCACTTTTTGTTTGCCAAGGTCAGTAACAAAAAGGTTGCACCTGGATCTGCACCTGGTCTGGGCTCCCCTGCCCCCCTCCCTCAACTCTAGACTCCCCGCCTTTCCATAGCAGCTCCTGTGATTCCCTCAGGGCTCTCCCTGCCACCAGACCCTGCAGTCCACACCTGGTTCTGCCCCCCCACACTCAAGGCCCTCACCCAATACCGCCCCAGTTCACTCCCCCCCCTTTGCTCAGTGGAGCCAATACTCATGCTGCTGGGTCAGAGAGAGGGCCCTAGCTGGGATGATGCCCTTGCAACATGGGACAGACTTTGGCCGGGCAGCCACACCCCCTGGTGCTGGAGGGTGCCCATTCAGTGTTAGGGGGCAGAGCCAGAGGACTAGAGCCCTGCAGGTCTGCAGGTATCCACATTTGCAGATGCAGGTGTGAATAACCACAGACCCATTGCTGTGGATTTACCCGTGGATGCAGATTCTATTTTTATCTGCCCAGGGTGTAAGCCATCACTGTAAGTGCTGCTATGATGTGTGTCAGCAGCACACAGAGGAACGAGGAAGAGCTCCATCCAATTCTAGATCAGCTCTGATTGTGGTCTGCCGGACAATCAGAGCCGCAGCAGGATGGGGCTTGAAGAGCCACTGCTCAATGTCAGTCAGTCAGCATGCTGGCCTTTGATTCACTTCCTACCCACTTCTTCCTTTTCTTGTTTGCACTTTGCATTCCATGCTGTCGATCAGAGATTTCATAAGTGGCCAAAGAAATATGATGACAGCACAGCGTGTGAACCATAAAGAAGAAAAGGAAAAAGTGTGTGGGACTCAAGGGGAATGTGCTGATCAATGGCTAAAATGCTGACAGTGAGTCCAAGCACAGTTGCTGATGTCGTTATGGATATAGATGAAACATGGCATGCGGACTCCAAACAAGTCAGGGGTCTCAAACTTGCTGCCCACAGGCCACAAGTGTCCCCTAATGTTATTTCCTGCAGCCCCCAAAGAAATGGTCATTATATGTTTTTGCAATATCATTGTATGAAAAGGTTTCAGTGGTGCAGCCCTTGGACTAACTTACTAGTCCTCATGCATCCCTCATGGTGATTTGAGTTTGAGACCCCTGGGATAGATACAAGCTCTGAACAGATGCAGATTGGATGTGGATCCATTTTTTTGTTTCTGCACAGGACTCCAGCCACTGCGCTCTGGGACAGAACTGGTGTTTGGGGCTAGGAACAGATATTCCCAAAAACATTTTTAAAAAATCCAGATGGATGGACATTTAATGTCCAAAAATAGGAGATGCCAAGGGAAAACTGGATGAATGGTAACCCTATCCAAAAGGCCAGCCACAACAACATAGGTTTGGTTCTTATCCAAAATACCACACTGTTAGCCAGGGCTGTCCTGAGGGAGGGGTGAGACCCATGGCCAATTAACCTGTCGGGCCCCCTGCCTCCCCCCATGTGTGTTGTAGGGGTGCATGGCCGTGCAGCCCAGAGGACAAGCTCTGCACTCCCACTCCAACCCTGGTGGTGGGACAGGCCAGCCAAGAGGCCACCCTATGTGCTTCCGCCCTGTTCCTCGCTTTCGGCTTGCTGCCAAAGGCAGCAGGGTGCAGCGTGTTAGTGGGGGCACACAGACCTGTGAGTCCTGGGATAGTCACCCCACTCACTCCCCTTAAGGACAGCCCTGCTGCTAGCCAATGCTTTCAAACCTAAAACTAAAGGTTTTGTATAAGCAAAGAAGGAAATACAATATGAGAGATATTAAAGGGTTAGAGTGAATCACATACATAGAAATGATTAAGAGTCCATGTAAAGTAAGTCCTTAGAAGAATTTGGAGTTTGCAAGCTTGTTTAATTCCTCTGGTAGATACCCCACCTGGGCAGGCCTCAGTCCTTTGTCTAGTCACAGATGAATACAGCCAGAGGCAGGTGTTAACTGAACACTGGAGGCTGAAGACAAAATACAGTTGGGGCTGCTGCCTTTTAGCACATCTGGCCTTCCCCATGCTGTGCTGAGCTTTTAGAAATCAAAATGGAGTTGAGGCACATGGTTAGTCCAGGTGACTCACTGAGCAGGCTTCTTTCTAGGCCCATTGTATCTGTGATTCCCTTAATGGGTCATTGAGGAAACATTGTCAACATCCAGTCTGAGAAGTTTCCCAGAATCACATAAGTTGAAGTAGAAATATAATGAGCATATTCCTAACTTCTAATACATCTATGAATCTATATAAATCATATAATAATTCCTGGAAGCTCATTAACCTTTCTATGGACACCAAACATGGTTTATCTCATATGAAGTATTGCAATTATGAAATATGAGTATGAAAAAAAAACAATCATAAGCGGTCCCCAAAACCTGGACAGCGTCAGAGTGACTAAGTAGTAGGGGATTCCTTTGTATATCTTATGGAGATACTGTGATCTGTGTTGTTTGGAAAGCTGGTTCCAGTCACACATATTGAGCTTTGATAAAATGCAAGATTGTACATGATCATCTCAACATGAAACCTCAGCGTGATAGTGTGGTTTACTGTCTTCTTTGCTCCTTCAGCAAGGGTATCTCCTTCGCCTCCTCTCAAACTCCCCACTTTGCAGTCCCCTGGCCTGGAGCTCCCCTTAGTTGCTTATTCCTTGGCTTTTTAGGTCATCTATTTCTATGCTAGCCCTTGCCCCCACTTTAATCACAAGGTTGATTGAGGCTGATCAAGGGTGAGCAGCAAGAAATGGCACAAACAGCTCCCAGATGCACACTCTCAATCCCAATTCACACAGTAAATGCAATAGCTGAAATCACCCCAAGGTTCGCTCTCTACCTTACTTCTTCAGCAAGGGGATCTCCTTTTCAAGGCTACTCCTTCACCTCCTCTCAAACTCCACAGTTTGCAGTCCCCTGTTCATGACGTACTCATATTATTGTAGTAAAATGTTTATTGCACTGTCAACTGTATGGTTAAAAGGCTTCCCTTTGTGCTACATACAAAGCTGTTTCTCATGATTTAGAACATATACATGCAAGTCTCTGGGTGAAGGAATAGTTCACATCTCATGGGCTATGTCCACACATACATCATTATTTCAAAAAAAAGTTAATTCGAATTAAGAAAATGTTAATTTGAATTAAGGGAAAGCCTGCTTTTGAAACAGCTGTTATTTCAAAATGGTTATTTTGAAATAAGGCCATTTAGACATGTTGTTTTGAAACAATGGTGTTGTTTCGAACAACATGTCCAAACTGCGTTATTTTGAAATAACCATTTCGAAATAACAGCTGTTTCAAAATGAATGGGATTTAAGCTGTTTCAAAATGACGGTTCTTATTTCAAAATGACAGAGCCCATCATTTTGAAATAAGAAAATGTTGTGTGGACTTAATCTTTTTTATTTCGAAATAACCAGTGTTATTCTGAAATAAAAGAGACGTGTGGACATACCCATGGGGGCTTGTATAGAACAAACCCAGCTCAGCACTCCAGGGGCAAAGGACCAGCCTAGACTTTGACAAACAAGTCAAAGGACCTCACCAACTCAGGACACAGAAGTTGCCATACACAGACATTGTCTGTCACCTGATCTTGACAGCAGGGGGTAAAGTCCCAGAGGTGAGAATATTTTAAAAAGAGGAGGCATTCTGCCTTTCTCTCTCTTCCCCCTGCATATATAAACAGCATGAAGCAACTCAGGTGCTGACTAGAGGAGGGAGGAAAGGAATCCAGCCAGCCTGTAGTGAGAATCACCTGAGTCTGAAAGATGTCTGACTGTTTAATCTTAGTTTAGGGCATGGTTCACCTTTGGTTTTCTCTTGATCAAATATCAATTGTTTTCCTCAGATTTAAATCCTTTATTTAGTAATAAATGTGGTGGCTGTACATGAGCTGCCCAGGAGTGGGAGTTTATACATCAAAGCAGAGTAAGATGGACTCTAGGAGTGCGGGATTAGGGTGAAATAATGATTGAGCAGTTTGGATTGCACTACGGTAGTGTCCCAGCTGTCAAGGGCTTTTCTCCAGGCTGACACAGACCCCTTAGACCAGTTCCCTAGCAAGTACTCCCAGTGATGTTGTCTGGGGAATAGCTCAAGTCACACACCTCAGTGTCTGGTGTTACCCATGTCTAAGACCTTCTTAGGGTGATCCAGCCAAAGTACAGGTACCTCCCCCTTCTGGAGAAAGTCCATTCCCATCAAACCCACTTGGTAATGGTGGTTGCCCCAGGTCCTTGACTGCTGTCCACCAGTGCAGGGAAGAGACCCAGGCACACTCACTTCTCCAGGCCCCAGCCTAGGGACCCTGTGCTCCTCACAGTAGGTGCCACCTCAGACCCCAGTCAAAGAAGGTCCCCTGGGGAACTTTCCCACAACCCCTGTACCTTCCTCCATCTCTGCATCTTGCAGGCTTCTTCCTTCAGCTGCTCCCAAGCCCCCGCAATTTCAGTATTTTTCTTCCTTTCCCAGGTCTTCCAGAATGCCACCTTCTCCAAGACTTATTGCCCCAGCCTCTTCAGAGTCCTGCTCTCACCATGGAGCTGCTCAAACTCTAATCCCTCAGGCCCTGCACAGGCAGGACCTTCTCCTTCAAGCACATCAGGGAGACTGTCCCTGGTCTGATTCTGCATCTGGCTTTCCTAGCTCCTCCTGTGTCCTGATTGGCCCAGAGGTTCCTCTACCTGTTTGGCTGTTCTCCCTGGGCCCTCTTTAACCCTGACCAGGCCAGTGCACAACACCTAGCCCCGTCACACAGGCACATGAACAACCAGAAGACTGGAGCCACATAAGTATCCTTAAACATGTTGTATTCTAGGGGTTTGTCCCTACTAGCTAGTGGTCTGTTTCTATATGAAACTTTACGTCTATATGTAGGTCTCTGGAGCATTTACATGCCAGGCAGATGTTAAGGCTTGTTTTCGAAATGTCCATAGGTCTGCTTTGTTTTAATACTAGAGAGGCCTAGACTATGGAGTGCACATTGCAAATAATAGTTTTTGAATGGGATGAACTCACTGAAACGAGTGGTATCTTTGTTCAGACTGCATAAGGCTAAACACAGCAGAGTACTGGGTCAGGCTGTATCTAATCTCCCTGAACACTGTGCTCTATGTTGGCCCCAATGCTAGGGGAGTATTCCTTGTGCAAATCCCATATGTCAAGGTTTTGATGCTCCTCTAGGCAGTGCGGAAATTTCCCCAGGGGACTGACATGTTCACACCCCAATATACACTGCCTCATCTTCATTATGGTTTGAACATTTCCTGGATCTGCTCTGATTTCTGCCCCACAATTATTTGTCTTAGAAACTTGATTTGCTTTGGTTCTGTTCTCAGCCCTAATCTTTATTGTTTAACTTTAGGCCTAACTTCTCTAGTCCCATTTATGCTGTAAAAAGTCATGAGCGTGCTGGCTCTGCACTGACCCTGAATCAGGGCTGGATTTTGGTGTTCATAGGCCCTGGGCACTTTCATTTTGAAATGTGCAAAAAGAGGGGTCAACACCAATTGAATTATTTTTTTGGCTTTTTTAATGTTTTTTTTTCCCTCCTTCATAGGCCCTAAAAATTTCAAAGGCCCTAGGCATTGTGCCTACAGTGCCTAATGGGAAATCCAGCACTGCCCTGAATGGAGATACTGTTCATTTGGCAATGGACTGGTTTAAGTGCCACCCGTCAGTGTTTTGGGCATTTGGCTATGGGTTTTGCAGCTTGGTCTGATTTTTGCACATTCAGGAGGTCATCCCAGGAGGTCCAGGTCACACACCATACAGCTTTAGATAAAACAACTACCGGATTACAGTTCTAAGTAAGAATACAGCCAATCAAGTTAGAATCGCAATGTAAATGAGTTAGGAGTGACTACGGAGAAATGAAATGTCAAACACACATACAAACCTAATATGTCTACCTAAACTGACCTCATAGTCCAAGTTACAGCCTGTCTCTGCCCAGACCAGGCAGGACCCAGATCTTGGTTGAAATTGTTTCAAAATGGAGATGACCAGGCAAAAAGCCCCAAATCGGGAATTCAATTTGCATATTCTTTATGTCTTCCATGTACTTGCTTGCTCAGAACTTTGATTGTTTGTGCATGTTGCTTAGAGAAAGTTTCTTTTTCTGTTTTTCACCCCTGAGCCACGCAAAACTTGCTACAAATCTGTACACATGCATGATGCTGCAGGAAACATGATACCATAGTAATCATGTAGAATAGGTTATGAGCATTCATAACAAAAAACATACCTGGTGTAACTGGCATAAAAACATAACAACCACAGTTCATAAGTGAAGAGAAAATTTATATAGATCATAACCCAGGGTACACAGTTGTGCATCCTATAATGTGTCAGTTGGGATTGTGAGTCTGTTTGGGAACTGTTTGTCCCATATTTTCCTGCTCACTCTTGGTCAGCCTCAATCAACCTGGTGATCAACCTTCCCCTGTGTTCTTAATGAGCTAGCAAGGGCTGACCTAGAAGGAGAAGCCCTTAAAAGACAGAGGCTAAGCAACCAGAAGGAGCTTGCAACTAGGGTACTGTAAATAGTGGAGTCTCAGAGGGAGTCTGGAAGAAGTTTGTGCATTTGTGAGGTCGCTATTGTTAAGAAAAGCTGTATTGTTTCTGTTAGCACTGATTCTGGCTCCTGCACCAGGGTGTGTATCCAGACAGATGTTCTGACTATGGATGTCTCTACCCATATCCCACTGTGGATTTTCAGAGACTGTGTCCTGCATCGCCCACTTACAGAAAACGAGACTGGAGGATCATGCAGTTTGATAGGAGCCTTCTTGTTGAATCTCTCAGGAAGCAAGTGGGAGAGCTGCAGTAGGAGGTGGCGAGGCTCAGAAGCATCCGTGCCCATGACTAATTCCTTGAGAGCATTCATTAAGACTTCAAAGGCTGGGTAAACTGCCCAGCTACAGAGGACTGCTGCTCTTACACCATTGGTGAAAAGCAGATGGATCTGTCACAGGAAGGACACTGGCAGATGGTTTGCTTCTGCAGCAGGGAGTGCTTTACCCCTGCTCCTGTCCCTCCCACCATAGTCATGAAGAACCATTATGCTGCCCTGACAAAGAGGCATGACATGGAAGAGGAGAAACCATCCAACCCCCAAAGCTGAAAGAATCATAATCACCACACCTAGGAAGAAATGTAGCATAGTAGTTGTTGGGGACTGTCTTCTGAGGGGAAACAAAGGCACCGAACTGTCACCCAGACATGGTGGACAGGGTGGTATGCTGCCTGCAGGGGACCATATCCAAGACATTACAGAGAGATTGTTGCGAATCATCCATCCTTCTGACTACTACCCCATGCCACTCATCCATGTGGGCACTAATGATGCTGTGAGGTGTGACCCTCAGCAGATCTAAAGTGACTGCAGTGTTCTGGGAGTATGGGGGAAGAAGTGTGGTGTGCAGGTGGTGTTCTCTTTCGTCTTTCTGGTCATGGGCAGGAGCTGGGGAGAGACAGATGCACCCTGAAGGAAAATGCCTGGCTGTGAAGAAGGTGTTGGCAAGAGGTCTTTGGTTTCCACAACCGTGGGATGCTGTTCTAGGAAGAATGACTTCTAGGCAGAGATGGAGTCTGCTTATCACGGTAGGGAAAAAGCATATTTCAATATCCACTTGCTAACAGAATGAGGAGGTGTAGATAGAATTCCACAGGAATAATTTGATACGCAATCAGCATAGCTAATAAGTAGTGTCACCATCAATCAACCCTGACCATTTAATCCTGTGTATATACCAGGAGCACTGCTGCCCCAGGAAAAGACCCAGTGCCCTGGCCCCACCCCCTGGGCCAACCTAGGTCCCACCCCATGGATCTGATTTGGTGCCCTGGGGCTTATTCGGTCTTGGGGCTCTGCCGCAAGCCTGGCCCAGATCCCTGCCCAGGAGAAGCAGATGGCACTGTGGGTAGCCTGGCCCTGGATCCCTGGCTGGGAGAGGCAGATGCTGCCATGGCTGGGCTGGCCTAGCCCAGATCTGGGGCCAGGCCACTCGTGGCGGCACCTGTAGCTCTGGGTCAGGGAGCCAGGGGCTATGCCAGGACCTCAGGGCATGTACACCATGTGCCAGGCACCAGCAATGCCCCAGTATATACACATTTAAACAGCCCTAGCTGACATTTAACTTTGCAGGCATACAGAAAGAAAAATAAAATATGTGAGCTTCGCAGCTTTGCAAATAAGAAGTAAGACACTTGTTAAAAATGTAGAAAATGAGTAGATAATGTATGAGATAGTATAAGCCTCTGCTTTCCACCCCTTCCCCCCCCCCCCTTGGTTAAGTGTGTAAAGATTGGCTGTTACTTTTCAGTCTGGAAATTTGTCACTGGGTCACCCTTCATGTATGCTGCCATGAGTACTTGCTCTCTAGCTTCCTGCCTGCAGTAATCATGTTGGGGCTCCTGACTGCTGAAGGGGTGTAAGCATATAGCCTTACTTCCTATTTGCATATGAATAAACCAAGCTAATTTATACCGCAATCTGCCTCCTGGCATTGTGTCTACCAAATCCTTCAAACCATAGGGCCCAAACTGTTACCATGCCTGCTATTTTAAATTAGGGTTGAAAGGGGAAGGTGACCAAAATCCTTGGGTAAGTCAAAACCAGGGAGACCTGGGGAAGATTTGGAACTTAGGGGGAGACTGGGCTGTAACAGGAGGAATAAGAGGCTGTTCAGAGTTGGAGGGGGGTTATCAAATTAGTATCTTAATTATTTATAAACTAATGTGTGAAGTATGGGGAATAAGAAGGAAGATCTTGAATGCTAGTAGCTAAACACAATTATGACATAGCTGGCATCACAGAGACGTTGTGGAATAATACACATGGCTGCAATATTAACAAAACATAGTATAGCTCATTTAGGAAGGGAGAAAAGGGAGGTGCTGTTGCTTTGTATATTAAAAATGTGCTTCCTTGGTCTGAGATCATGGTGGAAATAGAAGACAGATATGTTGAAAGTCTCTGGGTAAAATTAAAAGGAATAAAATAAATAAATTAATAAACAAATAAATAAAATAAGGGTGGTGTTGCAGTAGCGGGTCTACTACAGGGCACCTAAACAGGAAGAGGAGGTGGATAAGGCTTTTTTCTCAACAATTAACAAAATCATCCAAAATACAGGACTTGGTGGTGTTGGGGGCTTCTACTACCCCAACATTATTTGGAAAATAACACTGTAAGGCACAGATTATTCAACAAGTTCTTGGAACATATTGGAGACTTTTTTTTTTTTTTTTTTTAATTTCAAAAGGTGAAGAAAGCTCCTAAGGGAGAAGTTGAGCACTTGAAAGTTGAAGGTAATTTACATGAAATCTATCATGAAACAGTAGGAAAGGGAACACCAAAATAAAGACAAAAGATTTCAAGAAGACAACCTTTAAAACACTCAGGGAGTAGGTAAGTGGGATCCCATGTGAAGAATGTCTAAGAGGAAAAATGGCAATTTTTCAAAAAGATACTTTTTAAGGGCACAAGAGCAAACTATTCCACTGTAAAGAAAGGACTGGATGTATGGCAAGAGACCACGCTGGCTCAACCAGGATATTTTCAATCATCTAAAAATAAAGAAAGAGTTCTACAAAAAGTGGAAACTAGGTCAAATCACAAAGGATGACTATAAACAAATAATATGATTATGCAGAGGAAAAATCAGAAAGGCCAAGGCTAAAATTGAGATCAAACCAGGTGAAGGCATAAAGGGTAAGAAAAATACATTTAAAAAAAAATACATTAGGAACAAGAAGAAGAAGATGAAGAGTAGCATAGGTCCATTACTCAACAAGTGGGAGGAAAGGGGGGAAAAAAAAAAACAAGTAACAGTAAATGTGGAAATGTCAGAGGAACTAAATTATGTCTTTGGTTTGATCTTCACCAAGAAGTTTTCTGGGGTGTGGATGTCTGATGTAGGGGATGGCAGTAAAATGGGATAGGATCAGAAGCTAAAATAGGGAAGGAACAAGTTAAAAATTGCCCAGAAAAGTTAGATGCCCTCAAGTTACCCGAGTGTGATAATATGCACCCTAGAATACTCAGGAGGTATCTGAGCCATTGGCTATTATCTTTGAAAAATCATGGAAGACCTGGAGAGGTCCCAGTGGACTGAAATGAACAAATATAGTGCCCATCAATAAAAAGTCAGCTCCCTGTGATACCCCACTTGTCATACACTTCCATCATGATTGAGAGTCATTGGGTATGTCTACAGGGCACTTTTATTTTGAAATAACACTCGTTATTGTGAAATAAAATAAAGTAGGTCTGCACAACGTTTTCTTATTTCTAAAGGATGGATCCCCTCCTTTTGAAATAAGAATCGTCGTTCAGAAAAAGTAAAACCTTGATGTTTTCAAAATGGCTGTTATTTCGCAAGGGATATTTCAAATTAATGCCGTTTAGACCTGTTGTTTCGAAACAACACAGTTGTTTTGAAACAACTCTTTCAAACCAATAGGTCCAAGCGGCTTTATTTTGAAATATCCATTCCGAAATAACAGCTATTTGGATTGCAGGCTTTCCCTTAATTCGAATTAACATTTTGTTAATTCGAATTAACTTATTTCGAAATAAGGATTTTATTTCGAAATAACTCATTTTGAAACCCTTATTTCGAAATAACCATGTGTGTGTAGACATAGCCATTGATAACTGTTGTCTGGGGGAGTTATCCATCCAGTTTCTCAGTCGTCTTATAGTAGCTCCACCCAGGCTGTATTTCGCTATTTTGTTGAGAAGTTGATGCAAGACCGTATCAAAAGCCTAACTAAAGTCTAGATAGACCACATCTGCCACTTCTTCTCTATCCACAAGTCTTTTTACCACATCATAGAAAGCTATCAGGTTGATATGGCACAATTTGTTCTTGACAAAGCCATGCTGACTTTCACTTAGCACCCTATTCCTTTCTAGGTGTTTGCTAAGGGGTTCTTTAATTATTTACTTAAACTTTTCATTAACAAACTAGGGAAATACAGATTGTTTGACTTGGTCAGGATTGAATTAAGCTACCATTGGATCCTGGCCTAGGCAAATGTACAATTTTCTTGGCCCACTGCAGAGAAGAGGCTTGAATTGGAGAGTGAACCCATTCCACATGTACCCCACAGCAGTAGCTCCTATACCAGAAGGCCTAGTTGTGATGCTTCAGAGGGGCACCCAGATTTGTGAGGCACCTCGCTACCACCTCTCCTTAGCATGAGGAAA
>ML682225.1:0-19787 GCA_007922195.1 Podocnemis expansa
ATGGTCCTGCTTCCAGGCTGCAGTGGCCAATCAAAAAGGCCCATTCAGTTTCAGTAAGGGGTTATCAGTCCCCTTACTCATCGATAACATAAAAAATGGCCAAAGAACATAAAATGCTGCTGCACCTCTTCCATCTACTCTTTCAGACAGTCTGCATTCATCACCTACATCTGGATCTGTTCATCTACAACTGAAGTTGTGAAACAAAGGACTGAAACCCATCTAAGTCCTGGATGTACACCAAAGGAAAAATACAAAAAAACCCAAGGAGTCATGTGGCACTTAAAGACTAACAGATTTATTTTTCACATAAGCTTTCGTGGGAGAAAATCCCACTCCCACGAAAGCTCCTGCAAAAAATAAATCTGTTAGTCTTTAAGTGCCACATGACTCCTTGGGTGTTTTTTTGTTTGCTTGTTTTTGGTTTTTTGTTTTTTGTTTTTTGGTTTTTTTTTTTGCTGGACTAGACTAACATGGCTACCCCTTTGGAAATTGGAAAAATACAAGCCTGCGAACTCTAAGGTCTACCAAGGACTTGATGTATATGGACTCTTAAATCATTACAAGCATGCCATTTGCTTTAGTCATTTAACAGTTCTCTTATAACACTTCTTTCCTTTTATAATAAACTTATAGTTATAGCTGCTAAAGGATTGACTGGCACTGTGGTATTTTGGGAAAAGAAAGAAATTCCCAGCTAATCATCTGATTTCAGGACCTGGAGCTTGCAGGCAAATGACAGGCATAGTGAGACTGCAACACTATAAAATGTCACCAAAAGTTTGGGAACACCAGAAATACAAAGAAGCTGCGTCCACACGAGGATTTTATTTAGAAACAACAGTCATTCTTTCAAAATAAATTCTGGCATGTCCAAACGACTTTCAGTTATTTTGAAACAATGTGACACTGTTGTTTTGAAATAACTGCCATTGTTTCGAAACTCTTAAACCTGGAAAGCAAAAGAAATAGCCCTTATTTCAAAAGGGTTGTTTTCAAACAACACTTTTAGGACGTGTTGTTTTGAAACAAGCCCTGTTTTGAAACAGGGCTTTTGATGTTCATCCCAGGGTGCATGGCATCCTGGGAAGAAGTCAAACTCCCATCAGCACCCTGGCCAGGGTCACCCTGCTGCCACCGCAAGCCGGGGGGGACGGGGGGGGCAGCGGGTCCCCAGCTGGCTGGACCCATTGCAGGGGATTGGGGGCAGAGTACTGAGGGCGCCCAGTATGGCCAAGGGAGATGTGGCTCCCCCAGCCCCAGGCAGGCTCCGCAGCCTGGTCAATTTCACCTCTGAGAAATGGACCAGGCTGCAGAGCCTGCCCGTGGCTGGGGGAGCCGAAACTCCCCTGGCCACTTGAAAGCGGCAAGGGAGTTGGGGACCTGGTAGCCCCAAGTGCTCTGCCCCACTGGCTCTGCTGCACCACCTGGGCCCAGAGCGGCTGCATGGTGGGCAGGAGCCGTGGCTTCTGGCTCTGCCCTGCCACCCAGGATGGGGGCGGGTGCAGGGCGGGAAGGAGCTTTGACGCCCAGCTCTGCCCCACCACACAGGCTCGGCTCAAGCCCAGGTGCTGGGGCAGGGCTGGGAGCTGCGGCTCCTGCCTCCCGGCAGCCACCCAGAGGCCCAGCGGGGGGGGCGGTCCGGGCGGCCACGGCAGCAGGGCAAGAGGGCGGGGGAGCTGTGATTCTCTCTGGCTCCTGGCTTGCAGCTGAGCCAGAAAAGCCAGTGGGGGAGCCACAGTCCCCCCGACTGTGGACTTGACCCCACAGCAGGGCAAGCGGGCGGGGGAGCCACGGCCACCCCTGGCTGCAGGCTTGCCCCCACAACCAGCATAGTGGGCGGGGGAACTGCAGTCTCCTCTGACTACTCACTTGTCCTGCCATCACAGCAGTGTGGTAAGCGAGCGGGGGAGCCGCAATCCCCCATCTGCTGGGAAGCCCCCTTGCCTGGCCAGCCAGCAGGGGGACCTGCCCCCCCCAGGTGCTTTTTCCCCTGCCTGGTTCTCCAGGTGAGAGCCAGGCATGGGATCAGGTGGCAACATGGCTCTGCCAGGGGGCCATATTGCCACACATCCCAGGTTGCCCCTCTGCTGAATCGAAATAGCACTTCTACACACAGGGCATGCTCTTTCGATTTGAGGGGTTTGCATTATTTTGAAATACCTTTTTTTCTTATTCAATTTAATTTATTTTGAAATAAGACTTTTATTTCAAAATGAGTTATTTCGAAATAACTTATTTCGAAATAACAATTAATGTGTGGACATAGCCAGAGCTGCTTGGAGGCCAATAGAGTGAGGAAGTGTTTAAAATATTGATGATTTTACATGAAAATGTAGGTAGCATTGTAAACCAATGTTGAAATGAATCTTGATATTCCCAGCCAAAATTCAATTTTCATCCTTGTCTACATTCTTGGTGCTTCGTCAGGGTCCAAACCAATGAGCAGTCAGATGTGGTGCAGACACAAGACTGTGGAGCTCACATCCAATCAAATGAGAGATTCACAGTCCATTTAGGGAAGGTCTTGCCAGATGTTGGAGGGCTGTGCAGGGTCAAAGGGCAGCAAGACATAGCCACAAATAACTCCCAACCCGGCTTTGCTTTACAGTCCCAAGGGCATTCTGGCACATCTCTAAGTGGGGAGGGGCTTTTTGCAATGCTGAGGCCATGGCTCAGCTGATGCTCTTGGTCTATGATTGCCTCAAATGTGAGTGACAGCCTTTGCAGATGGTGTCTCAGAGTCTTCGTCAAGAAAGGCCTCAGAGATCAGCTGAACTCTTTGAGGCTTGCAGGAAGCTGGTCATGATGATGGCTTTGCAGATCCAGCTTTGCCTGCATCTCCCATCACACTGAGCACCCTCACCCTTCCTCTGCCATGTCACCCAACCCTTGAGCCCACCAGGACAGCTTCTTGTGCTAGACCGAGTCCATGGGGGGAACCGCAGAGCATGAGTAGGGAATCGATTCTAAAACACTGTGCTCCCATAGGACAGAAAATGAGATTAAACCATCCAACCTGAATGCTAAGGTGCAATATATAACAGCCCCCACAGGGCTGTCTTTCCCCACAGCCCCTCTCTCAGATACCTCCCTGTTCCATCCCCCCCCCCATTTTGCCCACAGAGCCCCTCGAGATACCTCCCTTCTTCCCAATGCAGTAACCAAAGCTCCATTCTTGCACTAACTCTTCTTCCCAGATCAGCTCCTACAGATCCCCTCTGCCCTCCACAGCAGTCACTTTAGACTTTTTCTTGCACCCTTGCAGGTACCTTTCCCCAGATACCTTACCAACACTGTCCCAGTAGAAACAGTCTCCATGCTCTATCCCAGTAGTGGTTGCATCTTAACAGAAAAAGAAACCACAAACTATTATCCACAGGCCTAGGGTTTAGTATAGCAGTAAAACCTCATGGCCAGCAGACGGCAGCATAGAAACAACTCAAAGCTGGGTGAGCAGGTCCCAAAGGCAGAGTCGGTGCATAAGCAGGACTATTATATGATCTGCAGCGCCCTTCCATCACAGCCAGAGCTGGCAGGTGGGGATCGCTTCCCTGCTGTGGGTAGCGGCAGCAGGGGCAATGGCTTCCCCATGGCACCTTTTGAATTGGCACCCGTGGCAAAGTCCCTTTCCTCTTATTGCCTTGGCCACATCAGGGGGAAGTGGCATGGTCAACTCATGGGGTTGTGGCACCCTGAGCCAACTTTTCATTTTGCACCCACCACCTCACTGCCTTCAGCATGGAGCCAAAGGCAGCGGAGGGCATGAATGCGAGTGCAGAACCAGGCCTCCGCACTGAGCTGGCTCACCCTGCCCCCAGAACGGGGAACTACCAGCCCAGGGGTGGTGCAGGCCAGCCCAGAAGCCGGGTTCTGCTCTCTTGCCTCTTCCCTGGCCCAGCTGTTCCTCCCTAGAGCCAGGGAGGACCAGCCCAGAGACTGAGCGGGAGACCAGAGTTCAACCCATGGGCTGGCCCGCTCCACCCGTGGTGGCGGAGTGACTTGCTCGGGGAGAGGTGGGAGCATGGGTCCAGCTTCTGAGCTGGCCTCCCCTGCCCCCCCCCCAGCACCACTAAGTTTTAGCACCCTGAGCTGATGCCACACTGGCTCACATCTAGGCAGGCCCTGATCCTGAGAGAGAGATTAGAACCACTTCCTTCAGCTGTTTGAGAATTTGATCCTAACTCACTCTACATCAATGTTCCCTCTAAGCTGCGCCAGTGAGCACTAGTCCAGCACCAGCCACTCTCTGGCGCAGCAAGCCCTGACCCCAGTGCATGTCCAGCAGCCACAAGTCATGCTTGGCCCTGCAAACTTTTCTCCTGGGCACCAGGAAAGCTGGGATGGGTCTGGCAGGGAGCAAAAGTGGAAGTGGAGGAGCTGGGGGATCGGGGTTGGCGGGGACCGAAGAGCTAGAGGATCGAGGCTGGTGGGGAGGGGAAGAGCCGGAGGATCGGGGCTGCGGGAGAGTGGAGGATCGGGGCTGCGGGGGAGCAGAGGAGCCGGAGGATGGGAGCTAGCGGGGAGTGGAAGAGCTGGAGGATCGGGGCTGCGGGAGAGCGGAGGATCGGGGCTGCAGTGGAGCGGGAGAGCGGAGGATCGGGGCTGCGGGAGAGCGGAGGATCGGGGCTGCGGTGGAGCGGACGAGCCGGAGGATCGGTGTTGCTGGAGAGCGGAGGATCACGGCTGGCGGGGAGCGGAAGAGCCGGAGGATCGGGGCTGGCAGGAGAGCTGAGGATCGGGGCTGGCGGGGAGCAGAAGAGCCGGGAGGATCATGGCTCGCTGGGAACAGAGGAGCCGGAGGATCGGGGCTGGCGGGCAACGCCGGAGGATCGGGGCAGCGGTGGAGCGGAAGAGCCAGAGGAACCGGACGGGCGGGGAGCAGAGGATCGCGGCTGGCAGGGAGCGGAATAGCCGGGGGATCGGGGCCGCGGAAGAGCGGAGGATCGGGGCTGGCGGGGAGCGGAAGAGCCGGAGGATGGGCCCTGGTGGGGCGCAGAGGAGCCGGAGGATCTGGGCTGGCGGGGAGCGGAGGCGGGGGAGTGGAGGAGCCGGGTTGGGGGCTCCAGGCTGAGGGCAGATTAGAAGGGGGGGGGTAAACTGATGCCAGGCGGGAGAGGGGAGTGTTGATGTGGAAGGAAAGGTATTGGTTCCTTTTCATGTCACTGCTGCCACATAGGTCAGTGATTCCCCATGTTTTCTCTGCCATTGCAGTGGCACTGCTTGCTACCTTTAATTCATTTGAGGTATACTGCCATATAGTTTCCAAATGAAGCCATATATTTTCATTAGCCAATCCAGAGCTCTTTGAGTAGTTTTTCAAAAAATTCAGTGGCACACCTGTGTGCTGTGGCACACTGGTTGGGAAACAGTGGGATGGGTGGACACAACACACAAATTCCACCCACGATTCAGAATAACCACAGAAAACAGTACAGAACCTTATGTTATTTTATTAACACACAGCATTGTCCTGTTTGTCCAATATATAAGGTGTTGGGGCATTTCTTGCACATGATGGCATAGACCACATTAGTAGATGAGCAGGTAAATGAGACTTTGATGGAGTAGCAGGCTTGATTAGGACCTATGATGGTGTCTGTTGTGTAGATACGTGGGCAGACTTGGCAGCGTGGTTTTTTGCAGGGGTGTGTGCCTGCTTCAATGTTCCTGTTGTTAGATCTGTAGTTGCTGGTGAGTATCTGTTTAAGATTAGGGGGCTGCCTATAAGCAAGGAGTGGTCTGTCTCCTAATGCTTGAGAGAGAGAGGGATCATCTTTTAGAATAGGCTGTAGGTCCTTAATGATCTTTTGCAGAGGTCTGACTTGAGGATTGTATGTGGTGACTAGTGGTGTTCTGTTGTTTTCTTTCTTGGGCCTTTTCTGTAGTAGATGACTTCAGGGAACCCGTCTAGCTCTGTCAATTTGTTTTCTTACTTCCCCAGGTGGGTACTGTAGTTTCAAGATTGCTTGATAGAGATCCTCAAGATGTCTGTCCCTGTCTGAGGGATCAGAGCAGATGCGGTTATATCTTAGGGCTTGGCTGTAGAGAATGGAAGCTGGTAAAGGAACGTTCAAAGCTTGCAGACAAGAACAACCCAAAACTGGTAGATGGGGATTGTAGCAGAAAGAGAAGGCAGCCTGATCTAACTTTTTCAGTAAAGTGGAAAAAGTGTCATTGACCTTAATTAACATCAACTCAAGTAATATATAAGCCTAAATCAGGGTGATTTCATTTAGCCCAGTGAGTGAGATCTAGTCAGAATTGGCACATCCATTAGGAATCTGTAAAAAAAAAAAAAAAAAAGGATTCTCGGCTATTGGTGATCATCAGCTCTTATCTGTGTAATTCCTCACACATTTGCTTCTCTCTTTTCCTATCTTCTAAAGGTGAGCTGAGATTACAGACAACCAAAAAATCAGAAGCCATCCCACAAAGCAGTTTCACAAATTCATAACACAAAATGACAAAGCGTACAGCCAACAGTTTGGTGCAAGACAATTGCAGTGATGTCAAGAACTATAAAGGTATTGGAAGTTTTAAGGTGGCATGGCTAAATGAATTAATTGCAACTGAGACTATGGAATCTGGAGAGGTGCAGCATGTCAAATTGGGTGAACTATTTTCTTACTCTGAGGACAATGGCGTATTATGCTTGTCATGTACAGAAGCCAAGACAAGCTGTGATTTTGCTAAAGGAAAGACATGGAGTTCATGGAAGATTGACTATTTGAAGAGGCATCTCAATCAGAAAATCTATTCAATGTTCCTTCTCTAAGCTGGTGACGCAACTGAAACAAGTTATGGATGCACTTGGGGAGCCAATCGGCAGTGGCTCAGGGGCCCGGGCCGGGCCCGGGAACTTGCTGAGCTGCATCACCGGCTTAGAGGGAACATTGCACATAGAGGGAAAAAAATGAATCCTTAAGACCAAGAGCGGCATGTCACAAGCACTGAGTAGTTTCAGTCCCATGGAATCTGAAACAGTCTTTGAGGCTACTGCTCTGCTCAGGGGAAGTGGCTGAGAGCAGGGAATGTATCACCCATCAGACTGAACCCTTGATGTCAATAGGTATGACAGAGTGTGTGCCATCCACTTCCCAAGACATACTGAAAAGAGAGCAGAAAAGACTTTTCTTTGTGTCCTTTTCTAATCTCAAGAGTCCATGGAGAAGAAATATGCACATGCCTTCAACTTTCTACACAGCTCTGCTCTTCTTTACTTCTGCTGCTGTAACTGTGATGCTTTATGGGACCAGCTTGAACTAAAGGCGAATGAGGAAACATTTTCTCTTGTCAAGTTCCAAAGGGCAGCCGTGTTAGTATAGTAAAGCAAAAAAAGCAAGGAGTCTTGTGGCACTTAAAGACTAACAGATACATTTATCTTATGAGCTTTCTGATTTGCTGTTGCACTATGACCTGATCCCATGTCTTACACTCCCCTGCATTTATTTTCATCCCATTCGGTAAGTTTCCCCCTTCTTCAAAGCATCTGATGAACTGGGATTTCCTTCCACAAAAGCTTATGCAATAAATAAATCTGTTAGTTTTTAAGTGCCACAAGATTCCTTGCTTTATTTTCTCTTGTATCCTTCCACAGACAGTAATGAGAAATTTGTGAGTCCTATGGACAGATGATGAGGCAGATCTTTTAAAACAAATGGGGCTGTAATTTAGTCACATGCACAGTAAAAGAAATGGAAGCCCAAGCATCTGAAATCATCTGTTCTTGCTGCAGCAAGGCTGGGCAGCATCTTCTGTTTCTCCAGAACTTTGCACACCAAGGAAGCTATTTTTGATAAAAAATGAACACTTTGGCTCCAGCAGCTGTATTTATCTTACCCATTTAGTTTGTCTTCATTTGTACCTAGTTTATTTCTATTTTTTTCAGGGAACTGATGGGACATAATTTCTATTCACAGAAATGCAGTTGAAATAACGTAAGCTCTTACTCCCATGGAACAGTACACTCCCTTTCATCACTTAGGGCCTGATCCAAACCCAAAGGGCTATTTTTCCTTTGGACTTGAAGGAGGAATTCACTAAAGGAAGTCAGACTAGATGATCACAATTATACTTTTGGACCCTAAAAATCTATTAATCTAATGTACAAAGATGAATTTGCTGGCACAGACCATGGAGTACCGTACCAGTTTCTGACTCATTATTGTAAGAAGTCTGATATGGGAATCTGCAGTGTAAGATTTCAAAGACTAAAATCAGTCAAAGTTAGCATTTATCAGGATAACCACAAAAGTTATCACATGAATAAGTGCATCTATAGCATCTTTCATCCCAGAGTGCATCATACATAACTCTTCATGACAAAAATGCAGCCACCTCTGGAGTAGAAATGACAATCATTTGGACAACTGGAACAAACATGCTGCTCAACAATGAAACAGTAGGATATTTTGTGCAAGAACAAATCCTCTTCATATGAGAAAGAGCAAGGAACCATTAGTGACTAAACCAGTGTTTCCCAACCAGTGTGCCACAGAACCCAGGTGTACCATCAGATCTGAGCAGGCGTGCCATAGAATTTTCTGAAAAACGACTCGAAGAGCTCTGGTTTGGCTCTTGGCTCATGAATATTCATGAGTTCATTTGGAATCATATGGTGGTGTGTCTCTAATTAATTAAAGGTGGCAAGGTGTGCCACAGCAGAGAAAACGTTGGGAACCGCTGGACTAAACAGAGCAGAAATCTGCTTTTAAGGTGTCTCTCTAAACACCCTCAGGTTGTAAAATTAAGTCAGTTTAATTCAAAAAGTCTGGGCTGATTTTTGTGGGGTTTCAAGTGCAATAGTAGAACCATCAAATCTGAAATGCTGGGCTAAGCCATCCACTCCAGAAATCATAACTGCTCTCACTGACACTATTGCTGCAAGCAGACAGTGATTTAACATGCTGATGCTGGCCTGGCACTGAAACCTTAATGAATTTGTGAAAGACTAAGTCCACCCATCTTCGAAGCATCTGATGAAGTGGGATTTTCTTCCATGAAAGCTCATGTGAAAAATAAATCTGTTAGTCTTTAAGTGCCACATGACTCCTTGGTTTTTTTTCCTGGACTAGACTAACACAGCTATCCTTTTGGAAATTTATCAAATTTATCACCTTCTCCCTCCCCTGCCTCATTTATAAGTGAATCACCCCAGATCACCTCCTCCCCTGCCTCATTAACAAGAGAATACAAATCAATAGGTCTGAGAGATTCCCTCTCAAAAGAAAAAAAAAAAAAAAAGGCAAGGAATCTTGTGGCATGTAAAGACTAACAGACTTATTTAAGTGTCACCAAAAAAAAAGTTCTTCCTTTTTTTGCTTCTCTCAAGCAGTTCTCTACTCAGTCTCCCCCAATCCCTCCCTGAGCCATCTGGCCAGCTCCCCTAACCCCTCCCCCCCCGACTCCCAACCCCAAACTCCCCTTCCCCGGCCCCTGGAGCATGCTGAGGGTGGGTGGGAGATCTTAAAACTCCCTCAGCACAGCCCCCTTCCATAGGGGCCCTGCTAGACTTCAGCCTTGGCACCCCTCCATCCCCAGGGGTGGGAACAGATGGCCCAGGGGAGGCGCAGGCCAGCCCAGAGGCAGGGTGACAGAGCAGAGCCCAGCCTCCAGATCAGCCTGCGGTTGCTGGCTCAGGGGAGAGGAGGGGCAGAGCAGGAGTGCAAGGTGCCTGGGAAGCGGCAGGCTGTAAGCATTGGAAGGGGATAGGATAGAACAGAGTCATGGGGTTGGAAGGGACCTCATGAGATCACCTAGTCCAACCCTCTTGGGGTTTGAACCCAGGACCATCTCCCTTTAAAGCAGAGCCTCCATCAGCAACCCACCCACAACGCTTAGTGTGTTGTGCCAGCCCTGCTGGGTGCTCACCCACACAAGCACCACTGAAGCCCATGCATGGCCAGCAGCCACAGGCCCTACCTGGCCCTGAAGCACAGGAATAAGTCTACACAGCATACGCATAGCTCCATGCTGAGCCTTTATTGAAAAGTAGTGAGAGGGATAGTTACCAGCCTCAATGTCGCTTGAAGCAATGTGTTATCTTTATACTGGCAACCTGCACTCTCATTGGCTGCTGCGCACACACCCCTTTTAATCCTGTGTGTGCTGTAGCAGAGCAACTGCACTGCTACAGGGGAACAAGGCAATGAACCATGTTCTGAGTACAGAAACATCCCTGCACTCTTGAGTTAGACTACTGGCCAGGTAGCTGAAGTCAAGTAATGGAGTGGGATCCATTCGGTCACAACACAATCCTCCTTGGGTTATGCAGAACAGATCCAAAGTTTGTCATGTTCTTTACCCTTTTAATAGGGCCAAAACCACAGATTTAGGCATGCTGTCATGTCTTTCCCATCTTTGATACTGTTATGCATCTTTCACAAAACAATGAGCATAATGCCTTTATTGTTCTGTTCCTGTTGCGTATCTAAATCGTGTTGCTGTTTTGGTATTCCTTGTAGGTGCCATCTCCTGTTGCCATCACCACATTCTTCAGCCCTCTGGAGTCTCCCTGTAGAAGTCTGTTACTTCTCACCTCCATGGAGCCATCCGTGCATGCCATCTCAATCGCCCCTTACAGCTCTTCCTTCATCAAGAACTAATAATTGAAACTTAGTTGCTACATTCCAAAGAGAAGGTTACATTATAAATGTTCAAAGCTGTCTACACTGCTACCTTCTCTCTATTCTACTATTAAATTGCAATGCTTCTCTTGTTCCCCTGAAAGCTAATCCACTTGTGGGCATCTGATGTCTCAGACTGTTTTACTGCTCAAAGTTGCAGGGTGATTCCCTGTTCTAGTGATGACTGACAGTGCTTACACTCTCAGGAGTGCCCGAGAAGGTTATATTCCTCAACAGCTGCTTGCTATATAGTTTTCACCCAGGCCCAATGGGGCGCATGGTGGGGGATAAAGAGTCAGTGAGTTGGTGAATGAATGGTCCATATCTCAGCTCAGGACTGAGACCAGCCTCCCCCCACTCCCCACCCCAGGGGGGTCGCTGGCACAGGGAGGGACCTGGAGCATGGGCACAGCCCCGCCCCCAGCCAGAAGGCCACGCCCCCTGGCCAGGGATAGGGCCAGGGGGAGGCTGCGCTGCTGCGGGCAGCTAGGCCCCATATGCATATGCAGCCCCAGATCCCCGGCTGGGGATGGGACCGTTGCGGCCGCGGCCGCCGGCAGCCGGGCCCCCGATCCCCAGTGGGGGATGGGGCTGCCATGGGCAGCCAGCAGGGCCCCCGATCCCTAGCCAGGGATGGGGTTGCCGTGGCTGCAGGTGGCCAGCCAGGCCCCGTCCCCGGCCAGTGATCAGGGGCCTGGCAACCCGCGGCCACGGCCGCGGGCCTGGCCTCCAGCAGCTGCTTCTGGCCTGGCCCGGCCGTGGCCTAGCTACCTGCAGCAGCACAGCCGCCCCCTGGCCCTATCCCTTGCTAGGGGTGGGGGCTGCCGGGAGGCCAGCCAGGCCCCAGATCCCCGGCTGGGGATGGAGCCACCACGGCCACAGCCGGCTCGGGATTGGGCCCTGGATCCCCAGCCCGATTGGGGATCCTTCTCCTCCCCCATCACTTCCACTTGATGCTGTCCCAACTTGTAAGAAAAATTCCTGTTATTTGTCCCTAAGTGCATGAGCTGGCACTTCCCATTGTTAAATTTCATCCTATTTCTAATGTACCACTTTACAAGGTCATCCAAATCATTCTGTATGCTATCCTGATCCTCCTGCTTATTGGCAATACCTCCCAGCTTGGTGTCTGCAAACTTAATTAGCGCATTCCCACTTTTTGTGCCAAGATCAGTCATGACAAGGTTGAATAAGGTGGGTCCCAGGACTGATCCTTGGGGAACTCCACTAGTAACCTCCTTTCAGCTAGACACTTCACCTTTCACTATGACCCTCTGTAGTCTCCCCTGTAACCAGTTCTTTATCCACCTTTCTATTTTCATATTAATCCCCATCTTCCCCAATTTAACTAATAATTCCCTGCGTGGAACTGTATCGAATGCCTTGCTGAAATTTAAGTAAATTAGGTCCACTGCATTCCCTTTATCCAAAAAATCGGTTATCTTCTCAAAAAAGGAGATGAGGTTTGTCAGGCATGATCTACCTTTTGAAAAGCTGTGTTGTATTTCATCACAGTTACCATTTTCCTCAATATCCTTAAGTACTTTCTCCTTCAAAATTTTGTCCAAGACCTTGCATACTGCTGAGGTGAAACTGACAGGCCTGTAGATACCTGGATCACTTTTACTCCCTGTCTTGAAAATAGGGACTACATTATCAATTCCCCAGTCATTAGCTACAACCCCCGTGTTCACCGATACTTTAAAAATCCTTGCTAAAGGGCTGGCAATTTCATATGCAAGTTCCTTCAATATTCTTGGATGAAGATTATCTGGATCCCCTGACTTAGTTCCATCAAGCAGCTGAAGCTCAGCTTCCACCTCAGATATGGTAATTTCCACTCCTACATTCTCATTCCCATTAGCTGCCCTACCTCTGTCCCCAGTCTCACCATCATCCTCATTAAAGACAGAGGCAAACTACTTATTTAGATATTCAGCCATGCCTAGATTATCCTTGCTCTCTACCCCATCCTCAGTGTACAGTGGTCCAACCTCCTCTTCCTGTGTTTTCTTTCTATTTATATGGCTGAAGAACTTTTTACTATTGGTTTTGATTCCCTCTGCAAGGTCTAACTCTGCTTGGCTTTTGGCCTTCCTCACTTGATCTCTACATGCTCTGACCTCTAAAAGGTAGCCCTCCCTTCCTACCCCTCACAACTTCCACTCCTTTTGGGCCTTGTGTTTCCTCCTAATCACCTGTTTAAGATGTAAACCAAGCTGGATGAATGTACAACCCATGCCTGCAAATTTTTTCCTCTTCTTTGGAATGCAGGCTTCAGACAGTTCCTGCAGCTTTGTCTTGAAGCAGTTCCAAGCATCCTCAATGTTCATATCCATGAATTCTTTAGTCCAGTCCACTACGCTAGTTAATTCCCTTAATTTTTTGAAGTTAGCCCTTTTGAAGTCAGATTCTGGTCACAGATTTATTTTTGTTTACCCTTCCATTCAGCTTAAATTGAACTAGCTCATGATCACTAGAATTTAGGTTGTCCCCTACAACTAATTCCTCTATGAGGTCCTCACTACTGACTAATACCAAATCTAAGATCACGTCTCCTCTCATTGGTTTGGAAACTGCTTGATGGAGAAATTCATCTGCTATCACCTCCAAGAAAATCTGGCCCTTTTATTGCTGCTAGCGTATATCCTCCAGTCTATATCTGGGAAGTTAAAATCTCCCATAATCACACAGTTCCCAGTAATATTTACTTCCTTAAAAGCCTTAAAGAGTTCTCTGTCCATGTCCAAATCAGATCCCAGTTGTCTGTAACACACCCAAGCACTAATCCAGGAGAAACTCTAGTAGCTTTCTTCTCCAATGTGATTTTGAGCCAGATAGACTCTGTCCTGCTAGTTTCACCACTCTGAATTTCTTTGCATTCTATTGCATCAATATACAATGCCACACCGCCACCTTTGTGATTACATGTCTGTCCTAAACACACATAGCCTTTAATGCCCATTCATCAGTCATGATTACTATTCTACCATGTTTCTGTTATCCCTATAATATCAGGTTTCAATTTCTCTACCACTAGCTCCAGTTCCTCCATTTTATGACCTAGGCTTCTCACATTGGTATATAAACATTTTAGCTTTTGCTGCTCAGCTTTGCTCACATTCTGTACCCGACATGACCTTTTTTTTTTTTTTTTACTACTGCCAACATCGCCCATCAGACCGGTATTTTTGCTTCCCTCCTTTCTAGCATCTATACTGCCTCCCACATCTTTGTCTTTTCTGAATTCAGTTTCCTGCCTCTCAATGCTAGTATCAGGCATAGAGATTGTCCGAGCGTCTCCCAACCATCTCCCCATACTCCTTAGTTTAAAGTCTCTTAATCAGTTGAGCTAGCCTCCCTCCCAGAAGTCTGTTTCCCTTCCTACTCAGGTGAAGTCCATCCCTAGCAAACAATCGTCTGTCCATGAACACCTCCCAGTGCCCATACAGCCCAAAGCCCTCCTTGTAACACCACTGCCTGAGCTATCTGTTAACCGCCAGAATCTTCTCACACCTGTGTTGTCCTCCTCTAGGGACAGGCAGAATCGCACTAAAGATTACCTGAGCCTCCAGCTCCTTGAGAGTCCTCCTCAACCTGGCATAGTCTCCTTTGATACGTTCCAATGAGAATTTAGCTATATCATTCGTACCCACATGAAGGGCAATCAGAGGATTCTTTCCTGCTCCCATTAGGATCCTCTTCAGCCTCAGATCCGCATTGTGTATCTTCACTCCAGGCAAGCAGCACATCCTCCTGTTAAGCTGTTACAGCAAATCAGAGCAGTAATTTGGATTCAAACACTGTGGAACAGCATACGGAGGAAGGTTAGGTCAAATCACCTGTTGTAATGAGAAAAGAATCCATAGTCCTTATTTAGCCATGAAGAAACACTGTCAAATTTGCATATGAATTCCATTTCTGCAGTTTCTCTTTGACGCCTTAATGTGTTATTCATTTGCTTGAGCACAGCTATTAACAAATCATCAATGGAGTGAGCACGGACACTGAAGTGTTCTGTTGGCTTTTTATTTCTGATGTCTGACTTGTGTCCATTTCTTCTGTTGAGCAGAGATCATCCTGTTTGTGGGCAAGGCTGGCTGCGTGGTTTGTTGCAGGAATGTGTGCCTTCTTTAATGGCTCTGTTTGGTCCATAGTTGCTGGTGAGTATCTGCTGTGTGTTGGGGGCGCTGTCTGTAAGCAAGGAGATCTATCTCCCAAGGCTTGAGAGAGGCAGGAATCATCTTGTAGAATAGGCTGTAGATCCTTCATCCTCTACAGCACATCTTCAAATTGTTATAGCTTTCTTTTTTACATACATATTAGTTAGTTATGGAGGAGAAGGGTGTCTATAATTTAGGGGAAGTTACAGGACAGTGTTAGTAAGTGCTGTGTTCTTATTGGCCATTAAAAATCATGTTTTGACATATTACAATCCAGGCACTGTCTTTGGGAATCAGTGGATTACTTTATGCAACTTTGATGGATGACTGTGTCTTACGCCAGGGTTCTCCAAACTACAGCCTGTGCACCACACATGGCCCAGAAAACAATATCATCTGGCCTGCAAATGAGGGAGCTACAGCCAGGCTGGGGACTTTTCAAGTCTCCCACCCTGAGCATGCTCAGATGCATGGCTCAGGGCATGAGCAGCCTGTCCAGGGAGCAACTCAGGACACCCCCGCAGCTCCAGGAAGGTAAGGAGCAAGAGGCCCGGGAATGTAAGGGAGCTGGGACGGAAGGGCCTGGGAGTGTTGGGGAGCTGGTAGGGAAGGGCCTGAGGGATCAGGGGCCTGGTGAGCAAGGAAGGTGCCTGAGGGGCCGGGGAGCCGGCAGGTGGGTGGGGACCTGGGAAGGCCACTAGCAGCCAGTGGTGGTGGAGCAGAAGGTTTAGGAAGTTGAAATGTGGCTCCTCACCCAAAAAGTTTGGACACTCTGGGAGCCAGGATTGGGGGGGGGGGGGAGCAGGTCCACCTCCTCACCCCTCACCCCTTTTGCTGGTGTACTGGCACTGTTTTTAAAAAAAAAAGGAAAAAAGCACTGGATATGCACCCTGTACAATTGTCACCAGACACATGCTGTGTATCGAGAAAGATCGCTTCTATATACACACTGGATATTGTTCTGCACAAGTCCACGCACGTGCAATCTTCTATATGTTCAAAACAATGAAATGCCATGTTTTGACTACATCCTTGGTTTGTCGTCAAAATTTAATTTTGCATATAATTTGACATTAATATGTCAGGAATGGTATGATAGTGAAAAATTGATTTTGCATGTCAGGTGTTCAAAGAACAATGGAGTTTGAATTATGAAATAATCTTATCTAGTGGCAAAGCACTGGCTCTTATTTGCAATGAGATGACAGCAGTGCTCAAAGAATATAACATTCAAAGGTATTATGAGATTATACATCTAAAAAATATACAAAACATTCAAGAAAGCTTTGTGCTGATAAACTGGGATCAATGAAATGCTTTCTTTCATCAAAACAAAGTATTTTGAAGTAGGATAAACAGAAAAAGAGGCTGCAACACAAGCTAGTTTTCAAGTGGCATGTGTACTTGCTAAGGAAGAGAAAACATTTAAGGATGGTGAAATAATTTAACAACAAGGAGTTGCGTGGCACTTTAAGACTAACATTTATTTTTTGCATGAGCTTCCGTAGGAGAAGAGCCCACTTCCTCAGATGCTTCGAAGGTGGGTGAACTTACAGAAAGGAATGAAACTAAATGCAAGGGGGTGTAAAACATAGGATCAGGTCATAAAGTAACAGCAAATCAGAGCAGTTTACAGGCTCAAACCATGGGAAGCCTGAAGTCAAATTACCCTTGTAATGGGAAAAGAATCCGTAGGCTTTTCAACTAAGGCACTAGCACTATCACCCTACTCACTAAAAGGTGCTTTAGTACACTATAGGAAAAAGGGGGTACAGTACAAAATGGAAGCAGGTGGTGGAGCAGGAGTTCAAAGGCTGGGGACACAAAGAAGGAGAGAGGTAAGTGGGGGGGGGTCTAGGGACAGTGGGATGGGGCTGCACGGGAGAGCTGGGGGCAATTGGGGAAGCAGGTGGAGATTGGATAGTTGCAGAGGAGACGGGGGTCGAGCAACGGGTCCAGGGTTTGAGGGAGAGCCTGAGAAGGGGGGTTGAGTGGGAATGGCGGGAGGGAGACACACGTGGGAGGTGGGGCAGGGGAAACTGAGGCACGCAAGGAGTTGGGATACACGTGGGTGTTCGGGAAAGCAAGAGGGGCTGAACAGAGGAGGGGGACGCAGAAAGCAAGCGGGGGATCGGCGGGTCAGAGGGTCGAGAGGGAGGCAAGCGGCTGCAAAGGGGGGGTACGAAAAGGGGGAAGAGGCAGCGGCGGGAAGGCAGGAGGGGTTCGGGGAAGCGGCTGGCGGGGAAGGCAGAGGCAGCCCGCAGCAGCGGCAGGGGACAAGGGGCGTGGGGCAGCCGCAGAAATGCAGTGGCAGCGGCAGGGAGCCTGCAGGGAGCCACGGAAAGGCAGCAGAGCCGCAGGGGAGGCGACGGGCGGCCGCGGGAAAAACGGGAAGAGCCGGAGGATCTGGGCTGGCGGGGAGCGGAGGCAGGGGAGCGGAGGAGCCGGGTTGGGGGCTCCAGGCTGAGGGCAGATTAGAAGCGGGGGGAGTAAGCTGATGCCAGGCGGGAGAGGGGAGTGTTGATGTGGAAGGAAAGGTATTGGTTCCTTTTCATGTCACTGCTGCCACATAGGTCAGTGATTCCCCATGTTTTCTCTGCCATTGCAGTGGCACTGCTTGCTACCTTTAATTCATTTGAGGTATACTGCCATATAGTTTCCAAATGAAGCCATATATTTTCATTAGCCAATCCAGAGCTCTTTGAGTAGTTTTTCAAAAAATTCAGTGGCACACCTGTGTGCTGTGGCACACTGGTTGGGAAACAGTGGGATAGGTAGACACAACGCACAAATTCCACCCGAGATTCAGAATAACCACAGAAAACAGTACAGAACCTTGTGTTATTTTATTAACACACAGCATTTTTACAGCACTTTCCATCCCAGGATCTCTCAATGGCTTACTATTCTAGGTATTCACACATGCTTGGCTCTGTGGTATCCAAGAGGCACACCCCACTTTGTGCTCCCATTTAAGTGAATGGCCCTGACAATACATTATAGGCAAACCGCATGTCCTCCCATTTTGATATCTTTACCAAGTGCCATAAACAATGGCTTTAGGAGGAGATGTCCCCTCCATGTACTTTTAGTTTTAAAAGGGATAGCCGTGTTAGTCTAGTCCAGTGAAAAAACAACAAGGAGTTGTGTGGCACTTTAAGACTAACAGATTTATATTTTGTTTGCATGAGCTTTCGTGGGAGAAGATCCCACTTCCTCAGATGCTTCAAAGGTGGGTGAACTTACAGAAAGGAATGAAACTAAATGCAAGGGGGTGTAAAACATAGGATCAGGTCATACAGTAACAGCAAATCAGAGCAGTTTACAGGTTCAAACCATGGGAAGCCTGAAGTCAAATGACCCTTCGCAATGGGAAAAGAATCCATAGTCTCGATTCAGACCAGCTCTCACAGAATTTAGCTTGCATATTAATTCGAGTTCAGCTGTCTCTCTTTGAAGTCTTGATGTCCCAGGTACAGCTCTAATGACAGACAGTCGTTAACAAATCCATGATCGAGTGATTAGGAAGATGGAAGTGCTCAGCAACTGGTTTCTCTGTTCTTTGATTTCTGATATCAGCTCTGTGCTCATTCAGTCTCTTATGGAGCGATCGTCCTGTTTGTCCAATGTATAAGGTGTTGGGGCATTTCTTGCACATGATGGCATAGACCACATTAGTAGATGAGCAGGTAAATGAGCCTTTGATGGAGTAGCAGGCTTGATTAGGACCTATGATGGTGTCTGTTGTGTAGATACGTGGGCAGACTTGGCAGCATGGTTTTTTGCAGGGGTGTGTGCCCGCTTCAGTGTTCCTGTTGTTAGATCTGGGCTAGATTCTTAATTCCACTGAAGCTTCTTTTAACACTCTGGCAGTGCAAAAGGGCCTTAAAATGGGTTTCATTTAAGTCTTGTCTGATTTGCTGTTGCAGTATAACCTGATCCCATCTCTTACACTCTCCTGCATTTATTTTCATCTTATTCGGGAAGTTCTCCCTCTTCAAAGCGTCTGATGAAGTGGGATATTCTCCTACAAAAGCTCATGTGATAAATAAATCTGTTAGTTTTTAAGTGCCACAAGGCTCCTTGCTTTTTTTGCTTTACTAGACTAACACGGCTGCCCCTTTGGAATTTAAGTCCCTGTTATGCTGCCCAACTCGGGTAAAAGTGGTTCAAAGTGGATCAGACCCTGAATGTCCAAAACATAGATTGAAGTTAAGTAGGTAGCTTCAGATTCAATCATGAGACTGACATGTTGAGGGGACTGTCTTTAATATCTAGCTATCAACCTTAAAAATACAGCTATTCTGCCCTTAGTAAACATATTGTTACCATGCGTTGCAAATCACAATCACTAGGTAGCAGCCACTTCCCAGATTCCCTCGGGGCAACACCTTAAGTAAAGTTGTCTGAGAAATTCAAAACTTTTAAAGCTGGCAATGGCAGAAAACATGTTTCTCACAGCATCTCAGCTCTGTAACCAGGGCCATTTTTTGTGCCTAAAAAATTTGCATCAAACAGAGCGAGGTTAGAGTCTGTTACATTATCATGCCCAATCATACCTCTCAAAAGCTAAATATGGGACAACAATCCCCTCAGTGAATGGCAAAAAATTAATTAGGCATACAGGAAACTTTAAACATTGTGAGTATCTTACTTTAATATAAAGTGTCTCTAACATCTCAGTTTTGGAGTGTATTTTTTTTTTTAATCCAAATCATTTTCAACAATAGCAGGGAGGCTATAAGTAGTATGCCTGGAATGTAAATAATCTCAGAACTAAAATAAGCTAAATGAGGTACAATTGAGATCTGTGTGTCTGGTAGTGCAATATAATAAAGGTAGTTTAATCATTTTAATTTTTGATGATTAAAGCAAACCTAATCAAAGCTGCAAGAAGCAAGAGTATATATGGATTTGTGAAAGAAAATGATTATTTTTCTAACAAATTCTTGGGGTAATAGAAATACAAAGGCTTTTTTTTTTTTTTTTTTTTTTT
>ML682225.1:19887-39031 GCA_007922195.1 Podocnemis expansa
TTTTTTTTTTTTTTTTTTTTTTAATTATTGCACCACTGGCAATATTTGTTTCCTTCTGCGTTAAATGACCTTTTATCCTTTCAGTTTTTCATTTCATATTCCTAATCATTAGGATTTGTTTCCTTCCACCACAGGAGTCTATGTAAAGTTACATTCTAAAGCGCCACCTTGACAAACTGATTACATTAGAAACTCTCACAGAAAAGAAAATGAATCCGAAATTAAACCAACTTGTTTTTGCTTAAAGGAACACTTTTCTTTCAGGAGCTTTTGTATATTCAAGCCTTTTAGCAAGTGAAAAGCAAAGCATTCGCCTTTGATAGAGATGTTAAATGGCTCAATACAGTTTTGCTTAGGTCTTATGAACTAAGTACCCTCCTCCAGCTCCAGCCTGGCTCTGGCTTCCTCTGCCTGCAGCCAGGGCAGAGAGGAGAGGCCGTCAGCTCTCACTGCTTCAGGAGGCAGCCTCTGACTGACAGGCAGGGCTCCTCCAGGCTGGAGAGAGGCAAGGCTGCCTGTTCTGTGCTGTCAGGTGTGCTGCCTGCGCCGGAGAGTGGGGGACACTGCGCCCCTGCCCACCAGCACAGCTTACATGGAACATTGGTGCCATGCCCAAATGATGCCTAGGCCATTGTGATGTCCCAGGTGAAGTAACCGATTGCTTCCCCTTGGGAGCAATTGGTTGTGTCATCGCTGACATCACAATGGTCTGTCACATGGTACACTTCATATCACACTCGAACACACACACACAGTACAACTTAGAATAGTTCACAAGGGAAGTGCTGTGACAGAGTGAGTGTTGGAGCTGTGCACTCTGGGGTTCCTGAAGTTACAAACTTTTGAATAAGACTGAGCCCGATATTGGGAGAAGAACCCATCAACCCTCAAACTGGTAATTGACTGTTCTCAAGGTGTGTGTGTATGTGTGTGGTGGCCCCCTTGCCGCATAAGCCCCCAAGCTGAGGGGGGCACAGCGTGGTCTGGTGCAGAAGCCAGGACCCGTGCTGCTGCCCTTCCGCCTGAACCAGCCATTCGGCCACGCAATCTTAAACTGATACTCACCACAATTACAGATCTAACAACAGAAACTTTAAAACAGGCACACACCTCTGCAACAAACCAGGCTGCCAAGTCTGTCCACATATCTGCACAATAGATACCATGATAGGTCCTAATCAAGCCTGCTACTCCATCAAAGGCTCACTTCCCTGCTCCTCTATTAATGTGATCTATGCCATCATGTGCCAGAAATGCCCTAACACCTTATCAACTGGACAAACAGGACGATGCCTGTGCAAAAGAATAAATGAACATAGAGCTGATATCAGAAATCACAAAAAAACAAACAAAACAAAACAAAAAACAGTTGCTGAGCACTGCCATCTTTCTAATCACTCGATAAATGATTTGTTAAAAACTGTTATCAGAGATGTGATTGGGACATCAGGACTTCAAAGAAACACCTGAACACGAATTAATATGCAAATTAAATGATGTGAAAGCAGGATTGAATGGAGAATATGGGTTCTTTTCCCCATTACAAAAGGTAGTTTGACGACAGGCTTCCCAGGCATTGAACCTAACAACTGCTCTGATTTGCTGTTATGGTATGACTTGACCCCATCTTTCACACCCCCTTTCATTTATTTTCATTCCATTCTTTAAGTTCACCCATCTTTGAAGCATCTGACAAAGTGGGATTTTCTTTCACGAAAGCTCTTGCAAAAAGTAAATCTGTTAGTCTTTAAGTGCCATACGACTTTTTTGTTTTTCCCCCGGTCAAGGCAGAGCTGGCCCTCCCTGCCCCTGTGGTGGAACAGCCAGCCTACCCCTAACCCTAAACTTTCCTTGTCCCCTCTTTACTTCTGGAGCCCCCCCGTGTGCCCCTTGTCCCCTGTCCCGCTGCGGCTCCCGCGGCTCTCCTCCCTTCTGCCTCCGCGCCAGCCGCCGCGGCTCTTGCCGACTCCCCGCGGCTGCCCGTCGGCTCCCCTGCGGCTCTGCTGCCTTTCCGCGGCTCCCCGCCAGCTGCCCCGTAGACCCGCCGCTTTTCTGCGGCTCCCTGCAGGCTCCCTGCCGCTGCCACTGCATTTCTGCGGCTGCCCCACGCCCCTTGTCCCCTGCCGCTGCCGCGGGCTGCCTCTGCCTTCCCGCCCCGCTTCCCCCAAACCCCTCCTGCCTTCCCCGCCCCGCTTCCCCCAAACCCCTCCTGCCTTCCTGCCCCGCTTCCTCCGACCCCTCCTGCCTTCCCGCCGCTGCCTTTTCCCTTTTCGTACCCCCCTTTGCAGCCGCTTGCCTCCCTCTCGACCCTCTGACCCGCCGATCCCCGCTTGCTTTCTGCGTCCCCCGCCTCTGTTCAGCCCCTCTTGCTTTCCCGAACACCCACGTGTATCCCAACTCCTTGCGTGCCTCAGTTTCCCCTGCCCCAACTCCCACGTGTGTCTCCCTCCCGCCATTCCCACTCAACCCCCCTTCTCAGCCTCTCCCTCAAACCCCGGACCCGTTGCTCGACCCCCCTCTCCCCTGCAACTATCCAATCTCCACCTGCTTCCCCAATTGCCCCCAGCTCTCCCGTGCAGCCCCATCCCACTGTCCCTAGACCCCCCCCACTTACCTCTCTCCTTCTTTGTGTCCCCAGCCTTTGAACTCCTGCTCCCCCACCTGCTTCCATTTTGTACTGTACCCCCTTTTTCCTATAGTGTACTAAAGCACCTTTTAGTGAGTAGGGTGATAGTGCTAGTGCCTTAGTTGAAAAGCCCCATTGTTCCCTAACCTGCCCCCCAACACTTCACAAAAAAACCCACTGTGACAGGTGATATATATACACCACCCCACTCACCCCACTCCCATACCTATTTTAATAAAGTTCACCCCAAATCTACCCTGTACCCCAGGGGTGCAGTGATTGCCCCCCAAGGTCCTCAAATTTTTGAACCTGCTGGCAGGGTCAGTTTCTCCCCCAATAGGCAACATCGGACCCCAGGAAAATAAGTAGCATTAACAGACTAAATAAAATCAAATCAGTTTGAACAGGCATATATACCCAAGGGCATCAGAATACAATTAAACAAATCCTGGCCACCTTGAATTTGTACCCCTGATTCACTAAGGAACATGGGTCCCCAAAGGGAGGCCACTGCCTCACCCCTACACCCCAAACCAGATTCACCCAATCCTTAGAACTGGACTCAAGCAGGTACTAAGGGTAAGTAGCCCCTCCCTGCTATACCAATGGATTGGGGTCTCAGTTATTCTTCACTTGATGGCATAGACTCCGCAAGCTGCAACGGAAGATCCCACGAAGATCTGTCTGGCACAATCCAGGCTTGGCTCGGCAACTTCTGGGCCTCTTTCTGGCCTGTCCTACTATAACAGTCTATTCTCCCCTCTAGCAAAGCCCTTGGCAGCTGGAGCCTGGGTCACAAATCTCAGTTCCTACTCCAGATCTTCGGGGACTTCCTGAAGAATTCGTCTTCTTCGGGGCCTTCAAGGGATCTCTGATTGCAGACACGTATTCTGCCAAATCACTGTCCTAGAGATCTCGAGGCTCTCCCTCTTCTCCTTTCAGAGCCAAGATCAGGGATGGCAAGGAGCGATAAGGGATACTGGCACAAGCAGAGGCAGCGCAGGGAAGCTCCTCAGAGGCACTCCCTTAAAAACAGACGCCCCCCTCACCAATCCTTGGGGTCCCTTTTTGTGCCTCCAAATCCACCCTCTAATTGGGACGTACCCTTGTCATGCCCAAAACGCTCCCTCATAAGCTTACATGGCCGAAAGCATTCTAGCTTACATGGCACACAGCATTCTAGTGGCAGCCAGGTTGTCCTCACAGGGCATATATACATAATTAACAGAACGATAAAGGAAAATACTTCCAACATACAGCCCTACTGTCTGCGTGATTCAAGTTCTACTCCCTACATTTTCAAAACTGTGCTTTTTATGAATGCTGACAAACAGCACACCAACTTTTCAGTTGTCATCTGAATCCCCATAGTCTCCAATGTAGCACAGAATTTTCCCTGGAGACCTGGGTCAGATGTGGTAGATAATCCAGGAGATTCAACCTGCTGTATTTTCTGCGTCTAGAAAACCAGTTATAGTCTTCAAGGAAAATACTGAATGGGCCTGGCATAAAATTTGGACTGCTGACATGGATCTCACTGTCTTACCTGAAATGTTTCCCTCGGCAACTCATCAGGAGCTCATGCAGTGAGAAGGTTCACAAAGATTTGTTCCCAGGTTTAAAACAAAAAATGGTTTTCAAACTCCCATTCTCAGAAGCTGGGACTCCTGTGCAGTACCCTGGTGGGGACTGAAGCTTCCATAAAAAGCAGGATTTCTTCCCAGGTTTGTGCATGTGCTGTGCTTACACAGACCATCATCTTGGTCGGGCAGCAGGTTCATGCAGCTGGACCTGCCAGGCTGCAAAAATATCAGGCATGAGGAACTGAGGAGTTCTGTCATTTATTCACATTTTCTTTGATTTCCGATATAGAGGCTTCGAGCAGGTTTGCATGCTGCAGGATCGGTGTGGCTCCGAGATTTCCTCAATCAATTACACTCCAAGGAAATCTTGGGGATGGCTGCAATCAGCATAAGTGAGCAGAGATGTTAGATCCACCTGATTTTTTTCTAGAGACCAAATGCTACCACATGAAGCCTCCCAGCATGAGCCACAACCAAACCCACAGGAGTTTGGACCAGTCTGTCAAAACAGTGGAGTCCTGTATTCCTTCATTTGGCCAGTGCCTGGGTTCAGTGGCTGATTTACAGAAGATGAGTGCAGAAACAGGGGATGATAAAGTTATTGTTCCCCAGATAAGTAGCAGAAGACTCAGACAGTTAATGGGTTACCAGATGTCAGGCAAAAGGGAGGATATGTCTTCCTTTTTATCTTCACATTCTCTGTCCGGCAGGCATTTTAAAATATAGGATTTGGTCAGGCTTTTTACTTCTATAGGGGTTAGAATATCCTGGAATGCTACAGAATACCTTATTTTTAGGTGACAGTGTTCTAGGGCACCCTAAAAACTGAAGAATATTACATTAATACTACATTTTCTTCCATGTGTCCTCCAATCTCCTCCTTTTCATACTTCCGTCCTACTTTCCAGGCTTTAGTATCTGGTAACCCTAGTCATGGGACTCTGCATTTGTCACCTATTAATTCCAGATTTAACTTGCTTACTTAAGAATGAATGATGATTTTTTTTTTCTGATGACCAAAATCAAAATTTCAACCTGAGGTATAACAGACAGAACTGGGTTATTTCTATCTCCTGCACCCTTGTGACTAAGGAAAGAGTAAAAAAATGAACATCCCCTGGTACATCATTTCCATCCTGAACCCTTATCCTTGTGGCAGGATCACAAGTCAAAACAGAAATGTTTTTCAGTGTCAGGAAGAGAGGAATCAGCTTTCCCTTGTCTATGTTCCCATTCTGCTGTGCAAAATGAAAGAGAGGCCTTAAGGCATTTTCTATCAATCTCTTGATAGAAGGAGAAAAACTTGATAGCACCATTGATGTTGGGGCAGGGGGCAAAGGTCAAGGATGGGGCCCCACACATGCTGGGTGGGAGCATCTTTGAGTTTTGCCCTGGGCCCTGGAATCCCTAAGACCATCTCTGTCTGCAGGGACTCAGGAGCAACTTCCCAGAATGCCTGGAGTGCAGGGCGGAGACAGAACACACGGGAACTCCCAGCGCAGCCAATCAGAAGCCAGAACGTGAAGACAAAGGGCCATGTTGACATTTGGTTGGTGGCTGTTGGGGGAGCGGCGCAGAGGGAGAAGCGTCACAGCTGGGAGGTGCCCAGTGACTTCCCCGCTGCGCCCCACGGGGAGACTCTGAGGTCAGCAGAGTCCCCCCACCAGGAGACAGAGGATCGGGTTCTGGTCAGGCTACCAAGAGCCACCGGCCCCTCCGTGAGAGCCCAGAGCAGGGACTCTCTGCATCCCCTGCCCTGGTAGGACAAAGGCCAGGTGAGAAAGCCCACGGTTGGTTGATTGGTTGGTTTGTGAGCTGTGGGGTGCCCTGAGTGTCCAGCCTGTCATCAGCCCACAGATCAGTGACATCAACTCCCAATCTGCCTAAGAAGAGGGGTGGGTGTGGGAGGGCTGGGTGCCTTGATGGTAGGGTTAGGCACCTTGAGTGCTGGGGTGTTGGGGTGGGGTGTAGATGGTGCTGGGGTGTTGGGGTGGATTGGGCCTGGGAATGGATAAGGACCTGGGGATGGAGCTGGCACACAAGAGAGTGAAGCTGGATGGGGGGGGGGGCTGGGCCCCAAAGATTTTATGGCACCGGCAACACCCCTAGGGGAAGTTTAAGGTATGTCTGATGCTCCTTTCTTGCGATCTGCACCGGTGTGAAGCTGTGTCACCCCACTCTTTTAGTAGCATCACCTCACTTGCTAGTTTGGATTTAAACCCCAAAGTTCTCTTAGAATGGAGCCATTAAGGTGATGAGGCAGCCTGCCTCAGTTTCCCTGTTTGCCATTCTTAGCATATTCCTCCATCTTTCCTGGATATCTATGTAGATTATATTTAACTGCAAGGCTGAAAATGAGTATCCCCCTGTCTAACTTGAAATGTAGCATCTGTACTCTATTGTTACAGGAGACAGGGGCTTACAAGTATGTTCTTTATACCACACCCTTTGTTCAGGCAGTTTGGTTTTAGGGTTTGTTGGTGTAACCCTTCTCATCCACCTGCCTTATGGACTCTTGCATATGGTTAATCTGAGGCTCTCTTTCCACCCAGCATTTCCCTTGCTTGGAACTGCTGGATTTCAGTGCCTTAGTGTAGAGGGAGAAAGAACCTCAGGAAATCTGGCAAGCCAATTAGTCCTGTTGATATTGAATGCTTAGTGATCAGTGTGTCTACCATGAGACACAACAGGCCCAATTTGCAAATTTATAAAGTTGAATGGGCGGGATTTAATAGAAACCGTAGTTACATACAAGGTTTAAAATTTATCACAGAAAGAACACCGGTAATAGTTAAAATCAGCTTTTTTGTAAATTACTTCAGACTGATAGCAACACTATTAAAGTTGGTTGCTTTTATTAATTTCTCATTTAGTTCATTTTGTAGAAATAAATTACATTATTGGGCCAGTGTTTTGGATGTAGGTGCTTATTTTAATTTAGTAATTCTTAACTTGTACTTAACATTACAGAAAGCTGTTATTTTAAGCTTTGAAACATTTTTTAGCCCACATTTGTTCGTCGGGGTAGTATTCTGCAGAATGTGAGATCATACAGTTTAGTTTGTTTACACCAGCATAGCTCAGCAAACACAAAGTAAAATTCCAGCAGTAAGTTTCAGAGGGGTAGCCTTGTTTGTCTTGTTCAGCAAAACGAACAAGGAGTCCTGCGCAACTTTAGGAGACCAACCATCTCATTTATTGTGTGAATTTTCATGGGTGCAACCCCCCTTTATCAGATGAATGAAATGGGAACTGCAGTCTGTTGGTGAACTTATACCATGGGTATGGCAGATTGGAGAGAAGAAGAGAGGCTCTTGGTGACGGAAGGACAGGTTAGGGTCTGCTTAAAGCAGCTGGATGTGCACAAGTCCATGAGGCCGGACGAACTGCATCTAAGGTTGCTAAGGGAATTGGCCGATGAGATAGCAGCACCGCTGGCCATTATTCCACCCTTTTAATGGCCACGTCACAGACCTCCTGCTTGGGATCCTTCCACTCCTCCACCACCACCATAAACCACCAGAGTCCCCAACCATCCGAAGGTCTTTCAGATGATACAGACCCTATTGTGGTTGAAGGAGGAGTGAGGAAAAAAAAAAAAAAGAGTAGGGGGAAAGTATGAGACTGTGTTTAATCCAGCCTCTTGGATTCTATTTGATGTCTGAGTGTGGTCTAATGGCTACAGCAGGGGACTGGGTGTTAGGACTCCTGGGCTTTATTCCCTGCTCTATTGTGAATGCATGCTATGGGGAGGTAATTGAAGTACCTTCTGCAAGATGTGCCTCACTTTCCCTGCCAATTAAAGGGAGATGGTAGCTACAGGGCAGAACAGTGCGGAGCAGGGGGACAGGGCGGCAGGCTTCCCAGCCCCCTTCTGGGTCTGCGCTAGGCTCAGCCTGGAGAGAGCTGTGCTTGCTGTGTGGATCTGCAGCTGGTTCCATCACTGGGCTGGGAGGGAGTCAGGCCCAGCTGCCAGGTCCACACATGGGAGCCCTGCTGGATTCTCTATGAGAGCCCAGCCCTGCTGCTTCAGACTCCATTGGCTCAGCCCTGGGATGGAGCCTGGCTGTCCCTAGTGGGGAGCGGGGCCCAGGGCGAATCATTTTTAACTTTGCAGGCAATGGTCCCTCTAAGCCAATGGTTCCCAACCTGTGGTCCAGGGACTCCCAGACGTCCACGGACAAATTGCAGTGGGTCTGCAAAGCCTCTCCCTACCCGGGGCCAGAATCTAGCCATAGCCCTGATGCTCCCTGCCAGGGCTGCCTTTCCCCTTCTATGGCTGCATCCTGGGGAGCGAAAGAGCCACAACAGCTTCCCAGCAGGGTCAAGGGCAGGGGACTACAGCTGCCATGGCTCCCCGGTGCTGCGGCCAATGGTGGTGGCAGCGCTGCTCACCAGCTGTCCCACTGGTGCGGGACAGAGTCTGCCTATGCAGGCCAGATTACATAATCAGCTGGGGGCGTCCACAAAGTTTTTTTTTTTTTTGTTACAAAGGGGTCCCCAGCCTGAGAAAGGTTGGGAATCACTGCTCTAAGCTGATGATGCAGCTGAGCAAGTTCCCTGCTGGTTCTTCAGGCCCTATCGGACTTCTTCCCTGCTGCCCGCTGGCTCCCCAAGTGCACCCATAACTTATTCAGCTCAATCATCAGCTTAGAGGGAACTCTGGGCAGTGCCATAATTTTTCTTTAATAAAATCATAACGGTCTAGCCCTCGGCTAAAAGTTGCAGAGAGAAGCAGAAAAACATGACCTGACTTTATCCTAAAGGCTCAAAACTGAGAAGTCAAAGAAAATAGCTTCCCCTCATTTATTAGTTCTTTAAACATCTCTTTATTTTTAAGTGACTTTTAATGATATATGTAAGCCAGACTTGTGACTATTTTTGATGTTTGGGGTAGGCAATACTGAATGTGTCATGGTGATGTTTCATCAACCTCACAGCCAAGTGGACAGGAGCATCTGGAGGTACTCTTCTTTGTGGTTCTGGTTTTCTGTTCAAGATAGGCACACAGTTTTACAAGCTTAATAATTTTTCTTAAATCAAATTTTTGTAAAATTGAAAATTCAGTAAGAGATGCTGTTTTTGGATGATATCAAGAACTAAATCCAGGTCCTCTCTCACCTTAAAGCACTGGATTCCAATTGTCTAATGTGTGTTATTTCCTTAATGCAGGCTGACTCTCTCCTTTCCTGTCTTATTTTAACATATGTATGAACATTCTTCATTGCTTTGCAGGTGACCTAAATAATGAAACTCGGGTACTTTTTGAGGATGAGAGGAAGAAACAAGGGACTTTTGGCCTCCACTCAGATACCTTGATTTAAAACAAACAAGGAGTCTTGTGGCACTTTTAAAGATTTTAAGAATGTATTTATTTGTTAGCCTGTAAAAGTGCCACAAGGCTCCTTGTTTGTTTTACATCTGGGATTCCTTGTTTGTTTTGCTAAACTAGATCCACACGGCCACAAGTGCTTTCCTCTTTGCCATGCTTTGGAACTGCTGGTCTGACTGCAATCAATGACAATGGGGCATACTTGCAGTGCAGAAGGAAGCACAAAAAACTTCTTTAATGTGTTGATTCATGGCCATTAATCCTTAAAACCCAGTATTTTCATATAAGTGTTAGCCTGGGGTCTTCTCTCTCGGGTGTAATAGATCATTATCTGCACAGAGAAGTTTGCTCAAAAAGACATCCATGAAGACTGAAAACTTGTGTTAAGTGTAGAAGGAAAAAAGTGCTTTAACATCTTGACCGCTTTCTAGAGATGCTGATGTAAATTCACAGAGAAGTTCCTGTGTTGTAAAGGTTGGGGATGTGACATTCTCCTGACTTTGTCCCCATTTGCTTGACTGAGGCTGGCTCCATAAGTTTTACCTCAACACTTGTCCTTTCCCTTCCCCTCAGGGAGCAGTTGTGGGAAGGTGGCTACTTAATTCAAGAGGTCATGTAAACAAATGCTGCCTCTCCCAATTCCCTTCCCCCCTTCCCTGACCAGCGGGAGCTGCTGCCTGGGCCGACTAGCTCCTCAGGTTAAAGAAGGTTCCTGCTCCCTTATTCCCGCCTGTTGTGTGGGACCCCCCCAGAGCGCGAGGCCTAGGGCGGTTGCCCGTTTTGCCCCCTCCCCCTTAAGGACAGCTCTGCGTGGAGCTACTTAGCACCAATGGGCAAAGCTTACTGGCTCCTTTCTTCAGTCAGGTGAGGGGTTATGAACATGGCGTTGTGCTCTGTGACCAGCACGGAGGGAGTGTGTGCAGCGGGGCTGCACTCTCTGCTGTTCATGGGTTTGGAGTTGGGGTCGGGGGAGAGGCTGAGAAGGAGGGATTTGGGTGTGGGGGGCTGTAACCTGACTCTTTGCATTATATAGGAGATTTTATTTACAAACCAAAGTTTGGCTTTTCAGGTGAGGATTCTGTGGGTATGTCCAAACGCAGGGTTTAAATCGAAATAATGCTGGTTATTTCATTTTTAAAAAGCTTTGGTCCACACAATGTTTTCTTGTTTCAAAATGACGAGTTCCATCATATCGAAACAAGTGAATTTAAATCAATTCAATAAAGCCTAGTCTCAAATCAAAACAATGCTTGGATCACAACCGTTATATCAAAATAATACAGTGTGGATGTGTTACTTCGATTTAACGGTTGTTCTGATTTAACACTTTTGCCCTTCTCCTTCCCAGGGTGCCTTTCTCTATTCATATATTGGGTAGAGGGCATGGCCCTTCTAGAGGACCATCTTGCCACACGTCTCATAGTGCTCCTCTCCTAAATCGAAGTAGCAACTCCTCTTTCTGGACATGCTAGTTCAGTTTGGCTGTCTGGTTTGGACACGTTAAACTGATTTAACTTATCTTGCTTTAATGATTTTTATAGCAACTTTATTAAATCGATTTAAGTTAAATTGATTTAACTGTCAGTGTGTGGCCACAGCCTATGACTTCCCAGCCAATTACAGGCTGAAAAGCATGGGGAAGGGCTGGCTCTGTTGGAGGGAGCGGGCAGTTCTCCTCAGTACCATAAATTATCAGGCCATACAGGGCCTGGCTGGAAGTAGAAGGTAGTTGGAGTTTCACATTTCTGTTTGCCAGAGCTCTGGCCAGTTAGCTGGTCTGGGGCTGGACATATACCCAGGGGCATCGCTGGCACTGGGCACCCGGGCCACGTGCACTGAATCCTGGTGCTAGTGCCCGAGGTCTGGCGGGCTCAACCCCCCTGCTCTCTGGCCCGATCAGGCCACAGATCTGGGGCCCAGCTGCCTGTGGCCGCAGCAGCCCCATCCCCAACTGGAGATCTGGGGCTCTGCCTTGGAGGCCGCTCCTGGGCCTGCCCCCAGATGCTCTTGGTCCTGGCCCCATCCCCAGGTGGGGATCCAGGGCTCGGCCTCTGGCGGCCACTTCTGGCCCCATCCCCGGCTGGGGATGCGGGGCCCTGCTGCCCACGGTGGCACGTGTTGGCTTCTGGTCCTGTCCCCGGCCAGGGGCTGAGGTCTGTGGCCAGGGGACGGGGCCTTTGACTGGGGGCAGGGCCTGGACCTGTGCCCAGGGTTCCTCCCTGGGGCAGCAACGCCCCTGTACATATCCCTTTTAACCTTTTTAGCCAGTATGCACTTAAGAGGTATATGGGCAAGTCTGAAACTAACTGGGATGGAATCAGGGAGGTATGGCCAGTGCCCCAAGGCATATACCAGTGCCAACACATTTTTAAAGGGTTAACACTTGTCTTTGGCCTTCTAGTACTCAGGTGGCACATTCCACTGGCTCCTGTTCCTTTGGGGAGTGAGCTGGCTGCAAAACAGTGGGTTACTCACCAGTAACTGTCCTTCTTCTAGATGGGCTGCTTGGAGCCATTCAGTAATAGGTGTCTCCATGCTGGAGTGCTGGATTGGCCGGAAAAACTTGTCCTAGGCTATAAGAAGAGGGGAGGTGTGCACTGCTCCTCATGCCACTTGCGGTTATATATTTGGCTGCCTCCCCGACCCCTGCTCAATTCCTTAGAGTAGCCAACTCCAGAAGCGGGGATGGAGGAGAGGGACCTGAATGAATCTGAGCAGCCCATCTCGAAGAAGGACAGTTACTGGTGAGTAACCCACCGTTCTTCTTTAAGAGCTGCTCGGATGCATTCACTAATAGGCGACCACTTGCTGTGATGATGGATTGCGGGGGGAGTTGGTACTTCTGCCTTCAGCACAGTGACAAGCCCCATATGGTAGAAGCCTGACAGCAAGATGCTCGCTGGAATCAAGAGGCAAGCAGGCCCTGACGACCCAGAAGAAGCCAGAGATGAGGGTCAACCCAGAACAGCGCAAGACCGAAGACCCTGAGGCAGAATGCATGAGCAGGTCAGACAAGGTCACCAGAGCTAGAGAAAAAGGACGCAACCTAACCAAAATGGGTTGTGTAGGTGCTCTGCACAGGAGGAAAAAAGTGAAATGTAACCAACAGACTACAATGTCTGGTCATAGACCATGTCACGTGGACTCTAAGAAGAGCACGAAAGGCTAGCCAATGAAACTAGCCCCATGCACGCGTCTCGTGCGAGAACTAACTAAGGGTAGGCACAGAGTGCCTGAAGGCTTTGCAGGAGCCACGTAGTGATGGACTGATCTGCTGACTACTGCATACACAGGGAGAATTAAGAAAATGACAGTGCTCCTTATCTCAGATGCGACAAACAAGCCGTCTGGTTAAAGAGAGAAGTGAGGATATATTGTTGTAAGATGGGCTTGAGGACAACTGAGAAGGCCACGATACACTGAGCCTCGGCATATCGAGTCGAGCCAAGCGGGATGGACCATGATATGCTAATTAATGACCTGGTAGCACACGTTTTCAGCCACGCAGGCGGCACCACAACCGGGTTTTCGCAGGAGAGAGGTCACAGGAAATGTCACTAACAGCAAGGTGGCCTGAGACAGTGCTGATGAGATGGCTGTACTAGGGCCAGCAGGGTGCTAGAATGCAGAGGAGGGCCCTCCTGGTCTAAGCTTGCAGGGTTCGCATCGTGAAGCTCTCACTAAGGCGTGAGGGAGGGGAGGAGAGGGATGGGAGAGAACTCTTACTACTGTCTAGTCAGCCCCTCAGCGACCGAAGAAATCGAAGGAAAACCATGAAAGTTGTGGACTAAGTACCTATAGTGCTTGCTGGAGGCATAACATTACAATTTTGCTATGCCAGGGCTGCCAAGGAGAACTCTTCAATACATGGATATTGAAGAACTCTGCTGCCAATGGAGGATGCTTCCTAAGCTAGAGAGTGAGACCTTTATAGGGTGGCAGCTGCCACATCTGAAGGACACCTGGGGATTGGAGAAACCAATGAAGTTTTCTCCCCTGAGGGAGCCTGAGGGTGAATAAAAGGGGAGGATACAACCCCAAACTGTTATATGTTGTATAGAGATGGGTTCTCTGTCTGTCATGCCATCAGATCGGCAGTGGGTGTCGATGTGTCCTTGAAAGTAGGAGGAGAGGACCGCAGAACAACCAGATACCTCCAACACGCATGGGGAAAACCACAGTAGCACTAAGGGACTATGCACAGCATAGTGGGATGGTCCCACGGGAAGGCAAGTTGGACGGGGGGGGGTGTCGTGTTCTGCCTGGGAATAGGACTGTAGAGCAAGGCAGTTATGCAAGTGACCTGAAAGTAGGGGTTTAAAGGAGAGACAGATGGAACACACCCAGACCATTATGTCTTTGCCCAGGCACCTAAGGCTCTTCCTATGGGGGTTGTCCCAGGGGAAGGCCTTGCTGCACTCAGTGCAGGGTTTGATGCCCGGCATCGTCGATGCAAGATTCCGGTCTGCTATCGAGGACTTTCATGGTGGAGTTAATCCACAAGAGATGTGTCCTGCCAGACAGTGAGTAGAAGGCCAAGACACAGGCTGCTTGCAAGTTGCAAGGAGTAGACTTTCCAATTCCGGTGCACAAGGCGGAAGAAATGAAACTGAGGAGGGAGTGGGGAGGTGACCGTATACATAGCCACGGGTGTTGCGAGGGGTGGTGGTTGCCTCCCCTCTTCTGATAGGCTAGCACAAGTTTTTTCCGACCAATCCGGTGCTCCGGCATGGAGACATCTATTACTGAATGCATCTAAGCAACGCTCGAAGAAGAATAAATGTTTTAGTGTTTCATGTTATTAAGATATGCTAGTAGAGGCACTGAGGTTACTGCTTGCATCAGTTTTTACAGGGCCTGATCTTGTTCAGGGCTCCTCTTCCAGGTTAACCCCTTCCTTAGAGCTGGTGTGGTGGCTGTGCCCTTAAATCACCTTTCTCCACATGGCTGTGAAGCAATTCCAGCAGACTGAGAAAGGATCACAAGGCAGAAAGGTCAGTGGGTGTTAGCAATTTAGAAATCAATTCTACTTCTTCCACACCAGGAGTAATTCCTTCCTGTTCTACCACTGAACGCAGGTATCGGACCTTTTGATGACCCAAGTGGGCTTTTTCTCTATATTAGTTTGGAACCTGGGTGCTCAATGAGGGAGATTACTTCATCAAGCAAAAGCCGCTGAGATGCATGGGTTACACTCCAAATATAAACCAAGAAGATTCTGGGGGAGAGTATTTGGAAGGGGAGTGGGCACTTCTTTTTTTTTTTAAACAAGTTTCCTTGGCACACCCTTTCCTCAGGTGATTGCCTATGTGCAGCAATGAGCCTGATCCTTTCTACTTGAGTCAAAGTGATGACAGGTTGTTAAGCCAGTCCACTGTTCCTGTATGTGTTTCTCTGCTGGGTGTATGTGACATTCCTCTCCTAAGGTTTGGGCTGATGTGTCAAGGCATCCCACTGATCATCCACTCCCAGACTCTGAATTACCCCAGTTTATTAAGTGACCACACACTTTTGGTTTAGTCTAGCCCAGACTCTTGTTTGTAATTAGTTCCAGACAGTTGGTGTGTGCTCTCCAGTCACTCAGGACTCAGTCTCCCAGTGAGCATCCCAGGTTCCTAGTCTTCACAGTGGGAACTTCCATCATGCAGAGATTGGTACGCTTCCACAATCAATGTAGTTTCATGGCCTCCAGTTTATCAAAGAAACTGAAATACCCCAGCTTGACTCATTCGTACTCTGTAAAGTTCACACAGCTTTAGATAAAACAAAAATGAGTTTTACTGATTAGAAAATGGTTTTAAAGGAATATATAGCAAATCAATGTGCAATGATTTCATAAATCAGTCTGGGGTAATCACAATCAGATTAAAATATAGGATTTATTCTTACCTAAAGTTCATTGTTCAGGCTTACTCACAATGATTGGCTGAATGATGGAGTTTCAACTAGTCTCTGGTTTTCCTGCACAGGGCCCAATCCATCCTGGAGAGGTTTCAAGATGGAGATTCTCTAGTAAAAAACCTTCCATAATTCAACGTGTTTGTACTTGTTTTCAATCCCACCCCCATCCTTAGCTCGTCCCTGTAGCAACGTGACCCGCTTTGTTCAGAAAGGGCAGGGGATTTTCCTCCTCTCTGGTCAGCATGTAACAGACATTTAGAGAGTTGGCCATCTTTGTTATTTCCTCTGGCTCTATGCTGGCAATGCTGGCTGGGAGATGGCTCGGACTGCATCCCCACTGAACCATAGGAAATACATAGGAACATGCTTCATATAAATACATGTATGATGATGAGGACACATGACACTCTAACAATCATGCACAGTATGTTATGTGTATTCATAAAGAAACCCATTGCAGGACATAACTGGCATCAAAACAAACAATTATATTGCAAAAGTGAACGGCAAGTTACAGAGATTGTACCCCAGGGGGCATCACGTGACAATGGGAAAACAGAGGTCTGTGTTTGTTTGCAGCTACCCAAGCCATGTGAGACCCACATGTGGGGACACGACATGACAAAGTTTTACATCTGTACACAAGTGTGATACTGTAGGCCAGTGGTTCCCAACCTTTTCTCTGCTGTGGCACACCTTGATACCTTCAAATTTTTTGAGGCACACCACCATTAAAAACTCATGAATATTCAAATTAGCTCAAAATAACATGCAATTTGGAAATGCTGTCATGTGGGGTAGTAGGGGTAGCAGAGCAGGGATGGCAAGACCAGGGAGGTCAGGAGTTATTTGCAGTGGCAGGAGTGAGTGTGGGGAGCAGAGCAGAGCAGGGGTAGGGCCAGCACAACCCAGTAAGCCTGGTAAGCATTGCAGGGAGGCGCCTCAAACAGTAGCACTGTTCCTGGGCAGGGGTGGACAAAGAGGACAAGGGCATCCATATCGAGAATGGCACAAAGGTGCCACGAGAGGAGAGCGGAAGGGAGAACAGGAATGGCTGGGGGGAGGCAGGGGAGAACCTGGGTAGTGGTAAGGTAGGGCAGGGAGCACGATGCAGCTCCCACTTCCCCCTTTCTCCACAGTGGCTCCCTGCCACCCAGGGCAAATCCTCACCCCACTGCTGTTCCCTCCCAGCCCACTGGGTCCCGTTCCTCCATCTCCCTGCCCCCTACTGCCTGTGATGGACCCTCTCATCACTGCAGGGGCCAGAACTATCCCTCCAGCCCGCAAACCACCCCCCCCAATACACCCCCCCAACCAAACAGCCACCCCACAACTTCAGGTACACACCTTCTGCCACGCATCCACACCCACCCATCTCTGCCACACACATACTCCCTGCCCCCCACAACCTCCAGCAGTCCCCTTCAAAGACCTTTCCTTGGTCATTTGCAGGCCGGCTGACAGGCTGGGAACTGTTTCCCTGCCACAAACTACTTTGTGGGGCCTGCTAAAGGGCTCACTATTGGCCCCCACTGCTACCTTCCCTGTGGCCCCAGCCTCCCCCCCCCCCAGCCCTAACCACTCCACACAACCCCCCAGGACTTCTTTTTTGTTTTGCTGAACTGAACTAACATGACTATCCCTCTGTAACTCGTCAATTCTTCTTGGGTACATATAAAGATCTTCCCATCATGAAGTTTGTAAGTTGATCATCTTCCACTTAACATAAATGAGTTAATGCTCAACTGCACAATTAAAATGAACATTTTTTTTAAAAGTATGAGCATTAATTAATAAATAAAAAGTGGTAAAATTAATGATGGCTCAAACATAACAAATACCACATTTAAAATTTTGGCAGTCAAATCTTACAAATCCTTCATATAGGCTTGTGTTTATGTGCACTAGACATTTCATACACATATTTATAATAAATAAAAATAATTAAAAAAAAAGGTTCCTAGTGTGTAGCTGTAAATGAAAATCACCAAATTTCAGTGAAATTCTCTGACGTACTCAAGTTTAAAAGACTCTTGCCCCCTCCAAAATATTAAATAGTAAGTACAGAAGAAGCTAAAAAATTACTTAAAAAAAAAATGATACAGGACAGCCGTCACACACAGCTGTAATGATTATCTAAGAGGGCAGCACTGTATTTATATGCAGCAGCCTATATGGACCTACCTGGTAAACTAATTAACCAAAGCCAAACTAAAAATTGTCACAAAGTCAAAGGAAAATGCATTAGAACAGGTAAAAAAAGAAAAGGAAAAGGCAATATTTCACAAAATTAAAATATGGCAGAATAAATGGCCGCACTGAGGAATTAAAAACTGAGCCCAGAATAAAATTCCTACTTTGTGCTGTCTGTTTCCTGCTTCTGCTTTTTTAGCATGTCAATGCAAAGGTGATGGGCAGATGGTGAAATCTGCAATTCAGACAAAGCACAGATCCTAATGCCAGTTTGCCTTGATGAGCCAAGATTGAAAACTGCTTAGGCTTCCAGCCCTACGAGCTTTTTGCCAGTTCTGCCCAGCCGACGTGGCTGGGCACACTGTTTGGGAACCTCTGCTGTAGGCGTCATGTTCTACTACCAGTAACGTTCACGATGCCATGAGTGCCCTAAAACACCTGATACAGTATACATTACTTCAAGCAATAAACAGCCTGTAAAAGGTGAATCCAGCTCCTCCTGTTCTTTCCTGGTCTTTCTCCTTAGTTTCCTGGACCTAGCAAATGTCTCCCTCTTCTTGTAGGATGCTTTGGAGACTGATAACAAACCCTAGTGCACTCTTGGGTAGTAAATATTTCCCCAGGGACAGCCTGGAGCACATAAAGGCCATATCTACACTACAGGGCTTTATTAAGATGGCTTAAAGTAGATTTTAGTAAATCCCCTTAGAGTGTCCACATTCAAAATGCCGGAAGCCTGCCCATGTCCACAACAGCAGCTGCTAAGTCACCCTAGGAGTGGTGCATCGTGGGTATCTGTCCCACAGTGCACCATAGCAGAAGAGCTGCTGTCTCCCAGCCACCCATTTACAATAGGAAGTGAGTGACCACACCACCTTTCATACCGTGTGTGGCAACGGGGAGCCCACAGAAGTCAGGAAGCCTGATGTGGCCCAGCAATGTGCCAGCACAGCACTTTCACGCCCTCCATGCATAGGACAGACTCCTCCAGCTCTGGACTACAGGGCAAGTGCCAGCCAGGGGTGTTACTGGAAGGGGTTTGGGACCCAGGATCCACCCCCCCCAACACATGTGGCCCTGATCCTGCTCCAGGGCCCAATCCAGTTGCTGCGGTGGCTGCTTGCTGGCAGCATCAGGAGCCCAATCTGGCTTCAAGCCTCTTGCAAGAGGCTTGGAGCAGGATACTTTTTATGAGAGGTAGGAGCTGTCTCTGAGCCTCTTCCATTCAGTGGAAGTGCCCCAGAGCTGGATCAGGCCCCTTCCAGCTTTGCTGAGGGCCAGAGATCCAGGGCCCACAGTGACACCTCTGATGCTAGTGTGGGGGCAGGGTGTAGCAGTTATTAAGACTCAAACACTGGGAAACAGTGAAGGTGAAGTCAGATCACTTGTTGTATTGGGAAGAAAATTCCACAGTCACAATTTAATCATGCATTCACACTATGTAATCTATGAGAAATAACAATCTTTCTTTCTTTCTTTCTTTCTTTCTTTCTTTCTTTCTTTCTTTCT